>PISX010000835.1:0-81803 GCA_004024625.1 Mellivora capensis | reverse complement strand
GACACGGAGGGATCTCAGAGTAGAAAGCCCACTGATTTCTTCAATTTGGTTATCATATAAATCCAAGAATATTAGCCTCTGTAGATTAGAAATATTTTGGATCCGAGTTATAAAATTGTGTTGGAAGTTCAACAAACGAAGGTGTTCTTCTCCGTCAATGATAGGACACACAGTCAGCTTTTGCCTAGAAAACATTTTAAAAAGTGAATAAAGTTTCAATGTGACAACATGCCTCCTCTTTTTATTACAAATATTATTAATAGTATATTTGTGCTCCCACACTGTGAGGAGAAAAAAAGATGAACATCACCACTTCTTGCCTCCAGGAACTAAGTATCCTAGACCTAACTAAGTCATTTCTATAAAAGACAATATACTTCAACAAGGGCAATTATGAAAATTAAGTCTAAGCTCTCATTTTATTAAAACAAATCTCCAATATCGATTACTTCACATAAAATTGTCTTAACATCACAAAACATTCAATGTAACTACCTTCTGAAAATTGAAATTATTCAAAGAGCCATGTCACATAACGCAATAGAGGCCCTTGCCATCAAGCCACTGATACAAAGACTGCCCAGGCAACTAAGTCATTGGAGAAAAAAAAACACAACAATTTATACACAGGTCTCTCACAAAATCAGACTCTTAAGCTGGATGACATGTTAGGAAAAACAAGAAATTCAGCCACCTACAGTTCACTTTGATGGGAACAGTTTTACCCTGAAATCCATTAATAGGAAGGCAGTCCTTATAACACATTTCCCCAGAAGCTTAGATTTTAAGAATGTTTACATGTTCAACATTAACTTTAGACTTTTCAGAACATTTAGAATGCTATAGGATAGGATGAAACCTTACTAATACAAGCTTTCAGCTATATCTGAAACACTAAAGCCTCTATTACTCAAAAAGTTATGTCTTACATGTGAAGTAAATACGTACAGGGCTCTAAGAATTCCACTACCATAATGGCCAGAGGAGTGATTCCACTCTGAGGTCTTCAACAGTGTGCAAGGAAAAGGTCGCTGCTTTGATCAGTGTGTGGACAACTCTAATGGAGAGACTTACTAGAACTATTTTCTTTTAGTAAAAATCAAGCAAATGTAACCTTTAAAGAAAAGTAATCAGAATTCTACAAGCATGAGTGAAATAGTCATGAATCAGAATAGTCCTCATTTATAGAGAAAATGTGATTAGCACAAAGAAATGACTAAATACAAACGGTTGACAAAGATACCATGTTTAAAAACACAGACCCCAGGGCACCTGGGTGGCTCAGTGGGTTAAGCCGCTGCCTTCGGCTCAGGTCATGATCTCAGGGTCCTGGGATCAAGTCCCGCATCGGGCTCTCTGCTCAGCAGGGAGCCTGCTTCCTCCTCTCTCTCTGCCTACCTCTCTGTCTACTTGTGATCTCTCTCTGCCAAATAAATAAAAATAAAATCTTAAAAAAAAAAACAAACAAAAAAACACAGACCCTGGAAAAAATTGGTTTATAATAGAAGAAAAGTAAACATAATAGACAATAGTTGAATTGTTTTAATGTGTGCTTAGTATTTAGAATTCATTTCATGCATTCAATACTATCACATTTCCTCCTTGTCTTATAACTTATAAATTAATAAATGACAAGTATTCTAGTTTAAAATTTATAAATTTATCAGCTTAGCCAAAAACTTTGTCTCATTTTTCCTGCTTCAGTCTTCCTCTGTTTCTCAATTAAACTTGCCAATACCCCCAGCTTCTAGTTCATCCAATTTTTGAGTCAGTCATCACCGAGAAAGGAAAATAAATAATCTCGGACCTCCCTCTCATATAAGTTACTATAGCTTGAAATAAAGCCACTTTCTCAGATTCCAAATCGACTGACTAAGACCCAAGGCTCACTTGTCTTGAAACTCGACTTAGTCAAGTGACTAAGACCCAAGCTCACTTGTCCACCCCCTGAACCCCTAAGTCCCTGCCATACAGTGAAACAAGCAAACACACACACACAATAAGCCAGAGCTTTCTCAGGGCAGGGGCAGTGTTCTGGCTACAAAATCCCTGAGTTGCTATACCTCCGGCCCTAATACCAGATGTATATTGGACAATACCTGTGCCTCTGTATTTCCTACTTGATGTTGTAACACCAATACTACGAAACTGTCCTGAGAGTTACCCCTCTGCTCTGCCTACAATACAACACACTGCACCCTCCAGAAAGCTTTTTCCCAACTACACACAAAGATGGTCTAGGACAATTCACTGTCAGGTGTGCACTCCTAATGTAAGAAGTTTGCTTAACAATTTGCTCTTGGATGGGGGTGCCTGGGTGGCTCAGTTGGTTAAGCATTTGCCTTAGGCTCAGATCATGATCCTAGAGTCCCGGGATCAAGCCCCATTGTACCGCTCTGGAGAGTCTGCTTCTCTCCCTCGCTCTGCCCCTCCCCCTGCTCCACTTCTCTCTCTCTTGCTCACTCTTTCTCTCTCAAATAAATAAATAAAACCTTCAAACAAAAATTGCTCTTGCAAAGGCACTGCTAAGCTAAAGGTATGCATAGCTGTGATGGTTTTCCTAGACTGGTTATAGCACTAAAATAGGATAGGGATGTTCATCCACCATTCTATTGTCAGGGGCTTCCTAGATTTATTTTAGTTTTATTTTTTATTTACATTCAATTTAGGTAACATACAGCATGTTATTAGTTTCAGGGACAGAATTTAGTGATTCATTAGTCTTATGTAACAGCCGGGGCTCATTATATCAAGTGTCCTCCTTAATGCCCATCAGCCAGTTAACCCCGCCCCCCCACCAACCTCCCCTCCAGCAGCCCTCAGTTTGTTCTCTATAATTAAGAGTCTCTTAATGGTTTGTCTCCTTCTCTGTTTTCCTCTTATTTTATTTTTCTTTCCCTTCCCCTATGTTCATGTTTCGTTTCTTAAATCTCACATAGGAGTGAAACCATATGGTATTTGTCTTTCTCTGACTGACTTTTTTAGCTTAGCATAACACACTTTAGTTCCATCCAAGTCGTTGCAAATGGCAAGATTTCATTCTTTTTGATGGCTGAGTAATATTCCATCACACACGTGCACACACACACACACACACACACAAAATATTCCATATATATATAGATATAGATAGATAGATAGAGATATACACCACATCTTTATCCATTCATCTGTTGATGGATATCTGGGCCCTTTCTATAATTTGGCTATTGTGGACATTGCTGCTATAAACATTGGGGTGCATGTGTCCCTTCGAATCACTATGTTTGTTTCCTCTGGGTAAATACCTAGTAGTGCAATGGCTGAGTCATAGGGTAGCCCTATTTTTAGCTTTTTGCGGACCCTCCATACTGTTTTCCAGAGTGGCTACACTAGTTTGCATTCCCATTAACAGGGTAAAGAGGGTTCAAGGCCTTCCTAGATTTACAGCTAGGGATCAAATCTTAAATATATTCACCCATTCAAAATTTTTTAGTCTCTTTTGTCCCAGGCTCTGTTCTAGGTGCTCAGGATACAAAACTGAAAAAATCTCCCAGTGTTTGGGGAGCTTATATTCCAGTAGGAGGAGACAAAGGATCAGCTTGATAAGTAAAACACTTCATATGTTGGAGGGTGATAAATGCTAAGAAGAAAAATGAGGCAGAGAAGGGGGCTGGGGAGTGTCAAGGTAGGAGGGGATGTAGCTCTGGAGATGATGGCTGAGGAAGGTCGTCCCTGACATGATGACATTTGAATAAAGACCTGAAGGAGATGAGGGAGTAAGCCTACAGATATGTGGGGGAACAGCATTCTTTGCAAAGAGAACAACGAGTACAGAAGTTCTGAGGTATAAACATGCTTGGTGTATTCAAGTGGCACCAAGGAGGCAGGTGTAACTTCAGCAAAGTGAATGGAGGAGAAATGAGTAGTTCAGGCCAGTGAGGCAACAGGAACTCAACAGGATAGGGCCCAGAAGGACCCATATGAGGACTATATTGTAAGTTTTTCTATCTTAAAATCCATTTTAATCCATGTCATAGTCTAGAATTGCTATACTACTCTTTCAGGGTATAGATAAGCTCTGTTACATTACACAGCTATAAAATCCCTCCCCATACTCCTGAAAGGATAAATAAAAAATTGGAACAGTGATTATACCTATGTGGGAGAACTGGGGAGCTGGAGAGCAAGAGAAGAGAGAACGCCTTTTCTATCTTTCCAATCTTGTACCATATTTATGTATTATCTGGTCAAAAAAAGAAAAGAAAGAAATTGTCCTCACCTTTCTAGGGTCAACCTGTCTGAGTAAAGAATTTTCTCTTCAGAAGAACGTTGCAGAATGGGAAATGATGGCATTGATGAGCTCGCCAGATGAATATGATCACCTATTGAAAAGGATATACAAATTACTTGATTAAGAAAAAAAACCTTTAAAATCTTGAAACTAAAGTCACCTTATATTTGGAGAACTTTGGCACCTACAAATATCTTTTCTGAAAACTACAATTTCCATAGCTCTCTACACTTAAAATTAATTCCTACATTTCAGTTTGTTTCTTTCCTCCTCAACCCTAAAACTACATGTTCTGTATATACCAAATAATTTTTCCCTCGCCCTATAGATTGGTTGAAAGTACAGAACAACTCTAGTACTATCTTTACCCCTTTATAAGGCTGACTCCTGATACGAAAGTTTAAGTCTCTTAAAACTGAGATGATAGTCCCTCATTACCAGATACATTTGGGCCAGCACTATGACAGCCCTGCCGGATTCTGGACTTTGAAGGTGTCTGAATGGAAGAATCTCCAAATGCTGATAAGGAGCTCATGGTAGTTTTCATTTCCAGCCCACATAGCTCTGTCACGTTTGTTGTGGATGAGATGAATGATGATTTATTACGAGGCGAAGGGCTTATTACTCTTCCATCTCCTTCAAAATATCAAAAAGTTTATCACAAAGCTACACAATACATGACTTTGCTACTGGAAATACAGAGAAAGTAGTTTTGGAAAGCAGATGTATTACTTTTTTTTGGATGTTCAGCCACTATTAGTAGAAAATATTGTAGAGACCAGTGGATGTGGTCAAATATTGTTCATTTTTAGTTAGTTAGGCTCTACAGGGTCTATGATATTCCTATGAGGTTTATAGGCTGTTGGTCCTATAAACCTGACTGCCATTAAGTAGCTTTTAATCTAACAATGTATGAAATTAATAGACTATATAGAACAATGTACACAAAATACAGAATAAAAAATAGTATCTGTTATATATTTCCACATAAATGTGACAGTTATTTTCCACTTAAGAAGACGGGTTTGGGGCGCCTGGGTGGCTCCGTGGGTTAAGCCTCTGCTTTCATCTCAGGTCATGATCTCAGAGTCCTGGGATTGAGGCCCGTATTGGGCTCTCTGCTCAGCAGGGAGCCTGCCTCCCCCTCTCTCTCTGCCTGCCTCTCTGCCTACTTGTGACCTCTCTCTGTCAAATAAATAAATAAAATCTTAAAAAAAAAAAGAGGATGGATTTATAGGGAAGTAGATATTAAGCTATATTCTACAGACCCAGAAGAATGTAGAATGGTCAAGAAGAGATGCTGGCAAGTTCCAGAAATGAGGTAAGATTTGAATAATGGGTCAAAGGGCTCACTTTGAACATCAGAGGAAATCTACTGTATTTTCTTCTATAAAGAGAAAATTTCCTGAAAGAAGCAACTGATGTTGACGGGAGCAATAAGCAGTAAAACAGAAACTATGGTTACCACATGGTTACCACAGAGCTCTTCTGCTTAAACAGACCAATAAGGTGAAAAGAAAAAACCAAATCTAGGAAGCTAACATACTCTTTGGGAGACTATGAGACAATATGATGACAACTTAACACCAAGTTCCATATAGAACTACTAAATATATAGTACTACTATACCATATAGTACTAAATATATAGTACTACTATACCATATAGTACCATATAGTACTACTAAAAAGCTGTCAAGCAACAATATTTGCTAGCTTCTGTGGGTCTACAAAGCATAAAGTATCTACCGAAATATCACATACCTAGCCTCTTGCACAAAATAATCAGTGCTCATATTCCACTTTTCTAAGTATCATGAAACATCAAGATAACTAACAATGATGCTCTCGAGTAGATCACTCAGAATTGGCCTCATGTTCACTAATGAACTGCTCTTGTGACAGGATTCAGCACCTAGCAGGATTCCGAAGCAACCACGATTCAGTAAACCGATTTGGAAATCAAAATTCAGATAGTTAAAAAAAAAATTTTTTTTAAACCCAGAAACAAACAAAAATTAGTCTAAGGATTAATTGAGTAAGGTGTAATTGGTCACCTAAAGATGATATAGTAAAACTCCAACCAATGGACAACCTTGATTTCTTGATTTCTGTTATTAGCATCAGAGTCAGGTTTTTAAATTATTCTGTTAAGGCTTCAAGCCAATCCTCAGTTTAAGAGGCAGACTGAAACTTTCAAAGACTTGGGGTATACAGGAAATAATCAAAGAGAAGTTTCATTTATGCTCTAAAATTAAGCAAGTTTTATCCTTACACTTTTCAGTTCCTATTATGCACAGAAGTCATAATCCCTAACCCCACGATGAGCTCACTATCACGATCAGTGTGATATATATCTTACAAGAAATAGCAACGAATGACAATGATTAGGAAGAAACACCTTAAAACCCACAAACAAGATCCTTTAAATGACTGGAAACCAGAGTGATCTATGACTGACACATCCACATACTTATGCAGATATATGCACATATATTTGTATATCAAACACCCACATATATTTGTGGGATGTTTCACCGTACATATAAACCACATTACGATGTGGCAAAATTTTAACTGAAACATTTCCTTTATTTCATATGTCACTATTTAACTTACTGTATATGAAGCCCCTGTTTTCCCCATAAATTTATGAGCTCTTTGGGAGATAGACCTCATTTTACATTCTTTATATTCTTGCCCAAATCCAAGGAATCAATAAACTAATTGATTTTCCAATTTACTAAAAGTTAAGTGGAAATCTATTTCACATATACTATTTCTGTTAAAAAAAAAAAAAAAGAAAGAAAGAAAATCAAAGTCTTGTATTTTGGTATAAAAATGCTGATTGGGGGCACCTGTTGAGCTTAGTCGGTTAAGTGTCCAACTCTTGGTTTCGGCTCAGGTCATGATCTCAGGGTCATGATCTCAGGGTCGTGAGATGGAACCACATGTCAAGCTCTGTACTCACTGCAAGTCTGCTTGAGATTCTCTTTCCCTCTTCACACCCCCTGCATTATCTTGTGCTCTTTTTCTCAAATAAAAAAATAAATCTTTTTTTTAAAATGCTGACCATTCTTTCAATAACGGTCTAATATTCAAAAAGAATCTTCACTGCAATGAACACTACATACGTGGATGAACAGATGGGTAAATGGATGGGTAAGTGGATAGATGGAAAGATGGGTGGATGGATGATACAGTGCATGGTCCTGTATGACTGTCCACTCAGCCTTACCTTTGAGATACTGATTCTAGATTTTCCACTGATCTATCATGATTTTAAGAGTGAAGCACTGATTCTTCCTCTCTATATACACATTTTAGAATTATTAATTAAAGGAGCTAATAAATTAAATTCTGGTTAACTGAGATTTTATTGTATCCTTGGAATATCTGGCACTTATAAAATCCCAAAGATACAGGGATTAACTCTTAACAATAATCTAAAAAGCCCCGAAAAATATACATACCAAGTTTTAAATTTACCAGCCTAATTAAAATATTCAGCTTCTTTCCTTTAAACTGAGAGTACCATTGATTAATTTATGCTGACAGGCTATAATGCTTAATTAATTTTGGAAAAATTGAGAAAAAAAGGAAATGGGTGAAATTATGATTAGATATCAGAATGCAGTTTATTAGAGAAAAATTCCCAAAACTTCTTGATAAATGCTACTTATATTTTCGCCGAAGTTTTATGTCTTTGCAGGTAGAATGGTGAATACAGAAGTCGAAAAAAACAGCTATACGCCACATGGGTCTCCTTTGTATGAAATCGCTTGGAACTATGGAGGATGCACATTTGGAAACAACAGGCTACAAATGAATAGCCTATCACAGAGAACAATTTTGAATGAAATCAATGAAAAAAAAGTTTTATTTTTCCCTAAAGAATTTTGTATTTCATGAGTCATTATTTATGTATGAAACTTTATTTATCTCATAGGTTCACAAAATTCAGTGCTCTATACTATTTCCTCATTAGCAAATCTCTAGTAATACCTTATCAATTAAATAAATTTACCTGGCCAGTCATCCAGAAATCTGTATAACAAACTCTTTTTCTAACTTGAGAATAGCTTGGGAAAAGTATATAAGTTTGACTCACGACTTAGAAAACACATATAAGATATTATTATAAAAAATGTAAAGGAAGGGGCGCCTGGGTGGCTCAGTGGGTTAAGGCCTCTGCCTTCGGCTCAGGTCATGATCCCAGGGTCCTGGGATCAAGCCCCGCATTGGGCTCTCTGCTCAGTGGGGAGCCTGCTTCCTCCTCTCTCTCTCTGCCTGCCTCTCTGCCTACTTGTAATCTCTGTCTGTCAAATAAATAAATAAATAAATAAATAAAATCTTTTAAAAAAAAAAAAGTAAAGGAAATTCGTAATGCAAACGTAAAGAATCTTGCTTGAGAATTCTCAATTTCACATCTATAACTCTGTTCCTGATACATGATTTAGTACATAGCATACACTCAATAAATATGTAGTGAACTGAACCAAAGAGAGCAAGACAGATGCTCCCTGTAGCGTGGAACTGCAGTTAGGTTGATGCCATGTCTAGCAGCTGGCCAAGACTAGACTGTAGGATATAAGAAAGAGAAAAGTCGGGGGTGCCTAGGTGGCTCCGAGGGTTAAGACTCTGCCTTCGGCTCAGGTCATGATCTCAGGGTCCTGGGATCAAGCCCTGCATTGGGATCTCTGCTCAGCAGGGAGCCTGCTTCCCCCTTCTCTCTCTGCCTATTTGTGATCTCTCTCTGTTAAATAAATAAAATCTTTAAAAAAAACAAAGAAAAAGTCATCTCAAATTAGATGGGCCCGAGAGGAAAGTCCAAAAGTAACAAAACAAAAAAAGAAAACTAATCCAATATTCAAGATGACCATACGTTCATACACTAATGAGATGAACAATCTGGGCCTGCCTATACAGATCAACCCCCTCATACAAACTCCTAGGAGGTACAGATGGCACAGTATATAAGGATTCTGTAGTGCTTAACATTAGCCCATTACAGATGGCTAGCAGTTGGTAACAACCAACTAACCACTCAAATGTCTAAAGGAAATTTCTCCTTGAACTGAAAAACTCATTTCAGAAATATAACCAGATCATATAAGGCACTGTTTTTCAAAGGGTGGTCCACAAACCACATCCATCAGGATCCCTCGAGACATTAAAATGCACATTTCCATGGACATTGGGGAGGGTATGTGCTATGGTGAGTGCTGTGAAATGTGTAAGCCTGATGATTCACAGACCTGTACCCATGGGGCAAAAAATACATTTATGTCAATAAAAATAATTAATTAAAAAAAATAAAGTGCACATTTCCAAATCCCACTTGAGACCTACAAAATCAGAATGGGGAAGAGGAAGAAAGGAAGAGGAGTACTAAGAATCTGCCTTTCTAATAAAATCTCAGGTGATGGCACACTAAAGTGTAAGGCCTTTGATATAAAATATCTATAATTATATACGTTAGTAAGGGAAAGATTTTCTTTTCTACTCCTGACTTTTCACTCTTTCCACTGTTTCCTTACTTCCTAGACATCTGTTTTCCATACTCTTACCCTCATTAGGTAGTCATTTTTCCTAGTTCTAAAACAGTATTTGGAAGATTCTTTCCCATTCTGTTGTGCATAACCCAACCTCGAACTACAGTACAACTGCTTTTTCTATTGGAAATAATCTACTATGCTGTATATATAAAATCAGTTCTGATCCAAATAAATACCAAACCAATTTGGTCAGTGAACCATTGATTAATGAACCATTTCATTTTTAATTCAGGTCTATTTGGATTTAGGTAGTCAAGATTATTAAGCAATATTACTCAAATAAGATAAGCCATATCTGATCTCTACTTGCTGACAATACCTTGCCTACTTGAGTAGTTTCTTTCAAGATCATGTTGTAAGAGTCGACCAGAGAATGATGGTGTTTCTTTATTTAGCTTGAATTCAACCTAAAAGACATATATGGGGAAAAATTTAACAGTAAGTAATGAAGATAATTATAAAATTATGTACAATACTGACACAAGACACAACACAGATGAACCTTGAAAACATGCTGAGTGAAAGAAGAGAGACATAAATGGCACATGGCATAGGATTCCATCTATGAAAAACTGATAATAAAAAAATCTAAAGAGACAGAAAACAGATTTGTGGTTTTCAAAAGGGTTGGGAAGGGGGAATGGGGAGTGATTGTTTAATCGGTACGGGGACTCCCTTTTGAGTGACAAAAGTTCTGGAACTACACACTGATGATGGCTGCACAACCTTGTGTATGTATTTAATATCACAAATTTGTACAACTTAAAATGGCTAAAATGGCAATTTTTATGTTATGAGTTTTTAGCATGCACACACACGCACACACAGAGTCAATTTCATGGGGTCAGATGAAACTATGCCATAAACCACTTGCAATTCCTCCATACGCTCACCACAAATACAATGATTAAAAGAACCATTTTCTAGAAAACAAAATCAAAAATCATATAACAAAAAGTAAATTCTGTTGAAAAAAATCACTATGTTTTTATCATCAGAATTCCTTTTAAGAATCCAAGTGTAATAAAACTGTATATCTAAACCTTCTAAGAAGGGTATTCTCTAAATTGATTTTAAATTATTTGATAGGACTGAGAAAAAAAACCTCATGATTAGCCACCAAAAAACCCTAAATATATATCATAAAAGAGTTATGATGCTTCTGATTCATCCATAATAAACATTATAACAGCATTTGTACTATAACTTTATGAATTATATGAGCTAAAGGTATTTTCTCAGAACATATGTCCACTATAGATAAAGTAAATGGTTTGAAAAGAATCTGGACAAGGCACATAGTCCCTAGAAATACATTATAATGATAAAATGGGATTTTTCCAGCAAAATCAATTAGCAAAACTTTGGCAAGGATCCATTATGTCCAATTATAATAAAGAATATTTTCAATTAATCTAGCTAATTGCTATTTATTCAAGATGATCAAATGGTCTATTTTTCAAGGGTTTATTTTCACATTTAATGTAATCAACTACTGCCTCTTCGACTAATGGTGTCCTTCCGTCAACCCTCTTCATGCCCCTCCTTACCCTCCTCATGCTGTTGTTTGTAAACTCTGTCCTTCACTTTAGAGTTCCCCCAGTGACATCTATTGAACAATCTTTCAGGAAAAAAACTGAATTGTGATGGCTGGAAGTATCCAACTTGGGCAAACGAGGAAAAATTGTTTTGTGTCTAGAGACACTGTGGGAGGTAGATGAGTATGTCTGAGTGCTGAGGTCAGACAGGAGGGAAAGAAAAACATGTATCTCAAAAATCAAATCTAAAGCTAGAAATAATGGAAATACCAGCGGATATTGTATGCAAATCTGGGAAAAAAGAATCTTATGTTCACATCTTAACTTCTAAATAGCATTAAGCCCAATATATTTTCACTGCTAATCTATTATGTTCTCCCTTATTTATAAATGGAGTCTGTAGACATATCCCCCCATATTATTACATTTTATCCATTATAAGATGTCATCAGTAAGACATACCATCATTTTACTCACTACTAAGAAAGAAAAAACTTTCCTAATTTGCCTGTGATGTGCCATCAATTTTAAGAAGAATCCTGACAAGAAATGTTTAAATATAAAAATCAAAACAAAACAATACCCACCTCTTGTAATCGGTGAAGTAAGAATCAGTTTTTTAAAGAGGCTTTTTGACTTTAGGTGGGCAGAAAATAAAAATTATTTTAGCTCTACTCTTTAAATCATGCTGTTATTTGTGCAGGTTATAAAATAATTTATCTTCGATTTAAATATAAATCTGCTTAAATCTTACTTTGCTTTTTTCAGGAAGCGATGATGTTTGAATAACCAGATGAAGCCCACAGTTCACCTGCAACGTAAAAATTATAGCATAAAATATGCTCTTAACTTAAATACACACATATTTCTCCCCAAACTGGTACAGAGAAAGATAAACAAACACTGAGAATAAAACAGAATGCTTGCTTTTCGTTTGTGATAAATGATCATGTTCTGACGATCTGCTGAAAACAATAAAATCGCAACTAAGAATTAAAAGGTTTCCCTGTGATTTATTTCCCAAGATGTCTGCGGCGATTTAACCCTCTACCTTATAACCTGAGGTATCTGACACTTGCCATTTCAAGTCTATGTAAATATTTCAATGGGACAGGTGAAGGAGGTGGAGTGCCTATTAATAATACATTTTTTTTTTCTTAATTAAGAGAAGGGGTGGGAGATTGACTGGTTAAAAGAATTGAAATGAGTCTTAGCCTTTCACAGCAGACCAGCTCCACCAGCCAAGAACCTGGACAAGACTTTGAATACCCATCACACAATATTAAATACCCTCCAAGTGCCTTGGTCCAGTCCACGAATCTCAAGCCTCGGTCAGACAATAGCTTGAGTAGATTCAGCGATTCCGGTCCCAATAATACAGCCCATCACCTAGGACAAAGACGCCAGTCAGAAAGAACGATACGAATGGGGGAGAAGGGAAGGCAGGAGACCCAACCTACGTTATTCGCAGCCCGGCCAGAAACAGAGCGGTACTTCCCGGGAATCATGGCAGGAGACAGTCCAGGATCTGTTAGATCTGCCTTAGAAGCGACGATACAGCGGAGACTCAGACACCGAAAGAGGTCATCTCCCAGGCAACCCGCTCCGGGGTTACCATGGAGACGACCATTTCCGGTCTGGTCCTCTCCTAAATCGGCTGGCCCACCGGTCAGTAGAGCCTCGGGTGATGTTTTGCTGGGGTCCGCAGCGTCCGCACTTCCTCGTCCTGTTTTCCTGGACTCGCGCAAACGGAGCCGGAGTGTGGGGAGGAGGACACGGGGAAGAGGCCGGCCGCCTCGGTAGCTGTGACAACCACCACTTCCGGTCCGTCCCTCTTTACGGCCCACCTCAGTTCGGCCCGCGCGAAATTTGGATCCCGCTGCCGGTGGCGCCCTGCTCTCCGGGGAGGACGGCCGCGAGCGGACGGAGGCCGATATCCGAGCACCGCGTACTCCCCTGTGCGGCCCCAGCTCGGTACTTCCGGTGGCCGGAGGTAGGGGCACGCGCGAGGCGCCGCGCCGCGCGGACCGGCGCAGGAGGACCGAGTCTCCCCGGCGGGAGCGCGCGGGCGTGCGGAGGCTGAGGCCGCGGCCATGCCGGCCCGCTGCGTGGCCGCCCACTGCGGCAACACCACCAAGTCCGGGAAGTCGCTGTTCCGCTTCCCCAAGGACCGGGCGGTGCGGCTGCTGTGGGACCGCTTCGTGCGGGGCCGCCGCGCCGACTGGTACGGGGGCAATGACCGCTCTGTCATCTGCTCGGACCACTTCGCTCCGGCCTGTTTTGACGTCTCTTCGGTTATCCAGAAGAACCTGCGCTTCTCCCAGCGCCTGAGGCTCGTAGCGGGCGCCGTGCCCACCCTGCACCGTGTGTCCGCCCAGGCACCTAAGGGGGAAGAAGAGGGAGAGGACGCGGGCGGCCCCGAAAAGGGAGGAGAGCCCCAGGCAGGCAGGCAGGCAGAGGCCGCCCCGCGGCCGGCCTCCAGTACGCTCCTCCGGGCCAGGAAGAGGGCTGCGCCTTCACAGGTAATGGGACATCAGAAGTCCACCGAGGGTCGCGGAAGGACCCCCGGGCTGTGGCTCGGCTGTGCCACTAGTGTCACCTGGGGAAGGCCATCTCACCTCAAAGGGTTCCCTTTTCCCATCCGTAAAATAGGAGGGTGCTGTAGCGGGGATCGCCAGGTCCTATTTAACGTGAACGCTGGGGAGTTAGTTACATAGTTTGCTTCTGCCTCATCCTCCCTCGGACTCGCACAAACACACACTCTCATCCTTTAGATTATAGAGTCGCCTTCACAGTCCGCTGCAGACTTTTTAAATAGAAAGGGTCGCATTTGCGCAAATCTAAAAGGAAAGGGGTGCTTGTAAGTGTTCTTGCTTGACATTAACCTGAGCTTGAGGAAATGATGGTAACTGCCAATGTGGTGAGGGAAGGGGGGTGTGGAGCCACGGATGAAGATGGGGTTTGCTGATAAATCTCTCCCCACTCCTGAACTTCCTCTTGACTCGCTCCCTGGAAGTTAAAACATCCCAGTGAGCTCAGTGTTCTCACCTTGCCCTCTTCTGCTGCCTTACCAGTCCTCACAAGCACGGACTAGACTTATTTTGCATCCGGGCACTGTATCTTCTTCCCCACTTCCCATCTTAATGAAGACTTCCCAGCCTTCTCTGAGATAATCAAACATCAGCCCCATCACCATTACAGAGATTAAATTATGACTTTTGATTGGATCTAGAAGGTGTTCATTTCGAGAGATGGGAAGAGTTCACCAAGTGATCGTCAGTTGATCTGTAACTGACATTTTGGCTTTGACTAAGCGCTCTTTAGCCCAGACTCAAACTTTATACACAAGGATGTCAGTCCAGGAGATTAAGGATTTCCTCACAGGCCTGTAATATTTGCTCTAGGTCCAATTGCCAGACCAAAACTTTTTCTGAAATACTAGCCTGCTTCCTACATTGGAATGGGTGCTTAAGACATTTTTAAGGTATCCTAATACTACTAGGATAAAGAGCAAAATTATTAACACAACCTACAAGTCCTTGCATGCTTTTTGCCTACCATACTAGTCCTATCCAAGGCCACTGTCCTTGTTGCGCAGTATACACCAGTCACATTGATCTTTTTCATTTTTGAACATGCTATGTTCCTTCCTACCAACAAGCCTTCGCTCATTTGTTTCATGCAAAACCCTGGAATTATGCTCCTTCCATTCCCCATTATCATCAATTAAGTCTTTTTACTTCAAAAATCAATTCAAACATCCTTCCCCTATGGTCCCCTAATTATATATTTTCATTCTTCATATAGTTCATATGCTTCGGTAGCATACATACTTCAATAACACATCACAGTTGTCATGAAGTAATTGTGTCGTTTGCTTAATGTTTGTCTTCATATTAGAATGTAAGCTCTGTGAGAGCAGGGGTCCTATCTGACATGTTCATTATTGTATTGGCAGTACCTAGACAATATTTTGCAAATATTAGGAATTCAATAAATGTTTGTGGAGTGATTATGAGACTCTAAGAACACTTTTTTGTACTATAATGGAATTTTCAGTTCTCAGCCAGCTGCCCTTCTCACCAAGCTGTGTATCAGTCAAGACATCTGCCCCTTCCTTTAATTATCTGTCCACTATCACACTCATCCAACATTTACCTAAGCACATATATAATACACAAATGCAAATATGTAGTAAAAGAGAGGAGCATTAAACATGCCATGCACACCCAAAAGGGTAAAAACCATTTTACTTCCTCATAATTATACCACCTAATCAAAACTCGGGAGAAGAAAAGCCAGGCTAGTGAAACAATAAAAGATTTTGTAACAAAGGCTAACTTTGAGGAAATCCAAAGTATATAACAAACCTACTTTGCAATTAGAATATTATATATATTAATATATCTAGCCAATATTTCTAACAATCCATATTAATGTAATTAATATACTTGCTGTTTATTAGGAAACTATGTGTTAGTTTTAGTAATAGTTACTTTAGAAGTATATAAGGTTAAAAAGAGTTTAGAGTTGATAGCAATACCTTTTTAGCCAGGTCTAGATTGAGAGCCCCAGTAACACTGCTAAGAAAGTTTGCTTGTGTGACCTCTGGCTCCTTTCCCCACTCACTGTTTTTCCAATTCCAGGACCAAATGACTAAAAATCTTAATTTCCAGGCATTGTATAACATTTACAGAGGGCTATTATAGATACTGTTCTCCATAGTTGTTATTTTATGTAGATATGTAGATATTTTATGTAGATATGTATTTTATGTAGATATGTAACTGAATGTTCCCTATCTGTAGGGAGCTTGAGAAAAGATTAGGGACTATCTCCCAGGAGAAAGGGGGTTCTGAGGAGCACTATATACTATCTGATTTCTTGTTTCATGAGGCTATGATTATTTTCCTTAACTGTTAATTTCTTATTTTTTAATCCAGCTGTATTTTTTAAACTGTCTAATTGAAATGTAACAAATATGCAGAAAAGTGCACAGATATTGTCATTAAATTAACACAGACTGAACAAGTGTAGCCACTAGACAACTCAAAGAAATCGAACACTGGGACTAGCAACCCAGGGACCCCTTTATCACCGGAGCTGCAGCCTTCACTCCTTGAAGAAACCAAGTTTGCTTTTTTAGCCTCATGAAGTAGAAAAGTAGAACCATTATGTAGGCATTTCTTGCCTTGGCTTCTTTGTTCAACAATATATTTGTGAGGTTCATCCATATAGTTTCATATAGCAGTAATTTGTTTTCATTATTACGTAGTGCTCCATTGTATGAATATGTCAAAAAAATGTATCTGTTCTACTCTGTTTGGACATTTGGGTTATTACCATTTGGAGGCAATTATAAGTAATGCTGCTATAAGCATTTTTGAACATGTCTTTTTCATATGTGTGCACATTTCTCATGGTATATACCTAGAGTTGCTGGGACATGGTATTATGCTGAACTTCAATAAAGAATTCAAGCGTTTTTTTAAAATAGTCATACCAGTTCACACTTTACTAGCAGCCTGTGAGAGTTTACATTGTTCCTCATTCTTGCCTACACTTGGTTTGTCAGACTTTCACATTCGAGTCCTTTTGCAAGGTGTGTAGCTGCGGTTTACTTTGCATTTCCCATTTTGTAAATGAAATTAGTAAGGGAACACCTTTTCAGATGTTAATTGAACATGTGGATAGCCTCTTTGGTGATATGCCCATTTTTCTGTTGGGTTATCTTACTTTTGTTGATTTCGGATTCTTAATAAATTCTGGCTTCCTTTGTCAATTGAATATGTTTCAAATATCTTCTCTCACCGTGCCTTTATCTCTTCCCTCTTAATAGTGTCTTTTGATGTACTGAAATTTTTAATTTTAATGCAGACCAACTTATCAAAATTTTTCTATATGCTTAATGCTTTAAACACTCTATTATGCAGTTGTCTATAAATTTAATTGTTTTTAATTTTTACATTCAGATCTACAATCCATTCAGAATTGACTTTTGTATATGATGTGAGATAGGGTTTAAGTTTCATTTTTTTCCCCACATAGATACCCAATTGACTCAGCCTCTTGTATTGAAAAGACTAGCATTTCCTCGTCCTACAGCGTCAACTTTGTCATTAGTTAAGTTTTTGTGTACACATTAAGTCTGTTTCCACATTTTTAAATTCTGCCCATTTATCAATTTGCATATTTTTGCAACAGTATGACAGTACCTTAATTATTGTAGCTTATATTAAGAAACAACATTTAATTAATCAATTTCTCTTACCTTCTTCTCTTACCTTACCTCCTTAAAGTTCCATATATATCTTAGCATTGGTTTGTCAATTTCCAAAAATTATCTACTGGAATTTGATCGGGGCTACACTGGATTTATAAGTGAATGTGGGGAGAAAGACATATTGACAATAACAGTTCTTCCAATCCATGAATGTAGTGTATCCCTTCATTTACCTGGGTTTTTATGTTCCTCTTAAAAATATTTTATGGCATTCTATGTAAACATTTTTTACATCTTTTATTAGATTTATTCCTATTTGATTTTGCTATTATAAACAGTATTTAAAATTTTATTTATTTATTTTATTTATGTATTTATGTAGATAAATTGATTTTTGTTGACCTTGTATCCAGAAACCTTGTGAGAACTTATTTATTCCAATAATTTATAGATATTTTCCAACTTTCTACATGTCTGTTACATGTCCACATATAGTTTTTGATGTTTGTGCTTTTATTTCCTATTCCTACTACACTAACTAGAAACTTCAGTACAATGTTGGGAACCAAAGAGGTGAAGAGGAATCCTTTTTCTCATTCTTATTTCCAGAGGGAAAGTCTTTAAGTTTACCATTTGATATGATTTACAGGTTTGTTTTTTTTTTGCAGCTGCTTTTTGTCATAAAAAAATACTCCTGTCTATTCCTAGTTTTTGCCTCAGATGTAAATCATAAATGATGTTAAATTAGATCAAGTGCTTTTTCTGAATCTATTCATGATCATATATTTTGTCCATTATTCTGTTATTGTGGTGAATTATATTGCCTGGTTTTGAAATACAGAACGAAACTTGCATGGCTGAAATAAACACATTTTGGCCAAGGTGTATTGCTTTTTTATATATTGCTTGATTTGATTTACTAATACTTAGGATTTTTACTTCTGTGTTCATGGGCAAACTCAGTCTATAATTTTTCTTTCTTGAAATGCCTATCTCAGGGGTGCCTGGGTGGCTCAGTCAGTTAAGCATCTGCCTTCAGCTCAGGTCATGATCTCAGGGTCCTGGGATTGAGTCCCACATTGGGCTTCTTGCTGGGCAGGGAGCCTGCTTCTCCCTCTGCCTGCCTCTGTCTGTCTGACAAATAAATAAAGAAAATCTTAAAAGAAAAAAAAGTCTTTCTCAGATTTGGTATCAAGATTATGCTGACTAATGTGGAGTTATTTCCTCATATCATTCTCTGGAAATGTTTCTAAAAATTGGTATATACTCATTAATAAATTTGATATTAATATTTGGTAGAGTTTGCTGATAAAGATACCAGGTCCTTACCTAGTCCTGGAGTTTTCCTTGTGGGAAGATTTTTTTTTTAAGGTTTATTTCTTTATTTTAGAGCATGTGCACACAAGCAGGGAGCGCAGAGATAATTTCAAGCAGACTCCATGCTAAGCACAGAGCCCACTGTAGGGCTTGATCTCATGACCTTGAGATCACGACCTGAGAGGAAACCAAGAGTTGGATGCTCAACCACCTGCACCATCCAGGTGCCCCTTGTGGGGAGATTTTTAATGATGGATTCTTTTTTTTTTAAAACAGTTATAGGGTTATTCAGTTTCTTGTTTCTGCCTTTATTTTGATAAATTACGTTTTTCTAAAAATTTGTCAAAGTTTTCAAATATATTGACCCAAAGTTATAATAATTTTTTACCTTTTAAACTACTATATGATCTGTATGTATTCTATATGATTTTTGCTTTTTCATTCAGTTTTTTATCTGTTTCATCAGGTGTTTACTATTTTTATTAATCTTTTCAAGGAATAAACTGCCTTCTTGGTCTTCTTTCTGGGTTTTTTTTTTTTTCATTATTTTCTATCATTTTTCCTTCCCTGTACTTATTTTTTTCAACTTTGATTTTTTAGTCGCTAGGTTAGGTTTATATAGTACTGAGCTAAATGATTAACAGAGATATTTCCTTCTGTTTTTCCATTAAACAAGCTTGTTAAAAAGTGAAAACTTGGGACGCCTGGGTGGCTCAGTTGGTTGGACGACTGCCTTCGGCTCAGGTCATGATCCCGGAGACCCGGGATCGAGTCCCGCATCGGGCTCCCAGCTCCACGGGGAGTCTGCTTCTCCCTCTGACCTTCTCCTCGCTCATGCTCTCTCACTGCCTCTCTCTCAAATAAATAAATAAAATCTTTTTTAAAAAAAAGTGAAAACTTCACTTAAAATTATCTGTACATGTTAAGATGTGGTATTTCATGCAAAGACTATCATAAGAATAACCAACTTGCTTGCTTATATGAACACAAAACACTGAATTACCAAATACTTCATATTTTACCCCACTGCTTAAATTTTTAAGAAAAATTTCCAGTAGTGGGGCACCTGGGTGGCTCAGTGGATAAAGTGTCTGCCTTCGGTTCAGGTTATGATCCTAGGGTCCTGGGATCAAGCCCTCTGTGTGGCTCCCTGCTCAGGGGGAGCCTGCTTCTCCCTTCTCCTCCCCATGCTTACTCTCTGTGGCTATCTCTGTCTCTGTCAAATAAATAAACATCTTAAAATTTTTTTTTCCAGTATTTTAAAAATTATTTTTGTTAGACTTCGTTTGTTTTTTTTTTTTTTAGCAGTTTTAGGTTCACAGCAAAATTGAGGGGACTATCGAGAGATTTCCCATATTCCACTGCCCCCACGCATGTGCAGTCACCTCCAATATCAGCATCCCCACCAGATTGGTACATTTGTTAGAACTGATGAACCTACATTGACGCATCACTATTACCCATGTGCCATAGTTTACATTATAGCTCACTCTTGATTCCTCTACTTTTTAAAGTTTTATTTGCTGTTCTCCTAACTTCTTGAGAGTTTAAATTGGATCATGGGTTTCCAGAATTTTCATATTAATGGCCAAAGAGGCATCTGAGTTTCACATGCTTATTTCCCAATTGTAGAATTCCCTAGAGTGGAATTCTACTGTGGGAAAAATTGACTTCTGAAATGAGGATATGTTAGAAATATTTTGTGGGATAAATGTTTTATGTGATGTTAATGATTCCACTCTAAATTAATTAAGCCTAATTAATTTTTCTATACCCTTTTGTGTATTTAAGACTATAAATTCCCTTGTAAACATGGCATTGAGTCCCACAAGTTTTTGATACAGAATATTATTATTTAGCTTAAAATCTTTTTATTTTCACCCTAAATTTATCTCTTATCTTTTCATGGGTAATTTAGAAGTGGATTTTTAAATTTCCAAACATACAGGCATTTTGTAATTCTATTTTTGTTATCGATTTCCAGGTCAGTTACACTGTGGCCAGAGAACTTACTGCATATGAATTTAATCATTTGAAATTTATTGAAATTTAATTGGGCAAAACATAGGTCAGTTTTTATAATGTTCGATGTGCACTTGAGGTGAATGCATGTTCTGCAGTTGAGTATGTGTTCCACGTATGTCAATTAATCATGTTTACAGGTTCTCCTTATTGAATTTTTGTCTACTTACTAATAGTAATAGTAATAATACTACAGTATTAATTACTGCGAGAGGCATGTTAAAAATCTTCCACTGTGATTTTGAATTTACGTATTTGATCTAATTCTAACAGTTTTTGTGTTATGTAGTGCTAATATAGCAACATCAGCTTTCTTTAGGTCAGCGTTACATAGTACATCT
This sequence comes from Mellivora capensis, assembly GCA_004024625.1. Lineage (NCBI taxonomy): Eukaryota > Metazoa > Chordata > Mammalia > Carnivora > Mustelidae > Mellivora > Mellivora capensis. The sequence continues at coordinate 60,532 of PISX010000835.1, read as the reverse complement.
TTTTACATCCTTTTATTTGCAATCTTTCTGTATCCTTAAGAATTTTGGCATTACTCTCCTTTGATTGCCCCTTTGAAGAGAATGTATCTTTTTCCTCTGGCTGCTTCTAATATTTTCTTTTTGTTTTCCAGTTTTACTGTAAAGTGCATAGGCATGTCTTTCTTTGTTTTTATTTTGATAAATACAAATAGAGCTTTTGTAAAACCATGTCTTAGTATCTTCTCTCCATTTTGGTGAATTTTCAGATGTTATTTGTTCAAACAGTGCTTCTGTCCCATTTTCTTTCTCTTTTCCTCTGGTACTACAATTTATAGCATATATGATACTTTCTCATCTTACCCGCTTTTTCTCTTGTGATCTTTTCTATATTTTCCAAACTTTTGTCTCTCTCTGCCTCATTTCAAATGTTTTCTTTTAATTGATGTTCCAGCTGATCAATGATATATCTGGAAATTCTGCTTCTTAACCTTTTAATACGAAGAAGAAATAATCAGATATGTGCACAAAAGATTTATTTTCAAAAATTTCTAATATAGGGGCACCTGGGTGGCTCAGTGGGTTGGGTCTCTGCCTTCAGCTCAGATCATGATCTCAGGGTCCTGGGATCAAGCCCCATATCGGGCTCTCTGCTCAATGGGAGCCTGCTCCGCCCGCACCCCCCACCCCACGCCTGCCTCTCTGCCTACTTGTGATCTCTCTCTCTGTCAAATAATTAAAATATTTTTTAAAAATAATTCTAATATAGATTATTTTAATAGATTATAGAGTATCTATACATAGATTGTATACAGCCATAAAAATTATGTAGAATATTTAATAACATAGAAACATGATATATTAAAGGAAAAAACAGGGTTATAAAACAGATGATTCCAATTAAAAAAACACAAATGGAAAAGACCAAAAAAAGTTCTAAAATACAAAGTTGTTAGCTACTGATAAAGAGATGATGGCTAATTTTTAGTATTTTTGCTTCTGTGGTGCAAATTTTTCTCAGTGATAAAAATTATTCTAATGGGAACAGAAGTTATTTTTAAAAGCCTGATTAAATTCCTAAAATGCCATTTTTCCAGGCATAAACCTGTTTTCTAAAGAAATATGTACTTATTATAGACTTTTATAATGCTTGGCTTAGAAGTAGATATAGCCAATAGAAATTGGTCATAATTTTATAGACACAAATAAAAAGGTAAGACTTATATTTTGATTTAAGTCCTCAGTAATATTAGGTTAATTATTCCTGTTACATAGAGACTCTTCAGGGCACCTGGATAGCTCAGTCAGGTAAGCCTCTGCCTTCAGTTCAGATCATGATCCTGGGGTCCTGGGTTCAAGTCCCATGCCAGGCTCCCTCTCTGTGGGGAGCCTATTTCTTTCTCTGCCTCTGCTTCTCTCTCTGTCTCTCATGAATAAATAAATAAAATCTTAAAAAAAAAAAAACAACTACAACAAAGGGATTCTTCACAGAAGTTTCTTCACAAAGTTTCTTTAACTTGGGTGTTAATGGCCTATGTTACAGCAACTATGGAAGCCAGCTAAAATATTTTTCAGTGGTTTGAAAGCAATTGCCATGACCAGGGCATTAGGGAAAATTACAAAGCAATTTAAACTTTTTTCCTCTATCACTTCTTATTTCTTCCTTTACATATTCTAGATATCCTTTCTTATCCTCTTCCACATGATTTCTAGGTACTCAGTCTTATGTTACCTTCTTTTTAAAATTTTTTTAATTTAAATTCAATTTAGTTAACGTATACTGTATGATTAGTGTCAAGGGTAGAATTTAGTGATTCATTAGCTGCATAAAACACCCAGAGCTCATTCCATCAAGTGCCCTCCTTAATTCCCATCACCCAGTTACCCCATCCCCCAACCCCTCCCCTCCAGCAACTCTGTTTGTTCTCCATAGTTAAGAGTCTCTTACGGTTTGCCTCCCTCTCTGTTTTCATCTTATTTTATTTTTCCTTCCCTTCCCCTGTGTTCATCTGTTCTGTTTCTTGAATTCCACATGTGATTGAAATCATATGGTATTTGTCTTTCTCTGACTAGTCAGAGGAATAATATTATCATTAAATATTATTTAATATTATACAATATTGTTATTGTTATAATAATATTATAAGAAATAATATTATTTATTATTTTATTTAGCTTAGCATAATACCCTCTAGTTCCATCTATGTCATTGCATATGGGAGATTTCATTCTTTTTGATGGCTGAGTAATATTCCATTATATATATTGCCACATCATCTTTATCCATTTGTTGATGGACATCTGGGCTCTTTCCATATTTTGGCTATTGTGGACATTGCTGCTATAAACACTGGGGTGCAGGTGCCCCTTCGAATCATTATTTTTATATCCTTTGGATAAATACCTAGTAGTACAATTGCTGATGTTACCATCTAAGTATCCAAGTCCTTTTCCTTTCTACCTCTTACTTCCCCGACAGATCAAAATTTCCATTTCACATTGTAATTTTTCTCAGGAAGGCATAAAAACATTAAAGTCAGCCATATTATTTTGTTTAAGTATTTCTCTCTAAGGTATAAAAGACCGATGATTAGACTTTCCAGATTAATGCTACTGCTAGGATATCCAATAATTTAATACTAGTAGTATTAGCTCTTACAGCTATTGATTTAGGGAAAAAATAATGAGTTGTAGGCAATAATAACTTAAATATTTCTGTTTAACCAGAATGCTTGGCAATTTATGATTTACAAATAGTAAACAACAGTATGGCAAAGTTCTTACAAACTTGGACTTCAGAGCCAGCTTGCCTGGGTTCAAATTCCAGTCTTCCTAATATGTGACCTTGAAAACTATTATTTATACTCTTTTACTACTTCTCCCTTTTGAAAGATAAAACCATACTAGTTAGGCTACCTTTGATATGGTTCTCCTCTGGTTTATATTTTTAGATTACATGTGAAAATGAAGTTAAACAAACACAAGTCCCTGCTAATAATCTATCTTATGGTGTCACTTCAGTACCTACTCCCTGTGAAGACGGCCCAGTGCATAAAAGTACACAAATGTCTCTGAAAAGGCCCCCTCACCGCAGTGTTGGTACGTTTGGACTCTTAACTGACTGAGAATTGAATTGATCTTTTGTATATGAAAGATAAATGACAAGCAAAATGTAATTCACAGGCAAATGTGTTTATTCTCTTTCAGGTATTCAGGCCAAAGTGAAAGCGTTCAGAAAACAATTGTGTAATGCCACTACTCAGACCGAGGGATTGCAGTCTAGAAGTGCCTGTCTTTGACGTTTACGCCAGTGACTCAGAGCCAGATGCAGACTGGGATGTCAAGAGTGAGCAGAGCGATTTGTCTTACATAGCAGTGCAGGTGAAAGAAGAGTCCTATTAAAAATGCAACATCAAAGGACTTGATGTCCCATAGGTTTTCAAATCTTCACTCACATAATCACTTCTTTGCTCTTGTAAATCTTTCACTTTGGGATAGTTGAGTATCAGCAAAATTGGTTCAGCTCTAAGGCAAAAATGTGTCCACCTGCCAAGATAATGAAGATAATCCTGCCCACAAACCTCCCCACCTCCCATTTTCATCTCTTGTTCCTTTTTTCTTTTTATCCTTTTGGTGGAAATTGAGATATAAGACAAAATTCACAATAGCATTTCCAGATCAAGATTAAGCACTGAATATTTAAGCTTACTGCAGAAGCAACACTCATATGGGGCTTATAGGACATTCACAAGTTAGAATGTCACTCTTCTAAATAACTTGAAGGTAGTAGTAAGCACAGGCAAGTGTGGTACTATGAAACGATTTGGGAGCCAGGAGACTTATCCTTATTATTTTTTTATGTTGTATATTTATTAGTTTGCCCATTCATAATACTATTGGATCTATAGATCAGTCCCTATGAGCATTTCTGGTGAAGTTATGGCTCTTACAGAAAATTTTGGAAGGGAATAAAATTTAAACATGGATAGAGCTGCATATACTTTGATTGCCTTGTTAATGAAATCTACTTACATTGGTTCCTATTACAACAAACCAATTAGCTTGATTAATTTAGATTGAAATTATTAACATCCTGCAAAAAAAAAGTATTATATTTCTAACATATCCCCATTTCAAGAATGAGGTTTTTCTCATTAATACCATTCTATTGAATTCTACATTTGGGAACTAATGGTGTGAAACATAGCTGCCTCATCTGCCATTCACCAGGAAAATTTCTAAAGCAATTTTGTACCATGAAGTAATTTGTTACAGTTGTTTCTGAGAAACTTACTATAACTCTGATCTTCTATTGAGAGTAATAAAAATAAATGTCCATTTTATATCTCACATGTCTTGTTAATTGCACATGATTGGAAGACCTTGCATGCATTTTATCCTAGAAGGTTTAAATAATATACCAAAGTGATTTTCTTCCAAAGCTAATTTCATGTGTGACTTAATTTGAACAGTATAATTTTATTAAAAAGAATAATAAAATAAAATATTAATAGAAGTGAGCCTGAACAATGATTATCTAAAGACATAACACTTGTTGTTGTTGTTACTGCTTCTTTGGCTTGAATTTGAGATAACTACTTGGTGTTTTGAGAGAGCATTGTGTTTTAAAATTAAGCATATAAATCTTCTGAAGCTAAATGCTATCAGTAAGTACCTGTTGTTCCTTGAGCTTTTAAATAGCCTACCACCTTAATTAATTAATTATAATCATATAATTAATAATATAAATAATTATAATGAATGCCATATGCCCATTCATCCCCAAATTTCACTGCCAGGGGTTTTACTTCATTTCTATGTGTTAAACAACTTTGACAACCATAACCTACCTACTTTTCTTCCTTCCTCCCTCCCTCTTCCTTCCTTCCTTCCTTCCTTCCTTCCTTCCTTCCTTCCTTCTTTTCTTCCTTTTTTTTTTTTGTTGAAACAAAAGGCCTGAACTTTATTAGTTCCCCACCAGTACTGCCCCCTCCACCACTCCCAGCCCTAGTGAGAAGCCTGACCCTGTCAGAGGCCACCAGGCCTCAGGGCCAGGAGGGCCAAAGTGCCTCAGAAGCTGCTCCTGGTCTTCCAGGTCCTTCCACTCCTTGCGCCTATAAAAGATGGGGCAGTCCCAGCTGGTGCAGATGATGTCCTTGTGCAGGCTGCCCTGGCAGCGGGGGCACTTGAGTCCAGAGGTGCAAGAAGCACTCCTCCAGGGTGTTCCTTCCTTCCTTCTTCTTTCTCTCTTTTTCTCTCTTTCTTCCTTTCTCTTTGTCTTTCTTTCTTTTTTTTTCCTTTCAGGTTTTTTTCTCTTACCAATTGAGAATTTATGTTTGGTTTGTGGATTCACATGATTCTATGATGTATTGTGCAATTTTCACTGTCCTAAAGTAATGAAATACTGGCTTTATTTTAAATTAAATATGAGAAACTTAGTTTATATAATTTTGATTACTTTTTGCATATTTTCAGTATCTTAATTTCTTTTGTTGCCAGAAGAGTTTAATGGGGGAAAATGAGGTACACCTCATCACCTGCCTTATCATTTTTCATTTGTTTATGTAATAAGTACTTATTAAACATACTCTGTGCCAGATAACTGTTCTAGCCACCAAGGATACATTGGCGAGCAAGACAAAAATTCTGCCCTCTTGGTAGTTTCCTTTTAGAGGGGAGCCAGACAATAAACAAAGATATGGATGAATAATTTTAGATAGTGATTAGTGCTATGAAGAAAATAAAGCAGAGTAAGGTGTTAGAACATAATCATAACAATTATGTTAGAACATAATTGGGGTGGGAGAGAGGGTTTACTCTTTTAGGTAAGGTAATCAGGAAAGGCCTCTCTGAAGATTCAATATTTTCTCAGAGACCTGGGTGATCAGAAGAAGCAGTCATGTCATGACTGGAGAGAAGAGCATTCTACATGATAGGAATGGCAGATGCTCTGGTATTTGAGGAACAAAAAGGAAGCTGGGGTATCTGGAGATAATAAACTAAGTAGAGAATTGTAAGGGATAAGATTGGAGTGGTATGCAGGACCAGACCATGTAAGGCATTTGCTGTCACTATCAAGAATTTTTATCTTATTCTAGGCTTAAATTCTATTTTAAGTGTATTTTATGGCTGGCTTATCTGCTAGTATTTATTTGTTATATTTAAAAAACATAATTGGATTCACACATAAAGTCATTGGACTTTAGGCAAGAGAAGAGAGACATTATCAAGAGTGTGTGAATATAAATCTTATTCTGTCAAAAATATTGGGAATTCTGGAGAAATGATGGTGGTGATGGTGTCATTTTGTTTTAAATCTTCCCAAATTTCCCCGTGGAAATAAATAGAGCAGTTCTTACTCTGTTAGTGGCAAAGAAGCTTGTGTCAGATTAATCCTCCCATGGATAACATGTATAGAAAACAAGTAACTTTGATGGACCTGGGGAGCGTCAAAAACAAGTAGAAGCAGCAAATCAGCCTTAAAAGAGGTGAACTGCAGTGGGTGGGAAGTCCTTTGTATGCTTTCCCACCTGAGTGCACTCCCCATCTTACTGGCTCAAGGAGTCAGAGTTGAAAATGAAGGGCTACTGGAGTGAAAAGTGGTGAGGCAAGTCATGGAAAAGTAGAAGCTACTGGAGAAAAGGACCAAAATCTGCTTTTAAACCACCCAAGTCTTGGACTAACCACGGAAGTATGCATGTGTTGCATGGAGAGACCTCAGGGGTCCCAGCAGAAAGCAACAGTTGGAAGTCTTGGCTTAGCTGCTACCCATCATAGAGGAAGCAGAGTTTGGAGTTTATGAGTAGAGCCAAGATAAGTCTGTTAGAATAAAATCTATCATGCTTTAGAATAAGATGACAGGACTTATCATCTAAAATGCCTTGTACAATATTAAGAATTACTAGTCATGTGGAGAAATTGGAAAAGTGTGATCAATAATCAAGACAAAAAGGAAGCAACTCCAGGATAACCGAACTTATAATTAGCAGATAAGAACTTTATTTTTCTTAAAATATTTTATTTACTTGAGAGAGAAAGGGCACAGAGGAAGCCTGATGTGGTGCTCAATCCCAGAAGTCCAGGACCATGACCTGAGCTGAAGGAAGACTCTTAACTGACTGAGTCACCCAGGTGTCCCCCATCCCCTTTTTAGAAAGATTTTACTTAGCAGACAAGAACTTGTTACAATGTTAAAAATGTGTTCAAACACGGAAATACAGCAATATTGAAGAAAGAGGTGAGGAATCTCAGAAGAGAAAAAGAAACTCTAAAAAAGGACCAAATGGAAATTCTGGAGCTGAAAATAGACAAACTATCAAAACCGACATAAGAAGAAAAAGAAAACCGGAATTGCTCTATATCAAAGAATTGGATTATAATCCTTTCACAAAGCAAAGTCTATTTCCTGATGGCTTCACTTATAACTTCTATCAAACACACAAGGAAAAATGCAATTGTTACATAAACTCTTTCAAGAGAAAAGAATTAGGGAACACTTCCCATTTTGTGAGTTCAACATTATCTTATTACCAAAAGTAGGCAAAGACATCATAAGAAATTACAAAGCAATATCTTAACATGAATGTAGATGCAAATATCCTTAACAAAATATTAGCAAGCCTATCCTGCAATGTATTATAAGAATAAAACATCATGTCCAAATATATCTTAACCCTGCAAGTTTAGCTTCCCACTCAAAAATCAATCAATGCAGTCACCAAATTAAGAGAATAAAGGAGAAAAATCACATGATAATCTCATTAAATTTAGAAAGATCATTTGACAAAAAATCAACATCCATTTATAATAAACACCCTCAGTAAGCTAGGAATAGAAGTCTGGTTAATATATATATATCTATGTACATGATGATATATCTATGTACATAGATATATATACATCAATGATATCATAGTTAATGTTCAAAGGCTAAAAGCTTTATTAGGAACAAGGATCAGGAATAAGGCAAGAACATTGTACTGAAGATCTTAGTGCAATAAAGGCAAAAAGAAAAAATAATAAAATGCGTAGTAGTTTAAAAGGGAGATATAAAACTCTTTTTAAATAGAGATCATGTACATAGAAATGCCTAGGGGATCTATAAAAAAGCTGATAGAACTAATAAGTGAGTTTAATAAAGTCAAGTATAAAAATCAACTGTATTTCTATATACTAGCAAAGTGAAATAAATCAAAACAATTTACAATATGGAAAGACAAAGGGTTTATAACAAGTATTGGGTAGAGAAGGAGCAACTGGAACTCTCATAATGGATGATGGGAATGTAAAATATTAAAACCATTTTAGAAAACAGTTTGACTTATTCAACCAAACAATTCAATTCCTGTTTATGCAAGAGAAATTAGAATATGTATCCACACAAAGACTTTTACACAAATGCTTATAAGAGCCCAAACCTGAAAACAACCCATATGTTCATCAACAGGTGAATGGAGAAGCAAATTATAGCATATCCAGACAATGGAATTCTCTCAGCAATAAAAGAGAGCAAGCATGTTTGTAACAACATGGATGAATTTTGAAAATATTATGCTGAGTGAAAAAATCCAGATTCAAATAAGAGTACATACCCTGAATTCCCATTTGCACCAAATTCTAAAAAAAGACAGAGAGAGAGAGAGAGAGATAACTAATACGCAGTAACAGAAAGAAAATCAGTGGCTGCCTAGGGCTGGAGCAGGGAAGACACTACCCGCAAAGGAGAGAAGGAAATGTTTGGGATAATAATGTGGGTGTTTAAATCCTGATGTGGCAATAGTTATATTGGTACATATCCTCGTAGTTGTGTGCATTATACCTTTATAAATTTGACCAAAGAAAAGGCCCATAAATCCTAATTGTCAAATGGCTAATACAGACCATAAATTCTGTAGTTTTTCAAACTAGGCTTCGCAGAAGAGGTAAAATTGGAATTGCCCTTTTAGGAGAGATAGGCTATAGATATGCTACATTAAAAAAAAAAAACTGAGCAAAGAAAAAGTCAACACAGGGATGAATGCAGGAGAAGCAGAGTGGGTGGCTTGAAGGGATGGTGGTAGTATTGGACTGAAGGCAGAGGCTCTGACAAGGGAATCGTGGGAGATTCAGATGGAGGGAGGAGAAAGTTAGGGGCAGGATGTCGCCAGAAGATAGAGATCGATCTTTATCCTTTGGGTACTGAATGAACTTTTGAGATTTTTGAGCAGGGGATTATGTTAGGCAAATGAATTATGGACTGTGGTGCAGGAGGAATCAGCAAGGAGAGAATTTGCTGGAGTTCGGTTGACAGACTTGAGTAGTCATGACTTGAGAAGATCAAAGATTGAACTAGAGTGGGGAAGGCAAAGAATGGAGGGGATACGGAGAAGGAAGAATTGACAAGGAATATTAGGTTAGACTCTGGATTTGTGAACAGGGACAGAGTAAACAATGAGTTTCCAAAACTAAATGTAGCTAAAATGGCAGGACAATTAGTAGAGATAAGAAGCAGCCAGTTTGGGGAGAAAGATGTTGATTTCAGTTTTAGAAATCAATGATCTGAGAAACCTATCCTGATCTTACCTCGGTCTTAAGACTGAATGAAATGTCACTGCGTACACCAAAGTGTGCCATGCTTAGCCCATCACATGTGTTGCCTTGTATTGTGACTGTCTACTGGTCTCCCCCAGTAGGCTCCATAAACCTCGAAAATAAGGACTATCTTTCGTTAGTATTCTCCTGTGCCAAGCACTGTTCTGAACCCAAGCATTTTGGATATGTGCTCATAAGTATTTGCTAAATATGTACTGAATGTTGAGTTTGAGAGGATAATGGAACGGGAAAGTGGATGTGATCCTCGGACTGTTAGAGCAGGGAGTTTAGGATATACAGTCTGGGAAGGTATTTACATAAAAGTGATGGTTGAAACCACGTTCTAAGATTCCTAAAGGACAGCCTATCAACAAACCTCCTGTGGCACTTAATGTCTTCATTACTTACCTGGCAAGTTGGCTCCAAAATGAGAAGTAGGAGAGACCAAGAAAAGGCATGAAAGCCTGCATTAACCATTAGCCAAATTAATAACTTCTGAATATTCAGGAATTGGCTCTTCAGATAATTGGCATGCACACACACACAAGGCTTTGCCTGGCATTTGATGTTTGCCTCTTCCCTTTCATACCAAAAATAATGCAGTGACATTTGAGAAAGTGGGAGAAAAATTCTATCAGCATGACTGCATTTGGGGTTTTCACCCTGGCTGAATACTGATGCTTATCAACCATGTGAGCTTAGACAAATTAATTCCTCTCCCTGGGTTTATGTCTTCTCATCTGAAAAACTGGGGTTTTAAGTATCTGCATCATATTTTTGTCGAGAGAATTAAATGATGTCCAATATACAGAATGCCTAAAAGGGTGCCCGCCATATGGGAAACGTGGTGAAACTCTTAGAGGCGGGAAAGTGTGGTGGAGAAGAGGATGGCTTTTGGTGACCACTACCTGGGCTTGAACTCGGGCTCTGTCACTTACTAGGCAAGTTATGTTTTTGTGCCCCGTTTCCTCATCTGGAAGGTAAGGATGTTATTAGTACCTCGATCACAGGTTTGTTATGAGAATTACATGAATAATAGGCACCTGGAACACCAGCTGACATATAGCAAACATCATGTCAGTGTTCGGTAGGATTACCATCACTCCCTTACCCAATATCTCGATTCCCAAGCCCACCCCAAGACCAGCTCCGTCTCATCTCTTCACTGCCCTCCTCCGTCAGTGGGAGGATGACTGGTGGATGTTTTCTACTAAGTTCATACAGTGACACTAGATGGGGTTGCTGAGCTGACACACGTAAGGACTGTTGGGCCCCCCGCATTATATTTTTGGACTGAATGAGACTTTAGGAATGCGTTGGCCAGCCCTTTTTATTTTGCAGATGAAGAAACTAGGGGTCAGAGAAGTTATCTGATGTAATCCCTGCCTACAATTGTCTCAGCAATCCAGTCTCCCCATTTCTGGCAAACCCAATCCCATTCTTCATCAGAAACGACTGAACAATAAAGGTGTTTGTGCTTATAAATCCTAATTTTTTTTCTAGAATCATTTGATCAAACCCAAAAGATCCTGGGAGCGCCACAGAAACAGGAGTAAGCTGCTGTCATTCACTGACCGCTCTGTCTGGCCTATGGTAGGTCCTCAGTTAACATTTGTGGAATGAATGACAGGGATCTATCATATTTTAAAAGTTCTAGAGATTTCAGATCTTCCTTAATACTTGTTCCAATGCTCTCCGAAGGGGACTCCTCCTAACATAACCTCATTCTCTGGATACATAGATCAATCCTTTGGATACATGGATACATGGATCAATCCTTTGCTTCCTCTAGTTTTTGTGAAGATGTTAGGGCTGGAGAGAACTTTGGAAAAATCACCCAATCAAAATTTTTCATTTTGTCAATGAAAAAACGAAATTAAGTCCATGATCATGTAACAAACTGGTTAGTGGTAGAGCTGAGATTAGAAACCTTTCTTAGTTTATGATCCTTAAGAAATAATTTGATGTGTTTCAAGATACTATCAAATTTCTCCCACCTGTCCTTTAAATGTTCCCTAACATTTCCTCCAGCTCATAGTCTCCAGAATATTATTAATTTTTATTACTTCCCACTGGGAGCAGGCTTACCATTCATATCTTTCCTTTTCCCGATTCTAGGACAACTGACCTACCTTGTTACTGTTACTCACCCATCTACGATTTGCCTCTCATGGTTCTTAATCCCTGCCCTTGAGAAGGAAAAGTAGCTCCTCTTTCCTACCTGGACCAGCAGGGATGGGTTTTCAGATATTCAAAGGAAGTTGTCCCACCTGGTTAGTTTCAAAATAGATGGATGTATGATACGGATGGGGGTTTCTGGGATTTGTCCTGCACTGCTGACCACCCTGTCCGCAGGCACACACGTGGGCTAAAGAATGTTGTTTATGTTGCTTGTGCTGCTTAAGGGACCTGGGGAGCCTGAGGAGTTGACATTAGCTGGCTTCCTGGTCAGAATTGGCCCTTCTGGTCTGGATGCCAAGAGCTGAAAAATCTTGCTTTACATCCCCTCTTGGCTCCAGGCTGGGCTACCCAGCACCCCCCAGTGGAATCCAGGAGGAGAGAGAGGGGCAAACACACCTAGCTCAGGCTCCTTGAATATGTAAAGACATGACAACAGGAATGCAGCTCGCTTCATGCTGCACTTGGGCAAACGAATGTTTAACTTCAGACCCTGTCATTTGCCCTGGAAATGTGGCCTTTATGGGACTGTCAGCTGTAAAGTCTCACTTGAAGGGAGGACACTGCCCCCGCCTCTCGGTCAGGGCTCCGGCCTGCCTGTGTCCGCGGGCTTCCCCAGCTAATGAGGTTGGATGCTGTAATTACCCAATTTGATGTAACTTTGCCTTATCCTTCTTTACCGCTTACTATTGCCCTCCTCTGTGCACAGATTTCCCTTTTCTTCCTTCTGTTTCTATTAGGTCTTTATAATATCAGTCAAGTGTCTTTTCTGCTTCCAAATGGAGAGTCAGGCTGCCGTGAATGTTTTGTTTAGAACAAAGGACCCCAGACTTCTAGGATACTTGCAGGATCGTTCCAAGATAGTGTTTACAATTCTATTTAGAAACCAAAAGTGTGCTGGGCTCTGGATAACGTAACCCAGGGCAATCCCTCAACACAGTGTTCCCTGGCTGCTCTGAACCACACTCACGTTGTTTCGCTAACACCAGGAAATGAAGAATTTCTACAGCCAAGCATGGTCTCCTTTTAACCATTTCTCTACAGTTCTAAGAACTTAAAGGTTTATTTCTTTACCGGCCCTATGATCGAGCTGTGGTAAATTTTTCCAAATGGCCATAAATTCTTCCATACCTATCTAGAGGTAAAATCTACTTGCCCGCTCCTTAAGCTTGACTTGGCCATATGACTCTCTTTGGCCAATGGGACATTAGCAAAGGTGATTCATGTTGGGGCTTTGAAAGTGCTTGAGCGCTGAGGTTGTCCTCCTGCTGTGCTTGGAACCCTGGAACTACCATGAGAACGAGTCCAATCTAGCCTGCTGGAGGATAAGAGAAAAGGCAGCCAGACCCTTGCCAAGTGCCTTCCAAATGCCAGACACATTTGTGAGTCCATCCTAGATTACTAGCCTCCGCTGCCATGCCGCCAAAGGGAGAGACATAAGTAAGCCCGAGCCTATCAGCCATGCCCGTCCAGACAGAGCTTCCCAACCAACCCATGGAACTGGGAGATAAATTAGTGGTTGTTGTTTAACTCATTACACTGTGGGGTGGTGTAGTACATAGGAAAATCTCCCTGATGTATATGACATGGCAAAGACTCCCTAAAGAAATGGCAATCCGTATTTTCTAGTTCCCTCCTCATCTTAACCCTCGCCCTCCCATTTCTGTAGTCTAGGTTTAGTTAGCCATTCTGATTGTATGTGATAGTTTACCTAACTGGAGGAAGAGCAGAGTATGATTGGCCCTAAAGTGGAGGTGCCCTCCACTCGGCAATCCATCCTCAAGGGGCGTGGCTTTCACACACGTTGCAATGTCTTGGGAATCCAAGTCCTATCTCTGTAGGCACAGAACTGATGTAGTTTTGGGGATGTTGGTGAGTTTGTGGCGGTCTGGAGCTGATGGTCAAGAAAGAAGTCTCGAGATGTCTTTGGTGCAAAATGGTGATGTTATGAAGACACGGGGGGCAGGACCCCATGGGAGCTGCTGCCCTGGGGGTTTTTGAGGGGTGGCTGATTACAAGCTTCGGAGCTTGGAGCAAGGAAAAAAGGAGGTTTTCAAGAGAATGTTCCTATGTTAGAGAGGACCTACTGGATACTACAGGTCTGGCCATTGTCAAGCTCAGGTAGTTTTCCCCTCTAGGAGGGCACTCACATTAACACAGCTGGGAGCTTCCTGGAGGAACACTGTGCTCTGCCGGCCTCTGGTATTTGCCAACGAGCTGCAGATGATAAGTGTTGGGTCCGTTATCAAAGGAACGAGACTGAGACAAAGTGAAAGTTATGCAAAGCCTTATTCTATGCCAAGCATTAGAAGTTAGACTGACCGGCCAGGGCTGCCTCCAAAGAGAGTGACGACCCCTTGGTCTTACAGGTTAGTTTTATAGGGCACAACCGCAGACTTCTACATATGTGGCTTTGGCTGATTAGATGTTTCCACCTGTCTGGCCTTGTTTTAGGTGTGTGTTTTAGCAACAGTTACCTGGAACTGATATCAGTCACTGCTGAGGCATTTACTAAACAACAAAATGTCTACCTCGGCAACATGGGGTCACTATGGCTAAGTAGGCCCAGGCAGGCCCTAGGGGTTTAACAGGTTTTAACGTGGAATCGGCCCCAACAATAAGGACATTTAATTTTATCCACACTGCCTTCTGGAAGTTAGGTTATGGATAAGAACGCTTTTTTCTTGTAAATCACTAAAACATGCATAAACTGAAGGAGACTCCTGTCCCACAGGACTGGAATCTCTCTAAGCTAACATTTGTTCTCCTTCCCTTAGCTTGAGGGCAGCCGGCAGTGCCTGAGGAATGGGAGTGGGGACCGAGGGGGGCGGTTTGTGGGTGTCAGCTAGTGCTGTGTGCCCTCAGCTTGCCTTCTGCTCCCTCATCAGATTCAGCGCACGGTCTCAGACCCAGACCATTCTCCTCATGGACATGACAGCATTTTCAGATCCTGCCAGTGGAACTTAACTTCTCTGCCTGAATTTCCTCTATTATTTTTTTTAAAGATTTATTTATTTTAGAGAGAGTGTGTGGGAGGGGGAGGGGCAGACGGAGAAGGAGACCAGCAGACTCCCCATGGAGCAGAGAGCCCCATGTGGATTTTGATCCCAGGACCCCAAGATCATAACCTGAGCCAAAACCAAGAGTCAGACGCTCAAGCCAGTCCAGGTGCCCTGAATTTCCTCTATTATTGAAGTGCCAATAACTTTCTCTGTCTTGACAGTCTCCTCATCCTTTCAGAAAACACTTTTGGGGCACCTGGGTAGCTCAGTCGTTTAAGTGTCTGCCTTAGGCTCAGGTCACGATGCCAGGGTCCTGGGATCAAATCCTACATCCGGCTCCTTGCTCAGCAGGGAGCCTGCTTTTCCCTCTGCCTGCCACTCACCCTGCTTGTGCTCTCTCTCTCTCTCTCTCTGACAAATAAACACATAATTTCAATTATGTGTTTTTATTTTAATTTTATTTTAACCTTTTAAAAAAAGAAAGAAAGAAAAGAAAACACACACTTTTGGAAACCCTACATTGTATCATGACTTTATCTCCAGCATCATGCCAGGCTTCTAATCCACAGTCTGGGTCCCCTGGACCTCTCAGCACGTTCCTTGCAAGTACTCATCGCTTTGGTTCAGCTCTCAGCACAAAATGAATGGTTTCTCATTCATTCAACAAACATGGCAGAATCAGCCGTTCCCTTAAGTATCTTACAGCGTATCTAAAAATTCTGAAAACCAATTCCAGCCATGTGATAGTTGGAATTTGATTCCCAGTGGATGAGAAGTTGAGCTCATGACCTTGAGAGGGATCAGAATTGCCCAACAGGCTTATCTGAATAGTCCTGTCCTGAACGGTATTACCCTTGGGGTTGGTTGATGCAACTTCGCATGAATCTGACGTGTCCCAAAACCGTGGTAAGCGGCTCGATGGCATTCACTCATATTCTAAAAATGAAAAACCACAGTTGAACTGGTGTGATATTGCAGCAAATTTTTTATGACAAAGTGTGGGCTGCTCTGCCGGAATCCTTCCCAGTTCAATCTGAAGATGACTCACCCATTCCAATCTTTGAGGCGATGGAGAGAACCACACTCTGTATCTTCCACTGGGCATCTGTCTTTGCTGTTAGGATCCTCAGAGAGCTGCTGGGGGAAATGACAGACTCCGCTCAGTATCGGACAAAAATTTTGCATGGACATTTCCAAACTTAAAATGAACTGTCCCCTGGATTTCGAACCAACCTGAAAGAAACCAAGGACAACCTCTGAAAGTCAGAGTGTCAAAAATAGGAAGGTTTGTCAGTGAGGGTTAGTAATCAACTAGGAGGCTTTCCAGTAAGTAATTATTTTTCAGCTGCAGCTCAGTGTTTTCAATATTTTCCTGTAAGAAAAGCAACAATACATTCAGTGTGGGAGATTAAGATAAAAGAAACCTGTATGAATAAACAAAAGTTACCTGTTATTTTAAGATGCAATTGCAAAGAAAAGAAACCCTCTCTAATTAGCTCAAGGCAAAAAAGGGAGATCGCTGGAAGCATAGCAAGGACAAAAGTATTACAGCTTCATATTTATATTCTTTCCCCACTGTGCTTTTTAAGGAAAACAGATTTTTTTGAGATTTTATGTATTTATTTGAGAGAGCGCTCCCAGGCATCCCGGACTGGGCTCCCTGCTCAGCGGGGAGTCTGCTTTTCCCTCTCCCTCTGCCTTTCCTGTGCCTTCTCTCTCTTTCTGCTCTCTCTCTCTCTCTCTCAAATAAATAAATAAAATCTTTAGAAAAAGAAACTTAAGAAAAAAAATCCCTCTTTGGACTTAGATGGGTGGGGCTATGGGTAGGACGTAGTATTTTAGAAGATCGGGTAGGGAGGAAATGATTGATAGCCATAGCATAAATATTTGGCCATCCCATTAACATTTCAGTGTGTTTGCTTAGATGACATGCTGTTTATAACAGTATACATGTATTAACCATAAGAGGCTCTTAATCATAGCAAACAAACTGACAGTTGCTGAAGGGGAGTTGGGTGAGGGGATGGGGCAACTGGGTGCTGGGCATTAAGGAGGACACGTGATGCAATGAGCACTGGGTGCTATACAGACTGATGAATCACTGGCCTCTACCTCTGAAACTGTAAACACGTTATGTGTTAATTAATTGAATTTAAATAAAAAAATTATACTGAAGAATTTAAAAATGCAGATTTATTTTATTTTTTTAACAACTTTTTTTTTTAATTTTTATTTTTTATAAACAAATTTTTATCCCCAGGGGTACATGTGTGGATGGAACTAGTGAACATGCTTAGTGAAATAAGTCAATCAGAGAAAGACAACTATCATATGATATCCCTGATATGAGGAAGTGGAGATGCACCATGGGGGACTAGGGGGGGCAGAAAAAGAAGAAAAGAAACAAGATGGGATTGGGAGGGAGACAAACCATAAGTGACTCTTAATCTCACATAACAACCTTTTTTTTTAAGATTTATTTATTTCTCAGAGAGAGGGAGAGTATGCGCACGCGTGCACACAAACCCAAGAGCACAAGCAATGGCGGGAGGGTTAGAGGGAGAAGCAGGAGCCCATGCAGATTCAGTCCCAGGACCCTGGGACCACGACCGGAGCTGAAGGCAGCTGCTTAACTGACTGAGCCACACAGGCAGCCCCAAAAATACAGATTTGAAAAGCAATAGGCAATGAGAACTTTTACGTTTTGAGTCTATTAAAATTAGTAAACGTCTTCAGTTCTCAAATATATCTAAGTACTAAAGGAAACCATGCATCTGATACTGAAAGTAAGTTTTGAACCACATTATATTGTGATTGAATAAAAGAGACATGACATTATAACTAAAAAAACAAACAAACCTCGGAACAGTATACATGTATTACTATGCTTCATATACTTTATGCATCTCTGTCCCTTGGGCTTTTTGTTTAGTTGATATCATAAGCATTTCCTCCATCATTAAAAATTTTCTCTAAGTACTTTGATGATTGCATAATACTCCATTGTATGAATATGAATATTCTGGTACATATGTGTGTATATATATATAACTAGAAATTAATGTGATTTTTAAGTCTCCACTACTTACTATAAAGCTACAATAAACATTCCTATACCTTAATCTTTGTGCATATTTCTGATTGTTTCCTCAGAGATACCTAGAACTGGGATTACTAGATCAATGCCCATAAATATTTTTCTACTTCCAGTTAGTTTTCTAGAAAGTTTGTACCAACATGTCAACCCATTAGCAATGGCTGTGTGGTCAGCTCATTTTAGCAACAGCTCTTACCCGTTTAGAAAAACAAAACAAGGGTGCCTGGGTGGCTCAGTTGGTTAAGCGGCTGCCTTAGATTACGGTCATGATCCCAGGGTCCTGGGGTCCTGGAATCAGGCCCTGGGCCAGACTCCCTGCTGGGCGGGGAGCCTCCTTGTGCCTCTGACCCACCCCCCCAAACCCTGCTTGTGCTCTCTCTCTCTCTCTCTCAAATAAATGAATAAAATCTTAAAAGAAAAAAGAAAACAGCACAAAACTCGATATTGCCACTGTATACAGTTTTTGTCAATCCCATGTATTGTGTTTAATTCCTCACTTAGTTTGACTGAATTTTAGAGCTGAGATTTTCAAAATACGGTCCCCAGGGCAGTAGCATCAGCACCATTTGGAGTTTATTGCAAATGCAAATCCTTGAGCTCTACCTTCAACCCACTGACCTAGAAACTCTGGAGGTGGAGGCAACACAAGTTTTACTAAGTCCATGATTCCGATGCCTACTCCAGATTGAGAGCCACCAGCTGAAAGCATTGCAGAGTCCTTTCTAAGCCCTCCCAAGTGTCACCCCTTTCTGAGTGCCATTTTCTGGGCCCCGGTCATTTATAAGGAACAGTGTAACATAGGATAAAGGCAGTAGTTTCCGTTAAGAGGGCCCGAGTTATAAATCCTGTATGACTCCCTATTGGGTATGCATCCAGACACACATAATAATGACTTATTACACTGTTGTAGCTTACATTTCGAGGTGAACATTTTTTCTATATCATTTAGCCTAAATGAGACACTGGAGGGAAGTTTTAAGCTAAGTTATCCCAGATGTTTCATGGTTACGCAAGAGTGCAAAACAAAACATGTTTTCCCCACTGAATGAAAACACAATATAAGTTTTCTTTAGCAGCTGTGGCTGAGGATTGCAAAATGGAATAATCTGGCTAGCCTCCAGGCCATTAGTTACCCTCTCCCCTCCCCCAAGGGCAAGGACAATCAAGCCAAAGAGAAGGAAAAACACAATGCTCTCAAGTTCACAGCTCATACCCAGCAACGGGGCTGCTGGAGCATCTGGAATGTGTCAGAACAGCTGGAGGAGTAGGGAACGCCCCTTGCCCCACCACTTCATTGGGAATGGCCCTGGGAGGAAGGACCCCCAGTCTTCATCTCAAAGACGTGCATGCCAGAATTTCAAAGCACTGTGGTAGGTGTGGTAGGAAAAACTGGGGATTTTCCATCTTTCCGGGGCCCTTCAGACAGCATGGCAGGAATGGCTGTCTTCTTTGCCTGGATTTGATAACTGCCTACCCCCCCCTCCCCGTCCTGAGGTTGTTCTAGCCTTAGCCCCATTGTTCCTCGAGAAGAATGCAAGATGGGAGAGCTGAAAAAGTGTAGATTTGGAGTCAGCACACGTGTAAATCTTCATGCTCTCCCACATCCCAGGCGCATAACCTTCAAGTCACTTAATTTTGCTAAATCTGTTTCTGAACAGTACCTCATTGGGACTGCGGCAAGGGCGAAATGAGGTCATGTGCATAGCACATGGTCATTGCTTCATGAAAGGCCATCCCCTTTATCTCCTTGCAGGACTTGCTGTCTTCTCACTAACTCAGCCCGCACCCTAGTATGAGGAACATATAAATAATATTCCGTTGAAACTCAGAAGAAAAAAACCAATCTCATCATGCAGTTCAAAATCCCTTCACCGTGAGGAAGTTGTATTTTCTCTAAATCCTCTTCTTGGGCACCTGGGGGGCTCAGTAGGTTAAACGTCTGCCTTTGGCTCAGGTTATGATCCCAGGGTCCCAGGATCAAGCCTCGTGAGGGGCTGGGGAGTCTGCTTCTCCCTCTCCCTCTGGTGCTCCCCCCTGCATGTGCTCTCACTCTCTCTCTCTCTATCTCGCAAATAAATAAGTGCATAAAATCTTAAAGAAAAAAGTAGATAAATGCTCTTGTCCAGCAGTTTTTGATACTTCACAGTGACCTTGACGCCTCTTTCCCTGGTGAGCATCTGAACTAGGAATTTTGCAAAAAGCCATCTGAATTAGTCTGGATCTCAACCAGAGCTTCCCGTCGGGAGGGGAAAAGGAATGAGAGAGCATGCAATGAGATGTGGGATCATCTGCTTGGACCTTGCTAGTCCTGGGCATTGGGCCTTCAAGATTCCAGCCCAGATCAGCCTCCAACTGAATTCTTTACCAACAGGTACCCAATGCTACTTCAAGTCTGTCTCAAAATCCCTGGTCCAGGAGACTTCCTCAAGGCCAGACTTGACCTAAAGCCCGGGCCTTGTCCAGAATTACACCAGATTTCAACTGCCCGCCCAGCCCCAACCCCTCCTTCTTGGCCTCTCAAATACCAATCATTGAATGGCACTGAGGGGTTCAAATCTGGAGAATAGGACAGAGACTGAGGGGAATTATTCTTTTAATTTCTACCTGATTTCATGGAAATTTCTTACAGTGTGACTGATTTCCTTAGGACTCTGGTACGTGGACCCATGTTACTTAGCCATTGGTTGTGCCTCCACATTTCCAGATATTCCCTACCCCTCTCTGTCCCCTCATTGCATGAAGCCTCTGAGAACTTAGAAGCTAAGGTCTGAATTTGATCTTGATTATTTAAACTTCCAGAGTCTCACCTGTAAGGTCAAGACAATTGCACAGGATGCTTATTAAGATTTACATGCAGAGGGGCCCCTGGGTGGCTCAGTCTGTTAAGCGTCTGCCTTCGGCTCAGGTCATGGTCCCGGAGTCCTGGGATGGAGCCCCACATCGGGCTCCCATTCAGCGGGGAGCCTGTTTCTCCCTCTCCCTCTGCCCCTCCACCCTGCTCATGCTCTCTCTCTCTCTCTCTCTCTCAAATAAATAAAAAAAATCCTTAAAAAAAATTCACATGCAGACAACATAACCTAATAATACTCAGTAATCAAGGTACAGAGAATCTCAACCAGAGCTTACTGTTTAGTCTCCCTGTTTAAAAATATCTTAGCTGGTCCTTCCAAAAACAGATGTTGAATTTTATTTTGTACATTGACTTCTGAAATTCTTTGACATCATTCAAGTATTCCTTCATTCAATAAATATTTAATAAGTGCTTGACGTGTACCACGTACCAGAAGTACCGGGATACAGTAGGATTAGAGTCATGAGGAAGACGTACGTGTCCCTGCCTTCACGGCGTTTACTATCTACTGGGAAATTCAGACATCAAACAGAGAGTCAGAATTATATATGAGCACTCTGAAAGGGTCAGCACAGAACACTGTGAAAGCATTTATTGATTGAGTGTGGCTATACTCTACTGGGTTTCAATTTGCAGGGTTTTATCCTGTGCCTTGCAACCATTCAAGCAAATATCCAATTTGGTGTCTCCTTGCCTCTAGTGTGACCAGCTCATCCTTGCTTGCGCGGCACTTTCTGGGTTTGGGCACCAAAAGTCTCATGGCCAGAGAAAACCTTCAGTCCTGGGCAACACCAAGATGGGTTACTTACACTTCTTACCTCACAAGTAGTTTGAAGTGGAGTTCTCCGGATTTTGTGTCCAAAAGTGTGAGTCCTTTAGGATAAATGACCCAAATCCTTCAAAAAGCCAATGCTGTGAAGCAGCAACACCAAGAATAAAGAGTTGCAGGCACCTCCTAGATTAGAATGGACTAGAAGGACATAAAGGGAAAATGTAATGTCTGACTCTTCATTGGATCTTGGTGTTTATTTTTAAGCATAAAGCATTATGGAATGGAACATTTCAGGGGAATGTGAATATGAACTAGATATTTGGTGATATTTGTGGAACTGTAGATAATTTTCTTAGATGTGACCATGGTATTGCAGTTCTGTAGGGAAATGCCCTTCTTTTTAGAAGACTTGAGCTGCAGTACACAGAGGTCAGGCCACAATGATGGCAAAATTTTCACAAGTTTGTTTAGAAGGCTTATTTATTTATCTTAGTGGGGGAAGGGGCAGAGGGAGAGAGAGAATCTCCAGCAGAATCCCTGCTGAGCTTGGAGTCCTACTCCAGGCTCCATCTCATGACCCTGAGATTGTGACCTGAGCTGAAACCAAGAGTTGGGCACTTAAACGACTGAGCCGCCCAGGTGCCCCAAATCTTTAACAATTATTAATGCAGTGGAATTTTCAGGCATATGTGTTTATTATCCTTTCAACCTTTCTGTATAAACATGATGCAAAATTTTCGGAAAGAAGCCAGCAACCTTCAAGCAGATTAGGGTTTGAGATGGAGCAATTTCTCCTTAAACCAGAACATGATTCCTCTAGAATGGAAGCAAGACTAAAAGGGAGGAAAATAATTGTGTGTCAGTGGTGTTGACTCTAGGCACATGGGGTCATCGTGAGCCTAGCAAAAATCCACATGCCTCAAACTTGGCATTGAAGGAGTCAAGAGAACCACTGACTGATGATATAGACATCCCCGTGGATGGGTTCCTGAGCGAACAGAGGACTGGTGACCAGTTGTCCAGAATCTTTATCCAGGTCTAAGTTATGGGAAGAGCTGAACTAAAGCTGATACTCAGTTTCTGTCACCCCAAGAGGCTATATTTTCTCCACATCTGAGTTTATGGATTTTTTTTTTAATTTTGTAAAGATTTTTATTTATTTGTCAGACAGAGATCACAAGTAGGCAGATAGGCAGGTGGAGAGAGAGGAGGAAGCAGGCTCCCTGCTGAGCAGAGAGCCCTATGCGGGGCTCGATCCCAGGACCCTGAGTTCAAGACCTGAGCCGAAGGCAGAGGCCTCAACCCACTGAGCCACCCAGATGCCCCTGAGTTTATGGATTTTATTGTCTTATGCACTAAACTGCTGATTCCAGAAAGGAAGGTCTACCCACGTAAGTGATATTTTCACTGAAATCTAAAAGATGAGTAGCATCTTAGCCCCCCAGACACTCCCCAAATATCTGTGAGCATATCCTGGGGTGTCTCATGTGTCTGAACAGACACGTGCAGCTAGGCATCACCTGGTGTCTACAGATTGTCCTACTGTCTCAGCACTTCCCTGCTAGACAGTGCCCTCTGCCCTGGACACAGCTGTGTCCACCAGGTGCCACAGGCTCCCCCTGCAGCCAAGGAAGGGCACAGGAAGTGTCAGAGCTGTGAGGTGTTGTATACAGTGGCAAAGAATGCCTCCCTCTTTGTGGGTATGTTCAATCAGTGAGGTCCCAAAGTCATAGTCCTTCTGCCCAAGTAGTTAAATGGGTTATAGGGAAACAACCCTTTTGGGTTTTCTTTTTAAAGATTTTATTTATTTTAGTTTTAGTTTTTAGTTTTTCGGTGGGGGGCAGGGGAGAGGAGCAGAGGGAGATGGAGAGAAGCAGACTCCCTGCTGAGTGCAGAGCCAGTCGCCGGGCTTGATCCCAGGATCCTGAGATCATGATCTGAGCTGAAATCAAGAGTCAGGCACTTAACCGACTGAGCCACCCAGGTGGCCCCTCAACCCCCCCCCCTTTTTTTTAAAGATTTGTATTTATTTATTTGAGAGAGAGAGCATGAGAGGGGAGAAGGTCAGAGGGAGAAGCAGACTCCCCATGGAGCTAGGAGCCTCCTGGCACTCCGGGATCATGACCTGACGCTTAACTGACTGAGCCACCAGGCACCCAACCCTTTCAGCTTTAATGCACAAGCCCCAGCTTGCCATGCGCACTCAGATCTATAGCCTTGGGCATAAACAAGGGTGGGCAGTGGGGCCTTGGCCCACATGCAAACACGTGTGAGACACTAAGCTATCCCCCAACTCACTACTCCTTTCTGACAACGGAGGCTTTGTTAGTGGGTCTGGCTTGTGGTGCCTGGCTCTCACTTCCCTGGGATGACTATTCTCCTAGGAGGAGCTTGAGTCCCTCCTGCAGAGATGTCTGGGTCTGCTCTCTGGTTCTCCGTAAATGCCAGACCCATCTGAACCCGAGCTTGGGCCTATCTTTTCTGTTCGTGTCTCCTGTTCGATGGGGATGCCTGAGTAAGAGACAGGGTCTTATTTGCTCTAAAATCCCTGCAAGGTGGCATGGGCCTGCCATGAAAGAGGCACTCAATTTATTTCTATTGAAAGACCATACCAACACTAGTCCAGCGGTCACCTGACTTCAGATGGAGACCAAAACACAGATTTCTAGGGCCCCACCCCAGAGACCTGATTCATTAGATCTGGGGTGGGGGCCCAGGAACCTGTGTTTTAACAAGA
The DNA here is from genome assembly GCA_004024625.1 of Mellivora capensis. Lineage (NCBI taxonomy): Eukaryota > Metazoa > Chordata > Mammalia > Carnivora > Mustelidae > Mellivora > Mellivora capensis. The sequence goes on along the minus strand of PISX010000835.1, from coordinate 36,349 downwards.
TCCCAGGTAATCATGATGTGGACAGTCCTGGAAACTCTCTTTGCCTCTGTCTCAGGCAGGTTTGATCCACGAACACTACTGGCCCTTCAGCTCCTTTGTGAGGATTAGAAACAGGCACCCTTTCCCTTCCTCCCTTCCTTCCTTTCTTTTCTTCTCTCTCTCTCTTTTTTTTTCTTAAGATTTTATTTACCCTACTGAGCTGAGAGCCCTACATGGGGCTCAATCTCAGGATTCAAGATCATGACCTGAGCCAAAGGCAAAGGCTTAACCATCTACGCCACCCAGGCGCCCCACCCTTTCCCCTTTCTAGTTGCACCAAGCTCAAGGCCAGAGGCACAACTCAGTGAGCGGACTTTAGGCTGTAATTTCAGCCCCTTCATCCCTTTCGCCAAGCATGCTTATGTTGTGCACAACATGCACCACTGTTTGCAGCAACCTGGTCTGAAGCCTGCTCCTGCTAGGAAATGGTACAACAGAGAAATTCCTCTCAGAGTCACCCAATATCTCAGTAAATTCTAGGAAAGTTCCGGGGTTGAACTGTGCTGGTTATTTCCTCCTGGTGACCAGGTGAGCCAGTAGGCCGTCTCCGGCCTGTTGAGGGGAGGGGTCTGGAGAACAGCAGCTCAGAAGATCTAACACAGAGGTCCTTAACCTTGACCGCATATCAGAATCACTTTGGGAGCTTTGAAAGATTCTGATGCCTGGGTCTCATCCCCAGCACCTAACTGAGTGGATTCTGATGCAGCCTGGGCATCAGAGTGTTTTAAAACCCTCCGGGGTGATTCTAACATGCAGGATCTCTTACTAGAGCCCTCACCCCAAACAGAGATGCATCGGCCGCTCTGTGTCTTCCTAAGAATTGGAGGACCAAGGGTGGGCTCACGCTTCTGAGAGAATACAGCTGGCTCTCTCGCTCTGTGTGGTGCATCTTTGTATAAGTTCTTCAGGCTTTTCCTCAATAAGACAGTGAGCACTTTTGTTTGTGCTTCTTGGCATTTCTGCCAATGACCAAACCCGTGCCATTTATGAGCACTCTCCCGGCCCTGCACTAGCTTCCCTCCCCCTAGGTCAAATCCATCTATTTATAATGTCTCATATTCCCCATCCGTTTGACAAGCTAAACTTCCACAAGGCATACATGGCAGGCAAAGCTTAAATACTCTCTCTGAAGTGTGTGCCAGCGTAATCTGATAGCGTGCCAAAAAGTAATAATGTCATAACAGCAAGATGTTACTTTCACATGGTAGGACCCAAACTTGACATGTGGTTGTTTTGGGGAAGGACCTCAAACTTAGGGGATTGAGAGACAGTAGCTGAGAGCCTTTTGGAAGCCCCTGTTTGGTTCCACTTGCGGTAGTGGTTGGACTTCCACTAACAATGCTGGTCATGCCACTCTCATGAAGGGATGAGAAGAAAGAATAAAGAATCCAATGTTCCTTTGAGAACATGAACTCCTAGAAAGAAAGACCACATTCTAGTCCTTTTTTCATTTGACATCATTCTTAACCACATAATGTGTATACTTTTGTCACACAACCCGTGTTACGGAGTTGTCAGAGTTTTCAAATTCCAACTCAACACCAATTTATTGAGTGTCTACTACATCCTGGATCCTGACCTAGGTGCTTTCATCTGTTATCCCATTCAATCTTAGTAAATTCTCACAGGCTAAGCTGCTATAACAAAACTATCTCAAAGTACAGGATCAAACAGGGTGTGAGTTTCTTTTTTCTTAAATGATGGTCCAGATTATGGTCCACTGAATAAGTCCAGGGCCTGGCTGTTGGTTCTGCTATCTTTAACATGCGCTGGGTACTCCCATGCTTTCATCCTCGGCTCCTACATGGCTGCCCTGGCTAATAGCTAAAGGGAAAAGGCCAGGGAAGCAGACGTGAGTTTCTAGAAACACAACCTGGAAGTGGGCGCAAACAATTTGCTCACATTTTTTTTTAATTTTTAAAGATTTCATTTATTATTTGACAGAGAGAGAGCACAAGTAGGCAGAGAGGCAGGCAGAGGGAGAGGGAGAAGCAGGCTCTCCGCTGAGCAGGGAACCCGATGTGGGGCTTGATTCCATGACCCTGGGATCATGCCCTGAACCCAAGGCAGCCGTTCAACCGACTGAGCCACCCAGGCCCCCCAATTTGCTCACATCTTATTGTCCAGAATTTTAGTTGTGTGGTTAGAGGGATTTGCAAAGCATGCTGGAAAATGTAATCTCTGATTAGGTGGCTCTGTCTCCATCTATAACCAAATTTGGTTTTATTCAGCCAGGGAGGATGTATATTGATGCCAAGTCTCATAAAACACATCATGCGCGTGGATGGGTATCTTTGTTCTTAAAGAAGCTAGAAATGGACCATAGGAAGGGGCTGATTTCCTGCCCAGAGAGGTTTTCTGTTTCGTCAGTGTATTCAGAATTAAGTTGGCTCTGAGAGCCTGCTTCAACTTTAAACAGTCTGCCGCACTGACCCCCCCTCCAATACCCATTATGTAATTGACAATGGATGGAGAATGTTTGGGTCCTGCATTCAGGCTGAGATTTTTCCTGGTTCGGAGGTGTTTAGAAGGTCACATGGCAGCTTAGGCTCAGAGATCCTGAGCATCTGATGATCTGGGCCACATACCGGGCTAGATGTCCTCCGCGATGTCATATGATCGACAGACCCAATTCAGTGAGGTAAGGACCATCGAGGGCGTTTTACAGGTAAGGAAACCGAACAGCAGAAAACTTATGTAGCTGAGGTGTGGCAAGGCTGGTGGTGGTATCCAAGTCTCTTGAATTCGAGAGCCAGTGCTTGTCCACCACACACTACTGCTTATGCGCCAGATTCAAGACATCCTCCGTCATGTTTTCACGGGCTGTGCCTCTTTGTACAGATTTCCGCTGTGGCCTTTAATGGGGTAGGCACGTTCTGTTACTGAAGGCCGTCTTTTCCAGGCTCCCTCCAATTCCCAGTATTTGTGGATCATGTCTTAGTCATTTTACAAAATTAAGGCTAGCACAGGGCCTGGTGTTTGTTACATGCTGAAACAAATGATGACCTAAGTAAAATCACCCTCCTTCTGCTACAGTTAAAACCAGACCCTTTGCTGAACCCCCACCCCCATCTTACTGATTTTCCCTTTTAATACTTAGCCCACACTCCCAATTTCCCCACATCAATATCTTATTCTAAGTCCTTGGTTTGTAATTCTAGTGCCAGGGGCACTCAAAAATATTTCCAGTTGATTCCCAAACATACTTATTTCATTTACTGAAAAGGTCTCCCAGGGTTGAATTTTTGCTTCAACCTAACCTCAGTCCATCCTGATGACTTGTTAATTAGTATTTCCTTTTGTTTCATCTTCAGAAGCTATGGGGAAAACTATTTCCCACTTTGAGTTTGTTATAAAAACGAGCCCCCGGGATTCCAGGGAAAGAGAATGATGCCAGCTCCAGGCTGAGGTCATGATTTTGCTGAAGGAGACTCTGCCCATCATATCCGTGCTGATGCAGACTCCTGCAGAGATGCTGGACACAGGCCTGGGTGGGACTGGTCCCCCCCCCCACTCCCTCCGTACCCCCCACCCCACCACAGCCCTGCAAAGGAAGGATCTGGAAATGAGAGGCGCCCTTTAAAAGTTCCTTCTGCAGTGGCACAGAGGTTGGGTGTGTGGGTAGGACAAACCAAATTGAATCAACAAACATTTCTAGATGCAGGGCTTTCTGCTAGACAGGATGGGGGCTGTAACAAGGACAGAGAGGTCCTGCTCTCAGTAATAAGTTTACCCACTGAATCATTTGTTTAAGCATACAAGAAATACCAGTGAGCCTCATGTGAATTCACTTTCCTTATCTGAAGAGTGACTGAGTTGGATTCCTCCCATGAAGCCCTACCGGTCGTGCAGATGGGGGTGTCTGTCCTTCCCTCTCCCAGGCATCATGCTAAACCAACTACTACAAATGAAAAATTCATGTGAAGTTGCTTTAAAAATTCTATGCAAGTTTTGCATTCAATTCCAAGTATATATTCCAAGTGGTGGGGGGTGTGTGTGTGTGTGTTTCTTCACTCAGGGGAGCCCTGGCAGAAAGGTTCATTCTTGGGGACACCCATTCCCTAAAAGGAGGAGCTCAAGACTGGATGACATCTGACCTCCTTTCTAGATTCAAAATTCTTCTACGAGGAGTCAGAAATAAATAATATCAGAGAAAGCTTAAGTAGATATATTTGAACCTAAGGGCATATCGATTCCATTATTTTTTCTAAACTCCAACCAAATAAAACGCTTCTGCAGACGAGATTTACCCATCGACTGCTGGTTCTTAAGCAATAGGAGCCCAGGAGTCTCTATTTGCAGAACATTCCCCAGTGGACTCTTATCAGGCAATCGGAAACTCTGAGACAGGTATGTACGAATGCCTCATAAACTGTAGAGTCTGGTACAAATATGAGCCATCATTCTGGGTAAGGATATTAATCTTTGCTGTCTTTGCCACATAGGAGGGTTTAAGTGAGATAATGTGGATTGCTTTGTAAAATCAGGAACTAAGGTTGTCAGAACGGGAGATGTGGGAGGGCTGCAAGTCTCTCTCTGCTTGATCCTCATCACAGTGGGCCAGGTGTAGAGAAGTTCTAGAATCTCTACAGCCCCCGCGGGAGGCATGGCTTGCCCAGAGCCGATCCTGGGCATTTCTTGCCTCTTCCTCCCTGGAGCTTAGACGTGGAATGTGAGCTGTTCTGATATAGACCCCAAGGGTCTCTCTCTTCCTTCATTTACTCATTCTATGGCCCCTTCAAGCAAAAGAGAGATCTGACAAAGAAAGAGACAGGGCTTCTAGTCAAATCTTAAAAAGAGGGGCTGCCCTTGCTGCACCGTTGGGTGTCTCCTGGCCCCAGCCCAGACCCCCAGAGTCCCATGATGGTGTTTTTTGATTTGTTGTTGTTGTTTTTGTTTTTTGTTTTTTTTGTTTTTTTTACAAGGACAGTGCTTTCCTAAGAGACCCCATTTCTTGAGCTTCTCTGATTTGCTTCCCTCTATCAAAATGTATTGGTCCGGGGTCTGTTCTTTTAGAGCCCTAGGTTGGCAAATTAATATTATAAATGATACTTAAGGAGGTAGATGAAGAGCTTCATGAAAGCACATTCAGGTTTTATTTATGTGTCTGCTTATGCCTCTGGTTTCTGGGTCGCTTGTGCCGGGTTGCTATGAAACTCAGTTCAAGCTATATATGAACAGGGTTTTCCAACATACTGGCATTTCAGTCGCTCCCTTATTCATTCAACAATGTTTGAACGCTTACTATGTGCAGGGCATATTCTAAGAAGCAAATGAAAGGGACATTACAAGGCAGTAGCTTTCAAACTTTAGTGAACTTTGGCACTTGTTAAAACACAAAGTTCAAAAAAAAATAAACAAAACAAAACAAAACAAAACCCCCCCCACAAAGTTCAGAATCCTAGATTTTGATTCGGGAGATCTGGTTGGGCCCTGAGAATGCGCGTTTCTTACGAGTTTCCTGGTAGAGCTGGGGTTGCTGGTCTGGGGACCACACTTTTGAGAACCACTGGTTTAGGGCATGGCAGGAACCAAGTCCGTCACAGGGCTCACACTCTCAGTTTGGAGACTAGCGGTGGAGTTGAGGTCGTCTTGGCAGGCCCCTGGGGGACACACCGGGAGGCACAGAAGCCCCTTAAGGTGCTGTCCGGGCCTGCCGCCCCACCCCCCCCACCAGGCCTCCGCACACTGAGAAGTCAGAGGTGGGGTGCCCTCCCCTCTCCCCTCCCGGGGACCGTGTGGAGCGGAGCCGCTAGGAGGAGCGAACCGCGGGCGGCCCCGGAGGCGCAGGGGGTCGGACGCATCTCTGCGGGACGCGCGGTGCGCGGGACCGGCGGAGGAAGTCGCCCTCCCCGGCAGCGGCCCCGCCCGCTCTGGCGCGCGACCGGCGGCTAGCGGCCCGGGCGGTGGCGGCGGCGGCGGCGGCGGCGCGGGGCGGGGCGCCGCGACCCCCGTCCCCTCCCGGGCGCTCTCGCCGCGCCCCCGCCCCCTCGTCGCAGTCGCCGCCTCCCGGCTGGCTGGGTCTCGCGGCGCGGGCAGCCGCGGCGCCGCATTCCCGGCCGGCCCGCGAGCCATGGCCCAGGCCGGCGAGGAGGCGCTGCCCGGGCCCGAGACCGCGGTGCAGATCCGCGTCGCCATCCAGGAGGCCGAAGACGTGGAGGAGCCGGAGGACGACGAGGAGGGGGCGGAGGCGCGCGGCGCGGGGGACCCGGCCCGGTACCTGAGCCCCGGCTGGGGCAGCGCCAGCGAGGAGGAGCCGAGCCGCGGGCACAGGTAGGCGCGGCGGCGCAGCCGGGCCGAGGGGAGCCCAGCCCGGTCCCGGCCGAGCGGGAGCGCGGGGACAACTCCGCGGGCGGAGCCGCTCGGGGCAGCCCCGGCGCGGGGCCGCTGCTCCGGGCGTCCCACGAGGGCAGAACCTGCTTTCGGCGGTGGCTGGTGCCCCGCTCCGCAGCTTTGTCGTCCGAGAGGAGCTCCTGGGGCTGGCGGAGGGGCTCTGAGGGGCCTGGACGGGGACATGCCCTGGGGCCCGGGAGGAATTCCTTCCTGGGCCATCCTGGCCATCTTCTTCCCCCCGGGGGAGGCTCTCCGGGCGCGCGCTCCCCCAGGACCTTCCCCAAAGCCGATCCCGGCCGGGTCCTCCCCTCCGAGACTGGCCCACCTCCCCCTGAGACGGGCCCCGCCGAGCCTTCACTGCCTCCTTCCTCGTGTCCCCTTGTCAGCCTAGATGGGTGGGGGCAGCCCAGGCCCAGCTGACACTTGCTGCTGGGGGATCCGAAGAGCGATTTCGTGGTGCGGAGAGCTCTCCTGCTCTGATTTGGAACCAGCTCAAGTCCTGTCGCTTGCATCTTCGCGGGCCGGGGATTCCCATTTTCACGCAGCCTCCCCTACCTGACTAATGTGCTTGCATCATCATCTGCTGCCTTGCTAGTTGGGTTCCTGAGTGATGGGCACTGTGGAGCTGTTAGGGTACAGGAAGCCACCTGTCTAACCGTGCCTTTGGGCCCTGAGCCCCTCATCAGCCGGAGACCTTGGACTTGTGTCCACCAACGCTGGCACCTTTGGGGTCAGTGGTTTCCTTCCTGTGGTTGAAAGGCTGACCCTTCCCCAGTGGAAGAGGTCTGGAGGTAGGTACCCAGAGATTCAGGACAGTTCAGTGAAGACAGAGGGATCCGAGAGGAAAGAAACACCGAACCATGAGCAGATGATACAGAGGCTACAGTAGATCCGTCAACCCTCTATATACTGTAAAACCTGATTCATTCACTCACGCATTGGTTCAGCTCTGTGCTGAAAATAAAAATAATCAGTCCCTAGTCACTGACATCTCCAGGAGAAGGCGGCCACCTCGTCAAAAAATTTCAGAGGTTATGTAAAGGAGCTCAGAGTGCCTGATGTTTCTGATTTCATTTGCCTGTGACTGTGGCGAAGAGCTCCCCCCTATACTGGGACTAAGTTTTGAGATCGCACCATTAGCAGGCATTAAAGCCCTACTTATTTCTTGGGCCTGGAAAGATCCCCCTGTAGAGATTAGGAGAACTTGATCCTCATTTGGGTGGGCTTCTTGCCCCTACCCCCCATACTGTCTCTCCAGAGCCACCCTTCCTTCCCAACTCCAGGGACTGGAGTATCATGGAGCTTTCGGGTTGAAGTATTTCCTGCTGCCCACTGGCAGAGAGCTGACCCCAGAAAAATCTCTGGAAGCTCTTCAGGGTAGTGGAACTGACAGAGCCCTGCAGGCAGACATCCAGAGCCCGAGAATGCAGCAGAGGACAGGATCCATGCTGTCCCCCTTTTTGGGCCGGCCTGGCACAGCAGCCGCCCCTGCCCCATGGGGCCATTTCTCAGTTTCCAGAGCCTTCAGGAGAAAACCCAGGTTCCTTTTGTTGAGATGTGGCACCCACCCGCCTCATCCCCAGGGCCCATGGCTCCTTTCCTGGCTGTCTCAGTAATTCGTGCTCCCCCAGCACTAACCCCTCTAGATTCCAGAAAATAGGGTACAGTTTTGTGTCTGCACGCCTTTACTCTCCCTCCTCCGGGTCTCTCTGATTGCCTGATCGATCTCTAGTCAGCCTTAAAACTTCACTGAGCCTACTAGGTATTTCTCCAAAGGATACAAATCTAGTGATTCAAAGGGGCACGTGCACCTCTATGTTTATAGCTATAGTAGTGTCCACTATAGCCAAACTACGGCAAGAACCCAGATGTCTGTTGACAGAGGAATGGATAAGGAAGATGTGGTGTGTATATATGCAGTGACATATTACTTAGCCATCAGAAAGAATGACATTTTGACATTTGCAACGATGTGGATGGAACGAGAGGATATTATGCTCAGTGAAATTGGTCAGTCAAAGACAAATCCCCTATGATTCCAGTCCTATGTGGAATTTAAGAAACAAAACCTATGAACATGGGGAAGGGAAGGAAAAATAAAATAAGATGAAAATTGAGAGGAAGACAAACATAAGAGATGCTGAACTCTAAGAAACAAATGGAAGGTTGCTGGAGGGGTGGTGGTGGGAGATGGGGGAACTGGGTGCCAGCCGAGCGGGCACATGATGGAATGAGCACTGGGTGTTCTGTGCACCTGATAAATCATTAAATTCTACCCCTGAAACTAAAACAACAAAAACACTTCACTGGGGACGCCTGGGTGGCTCAGTTGGTTAGGCGGCTGCCTTCGGCTCAGGTCATGATCCCAGCGTCCTGGGATCGAGTCCCACATCGGGCTCCTTGCTCGGCAGGGAGCCTGCCTCTGCTTCTGCCTGCCACTCTGTCTGCCTGTGCTTGCTCTCTCTCTCTCCCTCTCTCTCTGACAAATAAATAAATTAAAAAAAAATATTTAAAAAAAAAAAAAAAAACCACTTCACTGCTTTGTCCCCCCAAACCCCAGTCCCCACCCCAAACCTGTTTGTTTCCCGTCCTCGGAGTTGCCATAGTACTCTGCACGTTTTATACCCAGCATTAACCTGGGCTGTAACCATGTAGTTCTGTCTCCCTCACAAGAATGTGAGCATCATGAATTCGGGGACCATGCTTGCCTTGCTTTCATTGTATCCCCAACACCTAGCATAGAGCAGGTGCTCCTGAGTATTTGTTGAACGAACGCATGTCTCTGTCATTGCATCATGCCATTGGGTTGAGGTATTTGTGTGGTTTTCACCTAACGAGACAGTGAGATCCTTGAGGGCCGTGACCTCACCTTGGTCCTCGCTCTACCACCAGTACTCAGCCCACTACTTGGCCTTACCTTGGGCCAAGCATCACAGCTTCATTCATATTTCCCAGCAGCACGTGGAAATAAGGAAAATGTTCTTTAGTCTTCTCCCTACACCTCTCTCACCAAAAAGATGACTTTCTTTTTATTCTCACCTTTTTGAAATAAAAATTTCAAATATAAAATGTGAAAGGGTAGTATTGTGAGCATTGGTACATCTATCCTCTGGATTTAACAGTTGTTAGTATTTTGCCCTATTTGTTTGATAGACTTATGGGCGGTTTTCTCTGAACCAACTGAAAATACACACAAGACTTACTGTACCCTCAGCACTTTGAGAGCTCTTACTAATGACCGTTTCCTGTAAAACCATATACTATTATTGCAATTAAGAGAATTAACAATGATTCCTTAGTTTAATCCCTAAAATGATCTTATAGCCAAGTTCCATATTTGGGTCTCCCCCCCACTCAAACATCCCACATTGTATTTTATACATGTTTCTTTCTCCCCTTCCAACCAGAATCCAGTCCAGGTGGTGCCGTTTTCCTGTTATGTCTCTTCAGAATCTTTTAATCTAGAACACTCACACTTATTTTTTTTTTAATGCATTGCTATTTTGAAAGAAGAGGCCAGATGTCTTGTTGAATGTTTCCTGGTTGGAATTGGTCTGATTTTGTTCTGATCGTCTAGTTTAACTTGCTCCTTTGTAGTCTGTGTTTCCTATAAATCGGAAGGTAGACTAAGGGCTTGATTCAATTCAGATTCAACATTTTGGCAAGAAGACCTCATAGGCAATGCCACAGACTTTTTGCTGCATCACTGCAGGTGGCTTTCATCAAAGTGATGCTCTAATTTGACCACTTGACTAAGATGATCCGCCATTATGAAGGTACGTCTCTCCCCTTGCAATTAACAAGTAATAGGTGGGCTCCCTGCGAATATTCTTTCACTGAGGCCCTTTACCTAATGGTTTTAGCATCCATGGGTGATCCTTGCCTGAGTCAGTTCTTCTGGAATTACAGATTGGTGATTTTCTAATTTTATTATCCTTTGTACATTTATTAACTGGCATTCTTCTATGTAAGAGAGCTTTGCCTCATTATCTGGGTCTGAACAAGAATCCCTTCTAAGGAGGCAACATAAATGCTTAATGACCAGTTTTCAAAGAGAGGAGTGGGTGTCATAGTCACATCAAATAATTTAAATTAGAACCCTCCTTTTGGCCCTCCTCGATTCATGGACTTTTGTTATTCACTTTTTAAAAATTGGTTACAATCATTATTTTTTATATTTACAATGTCCCTGATTCAATAGTGGAAACCTTTCAGATTGGCTTCAGTATAGCCTTTTGGAACACGCCCTTGAGTCTTTTGAGCACTTTCTTGCTTTGTGATGCTAGATATTCTGGGCTTGCTTTGTACTTTTCCTACCTGGGTCATGGGATCCAGCCATTTCCACAGGAATCCCTGTGGCTAGTATTTTTCAAATACTCGCGGAAAGGTATTTAGAAACCAAGACCTAGAATTAAGAGTGCTAATTTCCACTGGGGCAACATTGGTTTTAGGCCCTTTCAATAGTGCTAGGAAATACATTAAAAATATAAGTTTATATTGATGATTCTAATTCATATTTGACATTATAGGGTTTTTGTTTTACTTCTTTTTTTTTTTTTTGCACTGACAGTCTTGATTTTTTTTTTTTTTTTTTTTAATTTATTTGACAGACAGAGATCACAAGTAGGCAAGAGAGGCAGGCAGGGAGAGAGAGGAGGAAGCAGGCTCTCTGCGAAACAGAGAGCCCAATGTGGGGCTCGATCCCGGGACCCCGGGATCATGACCCGAGCCGAAAGTAGAGGCTTTAACCCACTGAGCCACCCAGGCGCCCCGACAGTCTTGATTCTTAACAGCATTAACATATTTACTTGTTTTGTCTTACAATGTGAAAAAATGACTTAAAATTATAATACTAAATATCAGCATGAATAATAAAATCACGGAAGCATGGGACGCCTGGGTGGCTCAGTTGGTTAAGCGGCTGCCTTCGGCTCAGGTCATGATCCCAGCGTCCTGGGATCGAGTCCCACATTGGGCTCCTTGCTCGGCGGGGAGCCTGCTTCTCCCTCTGCCTCTGCCTGCCACTCTGTCTGCCTGTGCTCACTCATTCTCCCTCTCTCTCTCTGACAAATAAATAAATTAAAAAAAAATAAAAAATAAAAAATAAAATAAAATCATGGAAGCATACCTTCACTTAACAAACAGAAACATCTAGGTTCCTTTCTCTCCATGATGTTTCAGGGACATTGCACAAGCTATCATTTCTCTGTTCTGGGTGACCATAGTGAAAGGCTCTGTTTATTAATGCCAGTTATGTACTGGATGAGGAACTAAGGACTTTGCATACATTATCTCTGCTCTACACCACAAACCATTATTTAGACCTGCAGAGATACCCACTGCTTTTGCTCCTTTCCCAGGCCCTAGAAATTATGCCAGAATAGCATGGTAGAACAGCAGGTAAGATAAGAGCATCTTTATGTCTGTAATTAGTCTATAAAAACCCATTGGCCACCCAGACATAGCATGGGCCTCTGCTAGTAGCATTCAAAATATAATTATTCCCATAATGCCTTTCCAAAGTTGGACACATCTCCAATATTTATATATTTATATAAATATATTTACATATATTTATATATGTTTCCAAGTTGTCTCTCTGAAAAACCATTATCTTTTGAATTTGTCCTTGTGTTCTTATATTGCATTATCAATTTGGTTACCTTTAGAACCTTTTCAGATTCATTATCTTTTTCTAGAATCAAGTCAAATGGAGTTATACGCAGATTGTACTGAACCCTGATGTTTTTCATAAATGATGCTTTCTCTTTTCTGTTCAATATCCACCAGGTTGCTGGCCACTATTTTCCTGGTTGGCGGCCAAAGCACCATAGTAGACCATCCGCAAGGATAGACGATGAGGCCACGAAATCTTTTCTGTGTTGAAAACCACAGTGAGGAGCTCATTATTCAACCATTTTATTTTGGATGTTTTTATTCATAAGATGACATTTGATTGACCATTCAGTTAATATCTCCAGATTATCTTGATATTTTATGAGAAAGGCAATCCTGGAGATTTCATGCTATACTTCTTTCTCTAGATCATTTACAAATATGATAAATATTTCAGTTCTGACCCATGGAGCCCAATCCTCCGTTTTGAAATGTACCTCCTTATTTCTACCCTTTGTTTTCATTTCTAGCAGGTTTACAGTTACTTAAAAAAAACACACTAGTACCCCCAATTTACAATGATGTATTTAAAAGGAAACAATAATATAAACATAAAACTTAAATGTACATTTTTTTTTTCAAAGCTCTCTTGAAAGGCCACACATGACATATTTGCCAGTAACCATACTTCCTGTCTCAGAGAATCCTGATAGGTGGGATTTGCCCTTACAGAAGCTATTCACTTTACATTGGCGATGCTTTGTAAAGTCCTACTATGTGCGAGGCTCTGGGTTGGTGCCAGAATGAAAGAAACCAATGTGAATCCTACCCTCCAGGGGATGAGGGTCCAGGGCATTGATTAGATATGCAGATAGTAGCTATGATACAAGTACGGACAAGAGTTAGGAGAGGTTGAAGTTATTTCCTTCCAGGGAGTGTTGCATTTGAGTTGGAGCTTGGTGTGTGGCTAGGATTTGGACCTGAGAGATGGAGGCCAGAAGTTCAAGGAGATGGAACAGAGTGCATGAAGAGATAAGAGTCCAGAAACCTTGTGACACGTACAGGGACCTATTCATCTTTCACTTGCTTTTGTTTTAGAGCAAAGGAACTGAAAGGAAATAGACAGAAATATGTTCGGAAGCTGGTGACTGCCAGATTGGAAATGAATCTGAATAAAGAACTAAGGACTTTGGATTTTATTTAATAGAATAGAAAACATTAGTATTAGAATTAAAGTAGAGGAATGACATAGCCGTTCTTCAAAATCTGTAATAAGGCACAGAGTGGAAGAGGCTTAAGCCAAAATACAACAGGAGTGGAGTGGGGCGAGGTGGGAGGAGGTGGGAAGACAGAACTCTAGGAAGATTCTGGTTAGGAACTGTGTGAAGGATGCCAGGATTAAAAGGGATGCTGCTATCTGAGAGGTGATTTAAGTTCTGCCTTTAGAACAATTGCCTGACCGTGAAAAGTAGCAACCAACGTACTATTCACTTGCAAGGAAAAAAAGAAGAAATAGGATTATTTTCTAAAGGAATCGAATGAAGTAACTGGTGAGCTCGGGCAGCTAAGGTAGAGCTGGTACCTGCAGAGGAACTCCTCCTCCATATAAAGCCCCTATTTAGTAATTCCCTGCCTGTCTGCCTGCCAGTGAAGCCTCCCCACCCCACCCCCAGGTCTGTAGAACCATCTAGGAAGAAAAGCAATCGCAGTATACCACTGCGGAGGGAACCTTCCTTCACTTTTCACAATAAATAGCCATGGAGCACAACTCCCTACTTGTTAAGTGTGGACTGTGTACTCCCTTCTAAAGTGCACAGTAGGAAAGGTGGGGAGAAAGGCAGTAACTTCGCAGTGGAGACACCAGATAACACTACTGGGTCAACATCACAATGATCAGGTATGTTGAGAGTCCCCTTGATATGATGTGATGAGAATGTAAATTTACCTCTGTCATCCTCTTCCCTAAAACCCAGACACACCATCTAATCAGTCATAAAAAATAGCAGATAAATCCCAGATGAAGGACGTTCTACAATATATCTGACCAGGACTGCTCAACACAGTCAAGGTATTAAAAATAAAGAAAACCTGAGAAACTGTTCCACCAAGAGGACCCTGGGGAGACAAGATGACTACATCTAATATAGTATCCTGGATGGGATCCTGAAAGAGAAAAAGGCCATTAGGTTAAAAAAAAAAAAAAAAAAACCTAAGGAAATCTGAATAATCTGGGCTTCAGCTAGTAGTCTGGAAATCTGGACTTTAGCTAATAATAATGTATTGATATCAGTTCATTAAAGGTACCATACTAATGCAAAATATGAAATACAGAAGTCTGATGTAGGATATATGGGAACTCTGTACTACTTTCACAATTTTTCTGTAAGTCTGAAATTATTCTAAAGTAAGTTTGTTTAAAAAATTTTTTAATAAAGAAAAAGATGAATTCTCAGTTACATGAAGAAAACCAATTATATGAAATTAGGTGAAAAACTGATCCCAGAGGATATAGAGGTGACACTGTTGGAAACAAAGATATGTATTTATGTATATTTGTATGTCTATACACACACACACACACACTCTGGTCAGTACCCGAGAGAGAATTTAATATATTGCATCCACAAAACAAGAACAGAATGCTTTTTAAAAGAAACATTCTGAAGACATAAAAGAGTTCTTAGAGAGTACATAATTCTGAAATTAAGCAACTCATCAACAAAGATGAGAAGATAATGTCAGGAAATCTCTTGCCATGTAAATCAAAGACAAGGGCAAAGACAGACATATGAAAGAGAGGATAGGAGACAGAAGATCAATCCAAGTGGTCAGTCAACTAATAAGACCCTAAGAAAGAAATGTAATCTTAGCAAATGACTTCACCCTGCACAGAGCAATGTTTGTAGTCATAAAAATTGAAGACAGTAGGGACACCTGGGTGGCTCAGTCAGTTAAGTGTCTGCCTTCAGCTTGGGTCATGATCCCAGAGTCCTGGGATCCAGCCCCGCATCTGGCTCCCTGTTCAGCAGGGAGCCTGCTTTTCCCTCTGCCTGCTGCTTTCCCTGCTTGTGCTCTCTCGCTCTTTCTCTCTCTCTGACAAATAGATAAATAAAAAATCTTTTAAAAAATAAGATTAAAAAATAAAAGACAGTGGATTGGCTCTCAACTTTCAGTATCTAAAAACAAAACATGGAATATTAGTTACAGGATAGAATGTAAGCATTATGAACCATGACAAAATAAAACGAAGGTACGTCTGACAGAATTTGAAAGATTAGAAGTGGAAGGAGGGGGGAGAAGGTCGGGTCATAACACACACATCAAGGTAGGGAGGAAGCAAGACATTTCATTTAATATTGATGGAATAAGAGAATTTTAACTGTATTATTTTAAAAACAATTAGAAGGCTAATAAAAATAACATAAAATATTTAAAAATTAGAAGAAGAGGCTTTGGGAGATGAGTGACCCCAAATCCTCACCTTATATAATAGGAAATGAATAGAGAACGTTGAAAATTGGCAAGTGAGAAATAGAACCATGAACATTTTTATAGAACCACAAGGCAACTCTCCTAAGAATGAAAGGGTTGAATAGAGGTTGCCTCTAGGGAGGAGAGGTAGAACGGGGAATCATTGCCTTTTTTTTTTTTTTTTTAAGATTTTATTTACTTATTTGACACAGAGAGACATAGTGTGAGAGGGAACACAAGCAGGGGGAGTGGGAGAGGGAGAAGCAGTCTCCCTGCTCGGCACGAAGCCGAGCAGGGAGCCAGATGCAGGGCTTGATGGAGAAGATCCCAGGATCCTGGGATCATGACCTGAACTGAAGGCAGATGCTTAACAACTGAGCCACCCAGCTGCCCCTCGTTGCTTTCTTTTTAAGTTAAGTGCTATTTTGTTTTTTATTTTTTTGCTATGTGTATGTATTAATATTTAAGATTCATTTTTGATGAACTATTAATAGTGTCCTAGGGAGAAGTAATGAGGACAGTTGGAATGGAAAAGAGAACAGATGGGAGACACTGCAGAATAAAATCAGCACTTGATAATTGGCTTGGTGTGGGGACAAAAGGGAGGATTAAAAGACACATCTCGGGTTTTGAGTCTAAATGCAAAGAAGAGTGAATAGGGAAAGTAGTTAGTAGGGCAGTTTGAGAGGAAAGATACATAGTCTTTACAGGACAGTTGTAATTGACAGAAAGTTACCAGCGTTCATATTTAAGGGATATAAACTTCTTTAATGTTCATAAAGGATACAGGGTCTTTTTCATTCAAAGGCTATTGCAGGAACCAGGAGACCAGGCAGCGTGCTCCCAGATATGCAAAAGGGCCTTGCCTATCTTCCAAGGTCCCCCTTTGGAGATGCACAGTTGCCGCTGACAGCACCCATGCAGAGTGGGGGTCCTAGGGGGCAGGAAGCTCACCCCTGCACGTGCATAGGGGATTATTTTACCTCCCCAGGACCACCCACCTGCTCTGGAATCTGGCTACCTGCCTGTCTGCTCGCTGGGTGCCTTTGCTGAGACTGTATGAAAGGAAGATGAATTTCCCAGATGGAATGTCCCTCGTCAGATCTAGGCTTCAGTACTCCCCGAGGTCCAGCTCTGCAGAAGCGGATGTTCAGTTCTGGGCATACTGGATTTGGAGTGCAAGGCTTTTCCAAGCAAGCATTGGGCAGGCATTTAAGAATTGAGATTGGGGGCCCAGGAGTGAAAGGAGGGTGGAGGGGTGGGAGGAGGCAGATCTGACTTGGATGAGCTATCCAGGGGCTGAAGTGGGAGGCCACCTGGGGACAAAGAATCAAGGATAGATCCTTGGAGAAATGGGAGCAGAGTGAGTAGACTAGAAGGACAGTTAAATGGGGGAGAAAAATCAGAAAAGAACAAGGCCTAGCGGGAGGAGTACTGAGAAGGAAGTGGTCCACTCTCCCATCCTGCAGTGGGGACCAGATGGCCAAGGTGGAGCAAAGGCACCTGGATATGGCCAATGGATGCTCTGGCAGAGGCCCAAACATACAGAACGAGTTTGTGGGGAGGGAGGTATGCACAAGGGAGCTCTAGGCAAGTCTGATTGCTTTTCTCAGTCTAGCTGGAGATAAAGTCATCTGCAGAGAGGAAGGTCTTCCCGTGGCAGACCTTGGGAAGAACGGGACGCTCTAGAATGAGCACTGGAGAAATTGAGAAATTACATCCCCATCCTTCTACTGTGTTTCGTTTGTGCATTCACTTCTTCTAACAGCGTCAACGACTTTAGTTGGGGAGTAAGACTTACTAGGCTGTGGGTCGCTTTGACGGTCTGGTCGCCTCTGCTATACTTGCTCGCCGTTTTAAGTTCGACATATTTTGTCAATACCTGAGTCCACTCAAAACTCTTCACTGGTCATTATCCCACACCTAACCGCAGTTCCTCCTGCTTATTCTCATCCTTGTCAGTGGGGCTCGGACTTCCCCATGTATTTGAGGTTATTTTATCTGATGTATCCAACCTGTCCGTTTTAACTACTAGTTAGGGGATAAGCTTTCTCTAATAAAGAGAAAATCTGTGTTGTCCATCTTGCTTCTCCTTTTTCATTCCATTGAATCATTCCATTGATTCATTCCACTTTTCCTTTGGCATGTTTTAAGGACCACTTTTCTTTCTTTCTTTTTTAAGACTTTATTTATTTGACAGAGAGAGAGAGAGAGAGAGAGATCACAAGTAGCAGAGAGGCAGGCAGGGGTGGGAGGAACAGGCTCCCTGCTGAGCAGAGAGCCCAATGTGGGGCTCGATCCCAGGACTCTGGGATCATGACCTGAGCCGAAGGCAGAGGCTTAACCCACTGAGCCACTCAGGTGCCCCAAAGGACCACTTTTCTCAATGCAGTATTATTGTATAGTATTTGTTTGTAAGTAACAGAAGACCCAGCCAATAAGTGGATTAACCAAATGGATTTTATCTTTCTCATGTAATCAGAAATCTGCAGGTACGTAGGTAGAGGAATTGGTTCAGCAACTCAATAATATCAGAGCCAATAATGTCAATAAATCAGACCAACCTAATTCTCCTGGCCTTTTTCTTATGGTGGTAGAAGAGCTGCTATAGCTCCAACCATCACATCCACACTCAAAACATAAAAAGGGAAGAGGGAGGGCCAAAAGATTTTCACTTGTGTTTTATTGGCCATACTATGACAGTTGGCTACTACTGTAACCGAGGCTGAGAAAGTACATATTTAGGTTGGTTTTTTGCTTTTGTTGTTGTTGTTGTTGTTGTTTTTATAGCCTCCATAATAAAGGAAAGCAAGTGAGAAAGAGTTTGCTATTAGATGTTGGGTGAATCTGACTAATGGCTATCACAGCTATCTTCTAGATACTTCTAAATATTCAGTTTGTCTAATGTTTAAGTTGCTTTTGACCTGTGTTATCTTATAGGCTACCCTCATATATTTCCTTGGTTTGCCACCCCATTTTTAAAAGACTTTTTAAAAAACATACTTTTAAAGTTAGTCTCTCAGACCATTTTTCCCCCCATCAATATACATTTGTCTTGGGACATTGGTGTGGTATTTCAAAAACATTTCCAGATTGTCTGTAGGCAAATAACTAAACTCTTCATTTTAAAATCAACCAACGCCTACTTTTATGCTAAAATTATAATTTCTGTATTTGAAAAATCGGGAGACAGATTTATTTAGCATTTTCTCTCCTGCCAAAATAGTCCATTTTTATTCTCATCTTGACTCTTCCACAGTTGGGTTTTTTTTGTCGTTGTTGTTTGTTTGTTTTTTGGTGAGGGGTTGGTTAGGAGTCAGTGAAAATTTTGCTGGAGTTGAAGGACCCACATGTATGTACCTTTTCCAGCTTTAAACTATCATAGTAATAGTTGACTTTTACATTCTGAGCCTCCTTACACCTTTTTCGATTATTTTATTTAAGGGCTTAATGCCAGTCCAAGGGAAATGTTAACTCCTTGTTTCTTTTTATTTTTTTTTAAGATTATTTGTTTATTTATTAGAGAGAGAGAGAGGAGAGCAAGAGAGAGAGCACGAGCAGAGGTGAGGGGCAGAGGGAGAGAAAGAGGGAGAAGCAGACTCCCTGTGGGAGCCCGATTCGGGGACTCGATCCCAGGACCCCGAGATCATGACCTGAGCTGAAGGCAGATGCCCAACTGACTGAGCCACCCTCTGGGGATCAAGGCAGGTTTTCCCAACAGAGTAGAAGTGCCCAGAATGCTTCATATGGACTAGGTGTCTGCATCCATCCCCGGAAATACTCACTCTACTCAGCATATGTACATGGAGACTCTGGGTCTGATCGTCGTGTTACAAGCTGCTACATAGGAAAGCAGTAATGTTTTCTTCTGAAAGTAATTTTTAGCCAACCCTTTTTCTTGAATAAGATATATATGATATTGTATAATACGTAATTTAATTTGGTCATTAAATATGCCAGAGAGAACTTACCTCGAGAGATTCTAATTAATGGTGTCAACTCTGATGCAGATCTTCACAGAACCCCTGAACGCTTATGATTTTGAAGTTTTTGTCATCCCTTAGCGAAAGATTTGCCTTCCTAAAGAAGCTTCGCTCAGGAATTCTTTGGCCTGTTCTCATATCCTAATATTCTCAAGGAGAGGGGGAGAAGTCTGTTCAGCTGGAGCTGCTGGTGGGTGTGGGTTTCATTTAGAAGGCCCTGCCGAATGGGATTGTTTCCAGATTCCAGAACAGGGTCCCAAAAAATGTGGAAAGTATTATGTGTGCTGACTTTGGAGACAGAAAATTTGAGTTTCAGTCAATCCTAGATCTGTGGGGTAAATGAACGTACCTGCCACCTCCCAGGTTCCAAGGGTGTGCCAGGCACCCAGGTGGGCATTTCTGTGTATTAGTTCATTTAATCTTCTGACCGTCCTGTCAGGAGAGGGACTGTCATGATTCCATATATACACATGACAGGACTGAGGTGTGGCAGGGGAGTTCCTCACCTGAGTTGACTCAGTTACGAAATGGTGGTGGCAGGATTCGAACCTATGTGGACTAACTCTGGGATTGGGACTCTTAATTACTCTGCTAAATTATCTTCTAGAAATCAGGATTTGGGGGGTTCGGGGGAGGGAAGAATAAGAAGGGAGTGTGGGAAGCATCCTATCCACGGCTCAGCAGCACACAAATGTTAGTAGAAGGTGTTGTTATTTGAAAAACCCTCCATCCGTGTTAAAAACAGAAGCTTGATTTCTTTGCACGTTGGGCAAAAGCCAGCCCCATGGGGCCAGGTGATCATGACCTCTGAGGAGCCCAGTTCACGTGTGTTCCAGTGCCGTTGCCTAGGGCAGCAGAAACAAACTACCACGAACTGGCTGGCTTAGAACCCCAGAACTGATTGCCTCATGGTTCTGGAGACCAGAAGTCAGACATCAAGGTGTCCGAAGAGCTCTCCCTTCTTAGGGTCTGGGAACAGGTGGGTCCTGGCCACTCCCCTGGCTTCTGGTGGTTTGCTGGCAATCAATCCTTGATGTTCCTGGTTCTGCTGCCTCACCCCGATCTCTGCCTTCACCTTCACATGGCATTCTCCCATTGTGCTCGTGTCTCCAGATTTCCCTTGTTTATAAGATACCAGCCACATTGGACTAGGGACCCCACCCCCCCACCCTGGTGTGACCTTGTCTTTAACTGATTACATCTGCAAAGCCCTATTTCCAATAAGGTCACATTCTGACATACAGGGCTTTGGAACGTCAACAGATGAAATTCGGGGTGGAGGGGGGTGGAGGACAACAATTCAGCCTGTAACCCCTGGTGTCTCCTTCTGGTCCCAGTGGTGCCACGACGAGTGGGGGTGAGAACGAGCGTGAGGACGGTGAGCAGGAGTGGAAGCCCCCGGACCAGGAGTTAATCAGGAAGCTGGTGGACCAGATCGAATTCTACTTTTCTGATGAAAACTTGGAGAAGGACGCCTTCCTGCTCAAGCACGTGCGGAGGAACAAGCTGGGGTATGTGAGCGTCAAGCTCCTCACGTCCTTCAAAAAGGTAAGGCTTCCTTCTCATGAGCTGACTCGAGGATTTCGGGGGGTGGGGGTTGCTGTTCTAAATATTTTTTGATATCTGGTGATTAGCGATTCCCCCGCCGTGCCCCCGCTGTGGGGCCTGAAATAGACAAAAGTGATCCAGAACCGGTTTAGGATCGCTACAAGGACCCTCTTCCCACAGTATCAAAAGAGGCCTGGGTGCTGGGACAGATGTCCGAGGGTGGCGGTTAGGAAATAATAGTGCTTGTTCCGAGCAAAGTTCAGGCAATCTTGCCAGGTGAGTGGGTGGCCAAGAGAACGCCAGGACATGGGGACTCAGTCGCCTTGAGAGACACCTCCTGGCCTTGCAACTGTGCGATACACAGGCTCTTCCCTTGCCCATTTGAATAAATAAGGAGGAGGAGCACCCTGGACTTCGGGGGATGACCTCCTTCCAGACTCCAGCAGCCATTGCCGCATAAGACCAACCTCTCATCAGTGTGGTGATGTGGGACTCCTGATTGCAGCCGTGTAGGCAGCAGAGCCCGCAGCTGGCCTATTGTGTGAATTCCCTCCGTCTCAAAGCGTGGACAGATGAGCTGGAGTGAGAACTCCATGTCTCCTGTGGGGGACGTGTATTTACTAGAATGGAAAAGCACGGCACGGCCTGTTGCGTAACGGGATATGTAACAGCTGGGTCCCGGCCAGGCTGCCTGTGCGTTCTGCCAGAGAGCCCTGGAGGAGAGCTCTTCTCCCCGGGCTGTTCCCTGCCTCACCTGCTGCTATGGTCTGTCCTCTCCTCTTGGGCTCTGTCCTTTTATCCAGTCACCAAACCTATCCGTTCTGCACCCTGACTGCTGCAGTGGGCACAGGATAGATGACACGAAGGTGGCATTTCCTCTGTCCTTGCAAAGTCCAGTGAAGGAAAGAACTCAGTGCAGGGCTGAACGATGACCGCAGGCAGTGAAAGCGCAAAGTCGTGTTCATCAGAGCCAGTTACCCTGCCTGGATGATGGAGAAGTCTTTCTAGAAGTAGTGACATTGAAATAGGATCTTGGAGGATGAGTAGGAGTTTTCAGGGTACAGGAGAAGGGAAGGGGCTCTTCATGTTCTGTATCTACCCGGAGCTAGCATCCGATCCTACAGGTTAAGGGTTAGTCCCACAGGACCGCCCCAGTTCAGGAGCCAGTGGCCAACAGGAGGCCCCCAGGTCACCCACACCTCCTGTCCAATGTGGCTAAAAATCACAGGTTCCTATCACCTCCTCCCCCTTGGATGGGATTGTTTGCCGGAAGAGCTCACAGAACTCAGGGAAACACTTGCTTAGGTTGGCCAGTTTAATAAAGGCTGTGATAAAGGATACAGACCAACAGCCAGCTGAAAAGATCTGCAGAATGAGGCCCTGAGTGCGGGAGCTCCCGTCCCTGCGAAGTTGGGGTGCGTCGCCTTCCCTGTACGTGGATGCAGTCATCAGTCTGGAAATGCTCTGAAGCCTGCGGTATCGGGATTTTTATGGAGGCTTCCTCGTGAGGCACAATCAAACATTAACTCAGTTTCCTGCCCCTCTCCCTTCCCTGAAAATTCCAGGCTTCTACCCATGGCTTGGTCTTTCTGGTGACCGGCCCTCAACCAGGAGCCACCAGGGAGCCCACCCAGAATTGCCTCATTAGAACAAAAGCTTCTCCTAGCGCTCTTGTCCCGGAGGAACTGCCAGGGTTCCAGCAGCTCCGTGCCGGGAAGGGGGGACACAGAACAACGGATATGTATGATAGAGAGGGACTGTTCCATCATTCTCCATGAGGCCTCAAGTTGGGTTTGATTCCAAGCTGAAACCATCGACACCAGTTTCAGGAGCTGCCGCGTTGAAATATGAAAGATCTTTCGTGTCAAATGCAGAAATGCAGAAATGCAGCTTCAGAGAAGTATTTGAATGTTACAATCCCCGAGTCCTATCAAAATGGTACATCACAATATCACACGTGTCCAGGGAACGGTGAGCGCACCCTCACATGGATGTGTTTGTGGGGGACCCCAAAACAAAGCAGCCAGTGGGCGTCCCTTTATTTCTTCCCCAGGGACCCTAAGAGTCAGCCTGACTTTTTTTTCCTGTTGAAGCTGCCACTATGGCACTAGACACAGACTCCCCAACATCTCCCAAATGACAACAAAGGCCCTTTCCATTCTAAAGGCTTTCCCGCTGATCATAATAGGAGGCCCGTATGACAAAAAGCGAAATGGCAGTTTCTGAGAATCTTAGAAAGTTCTTCCAGTTAATCACACAAGGAGAGCACCTCCGGGCTCCTTGTCTGAGATGGCGCCCAAGGACGCTTGGGCTTAACCAGCATTTCCCAGCGGACTCCGCTCCTGGCTCTGGAGAGGTGCTGGTTCTTGTCAGAGCCCGCGTTCCTCTCCCTTGCATGTGGTCTTCCATCAGCTTCTCTAGCCCTCAGAGTAAGGCATCACCAGCCTGCCGCTGAGCACTCCTTGTTGAGGCTTCAGGCTTCGGCACTCGCTTTGTCTTTCCTCTCCCGAATGCTCCCTTCCTGACTGGTATGGAGAAGGCTCCCCACTGTGTCATGCTATGAGAGCTGCTGCCCGGCTTCTTCACAACCTAGCAGTGACCTTTGGTCCCCTTGCTGGATCTCTGATGGACTCCGTTCGCCTTCAGTCTGACCCTTTGCCCGGACCTTCGCTGACCCTCTGTTCTTGGTGTGTGTCACGGAGATCAGCCCATTGATCCTCGGTGTAGGCGACTTGTGGTTCCCACACCCTCAGCCCAGTCTGGGCCATTTCACCCTGAGACCAAGGCTAGAGCAGACAGTGCCCCCTCTCCTCTACCGAGAGATCTGCAGGGGGTCTCTCCCTCCGCCCCGCCCTGTGCTGCGCTGTTAGTGAGCCTCCATTCTTGAGTTCTGCGAAGCTTCTGTCTGGTCTCAGGGCTCCTCTGCACAGCGCCTGTGTTGGCCTGGCCTCAGAGGACTCAGGGTGATCTTGCCATTCCTGGCTCAGGTTACCCACCCCACCCACCTCCACTGTTTCCTTGGAATGGGATGACTCATTCCTCCAGCGTTCCCTCCAGCGGAAGTGGGCCTCTTGAAAATTACTGTTTTACAGTACAAACATAGCCTTCATATAGTGCACGTCGACCCGCACAGTTTCCACCCAGGGAGGAGGAGGGAGGGAGGGACTGTTGCATCATTCTCCATGAGGCCCTACTTGGATTTTATTCCAGGTCAAAATGGCACACATCACTTTCAGGAGGTATTGCAGTGGAACACGAAAGATCTTTTGGAACTTTCTGTGTATCAAATGCATAAACAGAGAAACACGACTTAAGAGACGTGTTTGGATGTTAAAAATCTCCAAATCCTGTCTAAATGGTGGCACATAATCTTTGAAGTAATGATAGCACATGATACTTGCTGAGCACTCGCTATGAGCTAGACACAGCTCTGGGTTTTGTATGTGGACGTAGCATGTACATCTGCATGTAGATATGTATCTGTTGATTTAGTCATTTGATCCTCATGACAGCCTGTGAGGTGGACACGATTAGTGTCTCCATGTGACAGATGAGGGAGTTGAGACACTGAGAGCCTGGGAAATGTCAAGTCTTACTGCTAGCCGGAGGTGGGCCTTGGACTTGTGTGTCTAACAGCCTTGTCGCAGGGCCTGAACCACTAAATGTGCATGCACTCGGCTATCTCCATCCGCACAGAAAGTTCTGTCGGACGGCACTGCTCTAAACCGCCGGCTGGCTTGACGTCATCACAGCGTGTGCGTTCGCTCACTAGAGGTTTGAATGCCTACGCGCACCAGCTAGGATGCTGGCCACCAGCGTTCCAGGGGGTGAGGAAAAGAGGGAGGGAGGTGACAGAGCCCAGGAGGTGGGCGAGGACAGGTGGGTACCATTCCAGATGTGCTTTGTCTTCTTCAGGTCAAACACCTGACCCGGGACTGGAGAACCACGGCGCACGCCTTGAAGTACTCGGTGAGCCTGGAGCTGAATGAGGACCAGCGGAAGGTGAGGAGGACCACCCCTATCCCCCTCTTCCCCAACGAGAGCCTCCCGAGCAAGATGCTCCTGGTCTACGATCTCCACCTGTCCCCCAAGCCGTGGGCCCCGGCCACCCCCCAGAAGAACGGGAGGGTGCAGGAGAAGGTCATGGAGCACCTGCTCAAGCTCTTCGGGACCTTCGGAGTCATCTCGTCAGTGCGGATCCTCAAACCTGGGAGGGAGCTGCCCCCAGATATCCGGAGGATCAGCAGCCGGTACAGCCAGGTGGGGGCCCAGGAGTGTGCCATTGTGGAGTTCGAGGAGGTGGACGCGGCCATCAAAGCCCACGAGTTCATGAGCACAGAGTCCCAGGGCAGTGAGAACATGAAGGCCGTCCTGATTGGCATGAAGCCACCCAAAAAGAAACCTCTCAAAGACAAGAACCAGGATGAGGAGCCCACCGCAAGCAGCCACCCGAACAAGTCCCTGAACAAGAGAGTTGAGGAGCTGCAGTACATGGGGGACGAGTCTTCTGCCAACAGCTCCTCCGACCCCGAGAGCAATCCCACGTCGCCCATGGCCGGCCGGCGGCACGCGGCCGCCAACAAGCTCAGCCCTTCTGGCCACCAGAATCTCTTTCTGAGCCCGAACGCCTCGCCGTGCTCGAGTCCTTGGAGCAGCCCCTTGGCTCAACGCAAAGGCGTTTCCAGAAAATCCCCGCTGGCTGAGGAGGGGAGGCTGAACTGTGGCACCAGCCCCGAGATCTTCCGCAAGTGCACGGACTACTCCTCTGACAGCAGCATCACTCCCTCCGGCAGCCCGTGGGTTCGGAGGCGCCGCCTGGCTGAGATGGGGACCCCGGAGAGGAGCCCTGGTGTGAGCCCTCTGCTGTCCCGGAAGATGCAGACGGCAGACGGGTTACCCGTGGGGGTGCTGAGACTGCCCAGGGGTCCTGACAACACCCGGGGATTCCATGGTGGACACGAGAGAGGCAGGGCCTATGTATAAATACCTTCTATTTTTCATATCGGCTCCTTCAAAATACCTGGCATGGCATAGAATGCAATTAGGTCCCCATCGGAAGATTTTGTATACATGTAGTTCTCTTAATTTATACATTTGAAATGTATATAAGTTGTCTGGTACACTGTGGGTTTAAGAACATCTTCTAGTTCAGAACAACCAGCATGACCATTATTTTGCTGATGCCCAATGTGTCTGAATGTCACGGCCCTGCAGGGCTGAGGGACCGAGGCTCCCCGGGGCCCATCGGGCCACCGGTCTCTTCTTCACGGCAGAGTTCTTCCTGCAGCAACTGAGCTGTCCTCGGCGGGCCACGAGGGGCCTTCCGGAGAGCCCACGGGAGTTCTTTTGTGTAAAGGCCATTCGTTCAGCTGGTAGCATGGTGTCCCATGGGACCAAATGTGTGTTTCCTGTCAAGTAAATAAATAATAAAACACCTGACTGGGAGTGCTAGCTCTTGAAGTCACAGGTGGGGCTTGATGAAGGTCTGTACCGTCTCACAAGGCTGTAGGTGTTACGTCAGGAGGCCCCAAGGAGCCGAACGGAGACGCATTTCTTGAATGTGCCCAGGGCAACCCTGAGGCTCTCCTTGTGGGGCTCCAGCAGCCTGAGAGGTCAGCAGAGTTGGAATCCTACCCGGGCCAGGGTGGCTTAGTTGAGACCAAGCTGTCCGGATGTGGTCCCCCAACTGCTTCCTTTTCCTTGGTTAATGTCCCTTGTCCCTGGAAGCTGCCCGGTATAGCGGAAAGAGCATTGGCTTATGTGCTCCTGCTGGCTCATGCACCTGCTGTCCAGGGGGTTTTAGACCAGTCCTACTGAGTGAAATTCATGAACCATTATTGAACGGTGCTTAGAGGCCACGGACATGCTTGGAGTTTCCCAGACATTATCTCATGTAAGTTCCTCCAGAGCAGCCCGAGAAAGGTCCAGATATTCTCTCCATTGTACACCGGAAGAAACCAGTGGGTTAACTCACTTGTCCCAGGCCTGACGGCTAGATGAGGGGGGAGCTGGCTTGAAGCTAGCAGTCCAGCCCCAGAGCCCAAACTCCTAAGCAGCAGATGGCACACAGCCTCTCTGAACCTCACCATCTCCATCCAAAAGAGAAACAACCACAGAAGGTGCTGATGTTGATTCGGCACCTAGAGCGCTAGGCATTTTGCTAGACACATTTGTCCATTTGTTCTGTCGGTGACCCTGTGAGATGCTCCAGTGGCGTTACACGTGAAGCTGCCGGCCAGGGTAATACCACAGGCCATCGCGAAAGTGGGGGAAAGTGTGTTTAATTACACAGTTCTATAAAAATCGGCGGGTGATCACTATCTGGTTAGTAGGACAGTGTGTCCCTTAAGTCCTGGAATTCCCATTAACTGGTAAGTGCCTCTGGGAATTATTTGGATTTGCCGTTTCCACCACCGTTAGCTGTAGATGGCCCAAAGGCCTGCGTCTAGACCCCACTCACCCCGGGGGCCCTGCCCCAGCCCAGCCCCAGGCCTCTCCCCATGCCGGCTCCTCACTGGGCCCCACTCACCCTCTCGCCGGTCCTTCCCCACAGCCTCCCCGCTGTGCCCGTCGGCCGTGGGGCCATCGGGGCCTCACCACCTCTTGGCCTGGCTACATTCATGCTGTTCTGGCCCTTGACCCTCCAGCACACCAGCTGCAACTCTCTTTTTAGATTCATGCCTGTGGGTCATAATTGCTTTTTAAAAAGGCTGCACCCTCACCTTTTTCTGAGAATACAGAAGAACTTGGCCTTCTATCTGCGGTATTACCTGGTGTGGCCTTTGGAAAGAACCCTGAATTGGGGGCCGACAGATCTGGGTTGTAGGCCTGACTTTTCCAGTAAATAACACTTTGACCTTGAGCAAGTCATTTCTCTCTCGGATTCGCAGCTTCCCATCCAACCAATCCAATGGATGGCATTAAGCCGCTCCTTACGTAAGGCCTGTATGGGAGAGTGCTGGATGCATGAAAAAGTACTTTGTAGGTGTTAGTCATTACCCTGCTCTCTGGTCATCCCCAAGGACAAAGCTTTCCTCCATCGCTCTGGTTCTTAAGCCCAGCCTCACATTAGAACCACCTAGAGAGCTTTTCAGAACTGCCTGTGTTTCCACACTGAGAGAGTCTGATTTCACTGGTTCTGGGGTGAGGCCTGGGAATGAGTAGTTTTTGAAACTCCCTGGGTGAGTCTAATGGGCAAGCAGCATTGAGAAGCTCTGGTCTGTTTGAATGACGTGGGGCCATGGGGTAAACTGAGGAAGGCTTAGAGACATCCATCCTCTCCTCCTTTTTCAAGCTTGAGCTTGCTGACTTTGGCAGATTCTTCCAGGCACACTTCACCCTTCCCCACTCACAGTGGTCCTGAGCCCCTGAGCCCCTGCTGATGAACCTGACCTCTCTAAATCTCTGGCCAAACCTTCAGCCAGGGTCCGGGCTTCCTGTTTGTTAGCACAGCAGGCCTCTCTTGAATAGCTTGACTGGGAAACCCAGCCAACAGTATTTTTACAGATGTTTGATTATTTTTAATGAGAACCAGCTCCTTCACCACACTGGAACCCAAAGCCTGCTGGATATCTCCCACTGATGGTGCAGGCGAACATCCAAACGCTACACACATCCCAACACCACCCTGCCATCACTGACCCCCTCCCACACTGAGTTCCCCTCTCAGCCAGTAACTTACCATCTTTCATGTCCCCCAGACTGGGGAAGAGGCTGGGTGGTCTATGTGAAGCATGCAGGTTCTGGAGTTCAACAGCCTGGGTTCAAATCCTAGTGACCTTCTGCAAATGACCTAGCCTCTCTGAGCATCAGTTTCTTTTCCCATAAAAGGTGGATGATAATCATTCCTACCTCATACGACTTGTCAAAATTATTGAGTTAATCCCTGTAAAATGCTTAGTAACTTGCACATGGTAAACACTGGGAGAAAGTGAGGTTGTGGTATTTATAGCTTCTCCGCGTCCTACCACACACATTCAATCAGCAGCTCAGAGCTGTTAGTTGGAGCCCTGGAATGTTTCCTACGAGCTCCCCATGTTCCCAGATGCTTGTTTACATTCATCTGCCCTCCTCTCAAGGTCTCCCTGTCTCCAGTCTGCCTCTTTAACCTATCCCAGAATGCCATCAAACCTATCTTTCTTTCTTTTTTTTTTTTCAAATCCATCTTACTTACTTTCTTTCTTTTTTTTTTAAAGATTTTATTTATTTGACAGACAGAGATCACAAGTAGGCAGAGAGAGGAGGAAGCAGGCTCCCCTGCCGATCAGAGAGCCCAGCGTAGGGCTCCATCCCAGGACCCTGGGACCACGACCCAAGCCGAAGGCAGAGGCCTTAACCCACCGAACCACCTGGAAACCCCCAAACCCATCTTTCTTAACTAGAGTTCTGTTTGCATCACTTCCCTACTTAAAAAAAAAAATGCTGGCTGCCTCTTTCCAAACACAGAGTAAGGGCCAGACTGCCTCAAGCTCCCCCCACCGTGCTGTGCATCTTGGGGGGTGAGGCTCTCAGAACATTAGCTTGGTAGACCTACCAGCTGTGGGGCTGTAGGGAACCCTCAGAGCAGGCCACCAGCTTCACATCTGGAGAGATAACCCTGCTTGTGTCTGGGTCTGATGGACTATTGCGTCACTCCAGGGTGTGGCGGGTTGAAAAAGGCTCTGTTTGGTTCCAGCCATACGGGATTGAAACAGACAAAAAAGTCCTCTCTGAAGACACATTGGTCATTGATTATTTTTAAAGACTTTCCTTAAAATGAACGAGTTTTTTCCAGTAGTTTTCAGCTGCATGTTCTCCTCCTTGTGAGCTGTAAACAGAATGGAAAAGCTTCCGAGAAAGAAGCTAGTGACAGGACTCCAAGGACAAGGCTGACCCAGGGAATGTCAACTCCTTCTTCCCAACCCTGACCACCATCCTGATGTGTGCTCATCCCCTTAATGGAAAAGGACCCCGGTAGGCAACAGCCTGAGTACTTGGTCCCCACGAAGCAGCCCTCAGGATGAGGGTCCTTTTGGTGGGTCTGTCCTTCAGGATGCTGCTGCGCCTTGCCCTGGGAGCTGGAATAAATGTGGTGGTGTGGCACGTGCCTGGAGTGTGTATCCAGCCCCTGGATGAAGTAAGATGCTTTTACTCCAAGCAATTTCTGCTTGAGCAGCTGTTTGCACAACACCCCTGATTTGGAATCAGCAATGGGCTGAGCGGAAGCAAGCGAGATGTGTGTCTTGTGACTGTACGCAAACATCCCATTAAATTCCACAAACATCCCATACTCTGGGCAAAAGAAGCAGTCAGCCAACGTGCTTGAAGCAAAGGAGGAATCCCAAGTGATCCTGGCTCTTGTCGGTTACTGGAATGTGCCATAGGTTCCGACCTGCCTTCTCAGCACTGCGCTTGTAGTTAATACATCTTCAAAGGTGAATTTGAGGGGCACCCGGGGAGCTTTCGTCAGTTAAGTGTCTGACTCTTGATTTCGGCTCAGGTCGTGATCTCAGGGTCTTGAGTCTGAGCACCGCGACAGGCTCCACGCTGGGCATGGAGCCTGTTTGGGATTCTCCCTCTCCCCCTGCATGCACGTGCATGCTCTCTCCCTCTCTGAGAAACAAAACAAAATAGAAACAAAATGAGTTTGAGAAGATCAATTTGTTATGACTGTTCAGAGGTGGCCCCAGAGGCAAATTCTTTCCACTGCTTTGCTCGCTCTCATTGCCCCCTGGTGTCTACACTGAGCATAGCCCCCAGAACCCGGCCCTGGCATAGAGTCCAGCTCACACTCCCGTGGTCGGGGGATCAGAATGACCCTATTTTGGGCACCTGGGTGGCTCAGTCGGTTGAGTGTCTGCCTTCGGCTCGGGTCATGATCCCAGGGTCCTGGGATCGAGCCTCACCTCGGGCTCCCTGCTCAGCGGAGAGCCTGCTTCTCCCTCTCCCTCTGCCTGCCGCTCTGCCTACTTGTGATCTCGCTCCCTCTCTGTCATATAAATAAATAAAATCTTAAAAAAAAAAAAAGACCATGATGCTTTGTGATTGCATATATACAGGAAAGGCTAAGGCAAACACTCTGATCATACAAAGTGCTGGCAAAGGTGTGGAGCGACCGGACTCTCAGGTGGGGTTGGCGGAACTCAGTATGGTGAGTATGATGTAGGATAGGTGTTCTGGAAAACGGTTTGACTTTGTCGTATGACGTCAAACATACACTTGACCACGTGAGCCAGCCATCTCTGCAGGTATTTACTCTAGAGAAGTGAAAACATACTCACACAAACACCTGTCCACAAATCTTTATACTTAGTATCAGTCATAATCGCCCCAAACTGGAAACTACTCAAATATTCTTCAATGAGTAAACCGGAAAAGCAAACCAAAACAAAAAAAAAACCAAAAAGTCCCATGACACATGCACACAATGCAATACCACTCAGCACAAATTAGGGACAACTCAAGATATTGCTACACAACAATGTGGAGTAATCACAAATGCATTATGCTGAGTGAAAGAAGCCAGTCTCTAAAGATTATATTTTGGGGGTGTCTGGGCAGCTCAGTCGGTTGAGCGTCTGCCTCTGGCTCGGGTCATGATCTCAGGGTCCTGGGATCGAGTCCCTGCTCAGCGGGGAGTCTGCTTCTCCCTGTGACCCTGCCCCCACTTGAGCTCTGTCTCTCTCTCACACTCTCTCTCAAATAAATAAATAAAATCTTAAGAAAAAAGATTATATGTTGTATGATTGCCTTCATATGACAGTGTAGACCAGATCAGCGGTTGCCCTGGGGAGTGGAGATAGAAACTGAGTACAAAGGGATAGCATGAGGGAATTCTTCTAGGGATTGGAATTGTTTTGTATCCTTTTTGTGGTAGTGATTACAAGAATCTATACTTGTGTAAAACTTTATAGAACTGTACAACAAAAGCCAAGTTTAGTGTATGTGAATTTTTTTAAGCACTAAAAATGATTGATGGGTGGTTTCAGGTGTGAATGCAGATGATTCCACACACCCCTCCCCCCAACCTGAAAGTGCTTGAGGAACGAACCGAGGACCATCGTGGCTGGAGCTCAAAGATCCAGGGTAGTGCGTAGCAAACACAGGTCAGCGAGGTCGGATGGGCAAGCCCAGGGAGAGCTGTAGAAACACTCGGACACGAATCTGTGCTTCTTAAAGATCGATCCTTGCTGCTGTGTGGGGAATGGACATATAACAGTGAGAGGAGGCTGCTTCTCCCTCTCCCTGTGCTGCTCTCTTCCCTCTGCACCCCACCCCCCAGTTCATGCTCTCTCTCTCTCTCAAATAAATATAGAAATAAATAAATAAAATCTCTAAAAATGCTGCTCCATCTTGTGGTTGAACAGAATTCCCTTGCCTGGCTAACTCCGGTGATGCAAGACCGGGCTTCTTCCAATGTGTCTTCTTGGACTTCTGTCTCAGAACAAGCAACTGTGGTGTATGCAGGCCTTCAGAAGGTCCCCAGTCCAGGGTGACCTGACCCAGACCCCCAGAAGCTTTATTGCCAATCTCCCCCCAGCTCACAGCTTGGGCCCCGTTGCTATAAACACACCGCCCAGGAGGCCCAGGCGGCCCAGGCAAGTCTGAGCACCTCCCTGGAGCTCATTTCTTTGCTGTCCCAACCTCTTACGGACAAGCAAGTCTTACCCACCCTGGGAAGGACTGGCAGCTCTGAGCTCAGAAAACACTGGAAAATGAGTGTGGTCAACGTTGTGGGAAGGCCCGTGAGTCACCACTGTAGGTAGCTTCTCATTTAATGGAGAAAAGAGGTGATTCTCAAGCACCAGTAGGGGTGTCTGTTTGCTGCACCCTCTGGCTGGCGGCAAAACTGCCAACCCAACCCCCCAAGTCCAGGCCGACAAAATGGCTGTGCAGGAGACAGGCAGGGAGAAGGAGAGAGACTGAAGCCCCAGCTCTAAGAATCCTTGACTCCTTCCCTTTTGCTGTCCCTTGTTAGCCAATTCCCATTCAAAGGGAGCATTCCATTTGTTTCCTGGATGTCTCTGTACCTCTTCCCTGCTTTTTTCTCCTCTTTTCAACCCTGGTCACCTTGGGCATGGGCAGATGTCCATGAATGGTTTAATGAATGGGTTAGGCCGGGCTCCACTGGGATCGCTTAGCATGAGGACCACAGCCAAGCTCCATGGCTCAATTTCAAGTTCCCTTTTAAATGAAAACCATTTGATACACTTCGCCTGTGCTGTCCTAAAGTCTTGGAGTACACTGAAAGTAAAGGGGAGAGTCCTGACTCAGATTTAACTCTGCCTACACAAACATTGGTCATTCGGCTACTAAAAACAAAACAGAAATAGATTCTTGAAAAATGGAAGATAAAACTTATCTTTAATCAGCACCAGAAAACCCAATGAAAAGGTATTGGTTGGTGAGTTCCCCAAAACACCCCACACATTGTCTTTCATGGGTTCACAACGGTCAATGTTGAAATTACCAGGATCAGGATGACGCCTGGGAAAAAAGACAAAAACAAGACCTGAACTGGGAATCGGGAGAGGTGGGATCAAGTCACAGATCTTAGGTCAAACCAGGCTACAGCCCTGGGGACATCAGTGACCCTTGCCCCTGTCAGAGTCTTAGTTTCTTCAAGCAAACGATAGAGGGCTAGGACTTGGCCTATGTCTCCAAAAGCTGTCAAGCCTGGAGGTTTTTCATACTGCTTGGATTCTCCGGTTTTACCTCTGGTCTTAAATTTCCCACCTTCTCTTTTCTACATATGTCCTCATATCTATGGGAAGTCTCTGCTTGAAGGTCCTGGTACCACCCCAAACTAATTCAGTTAAAATCATATTTCTAGATCAGCGCTCTCAGTCAAGCTCCTCTTCCCCCTTTACCTCAGTAATGAAGGAATTTAAGGTGTGACCTAAATGACGGCTTTCCCATCTATCTTAAGGGTCACCCCTCTCTATATCTGGGAGAGAAACAGGGGTTGTCTCCCTTCTCCCATGTCT
Organism: Mellivora capensis; assembly: GCA_004024625.1. Lineage (NCBI taxonomy): Eukaryota > Metazoa > Chordata > Mammalia > Carnivora > Mustelidae > Mellivora > Mellivora capensis. The sequence goes on along the minus strand of PISX010000835.1, from coordinate 2,394 downwards.
GAGTTTCCCTGGCCTCTGTCCCTCTAAGGCCTGCTCTCTTCCTGGTGGTTCTGGGTTCTGTGTGGGAAAGACACAGGTCAACATGGGGCTAGGACTCCCCCACCGTCCACCCTACTCCTTCCCGAATAACGGCCTCCGGACAGCCAAAGACAGACTCATGCGTCCCTGGCTCTCTTCACAACATAAGTACACAAATGTGAATAAATGTATCAGACTTTACTAAAGTTTGGAAAAATTAAAGTGACATTGTATAAGAGGGAGAACTGTAAACGGCCACTAATACCACTTTTCTTGAAAAAACATCCAAGAAATTAAACATTTCACAGGAGGAAACTCTTTAGGTGGATGTTCTCCAGAACCAGTCTTGTTGCCATGACCTTATTCTGTGCCTTCCTTCTGGAGAGACAGGCTTCCCCATCAAACCTCCCCACTCTGGGGCGGGCGTCCCTCCTGTCCTTGGGAAGCCCCACCTCCCATATCTAGAGACTGGCTTGTCACACTAGGATCTCCCAGCCCCACCCAACTCCCCAGAAGTTCTTAGCTAAGTCTTAGTTACTCTGTCCAGATGGATCAGCAAAATAGTCCAAGATGACCTTCGGCTCTCCAAGTCCCTCCCCAAGCCAGATAAACTGTGGAGAGGTGTGGGGGAGCCCCTATCTGGTCCTCTTGCAGGTGTCTCACCAATGTGAATTGAAAAATGGGCCTCTTTAGTCTTCCAAATATCCATGCGTGAACAGCACACACATAGCCCTTTCCACGACACTCCCCAGAGAGCACAGACTAACTTTAGACCCTTATGGAGAAAATAAAACAAACCTTCTCTCCCCGACTTCCCATCCTTTGCAAGACTTCCCCTTGGGGTTTTACTTTACATCTTTTGGTGACCAGAATACTTTTCTATGTTCAACTCACCCCCAGCCATGCAACTTTCAAATAGCACTCCCCTAGTCTGGCCAAGAATAAGAAAAGTGTCCTATGGGTCATACACCTTTTGATAGTAGCTGTGGAGCTTCTCTAAGGTTCCCCGGGAAACTTGGAAGACATTCCTTGTAACGTGAGAGGCAGATGAAATTCTTAGATGACGGGGCCAGGCTACTCCTAAGTTCTGTCTGGATGTGGGGAGTGGGAAGCATTATGCGAATGTGAGGTAATAATTCTCCCAGTTACAACGATAATAAAAAGGGTAATGTCTGACCCATGCTGACCAATTGTATAACATTTCTCAATCCCGGCTGCACATTAGAACCATCTGGAGAGCTTTAAAAATACCAATACTTTGGGATGCCTGGGTGGCTCAGTTGGTTAAGCTGTTACCTTCAGCTCAGGTCATGATCCCAGAGTCCTGGGATCAAGTCCCACATCAGGCTCCTTGCTCAGGAGGGAGCCTGCTTCTCTCTCTGCCTTTGCCTGCCTCTCTGCCTGCTTATGCTTTCTCTCTCTCTCTCTGACAAATAAATAAATAAATAAATAAATAATTTTTAAAAAGTCAATTAGATCTTCAAATCTACTCAGTTGAGTAAAAAACAAAACAAAACAAAACCAATACCTCACCCCTGAACTGTTAAATCAGAGTCTCTGGGAGTGAGGGTCTGGGCATAGCTGTTTTTTAAAGCCTGAAGGTAAGGAGCGCCTGGGTGACTCAGTGGATAAGCGTCTGCCTTCGGCTCAGGTCACGATCTCAGGGTCCTGGGATCGAGCCCCACATCGGGCTCCCTGCTCGGCAGGAATCCTGCTTCTCCCTCTCCCGCTCTCCTTGCCGCTCTCCTTGCTTGTGTTCCCTCTCTTGCTGTGTCTCTTTCTGTCAAATTAATAAATTAAAAAAAAAAAAGCCTGTAGGTGATTCTAATATGCAGCCAGGGCTGAGCACCACTGGGTGTAGGCATGAGACAATACCACAGCTGGAAAAGGTCCCATTTCATTGCACCTGAAATGAATTCTGCCCTCCTCGTTCGGTTGGACTCCTTTCAGCCTCCAGGATTCCAAGTGAAATCTCAAATAGTGGGGAGGGCGGTGGGGAGGGAGGGTCCTCTGATGCAGCTACTGTGGAAGGTGTTGAAATGACAGTTACCAGCAATCCCAAAGGCAGGTTCCTACTACTTATTTTTAATGTAAAGAGATGACCGCAAGTACCACACAGTGCCTGGGACGGAGCGGAGTCTCACCAAATTCAGAACTTGTGGAAAAAGGGACTCTCTTACACTGTTGGTGGGAATGCAAGTTGGTGCAGCCACTCTGGAGAACAGTGTGGAGATTCCTCAAGAAGTTAAAAATAGAGCTTCCCTATGACCCTGCAATTGCGCTACTGGGTATTTACCCCAAAGATACAGATGTGGTGAAAAGAAGGGCCACCTGTACCCCAATGTTTATAGCAGCAATGGCCACGGTCGCCAAACT
>PISX010000834.1:194552-234958 GCA_004024625.1 Mellivora capensis | reverse complement strand
CTGGCATCTTCTGCCCCCGTAGAGATCCTGACATCCCACTGGCGTCTTCTGCCCCCGTAGAGATCCTGACGAGTAGAATTTTGATCTCAGGCTGATTTCATGAGTGATCGGAGTTCCTTGGTAGGTAATCAGCTCACTTTAGGGGACAGGTTGAACCAGAGCATCCTCCTAGTTCCCCACCATCTTGTCTCCCCCCCTGATTGATTTGCAAATATTAAACAATCCTTGTGTCCCAGGAATAAATGCCACTTGATTGCAGTGAATGACTTTTTCTGTTGTATTGTTGGATTTAGTTTGCTAATATTTTTGAGGATTTCTGCATCTATGTTCATCAGAGATATTGATTTATAGTTCTCCTTTTTCTAAAGCATTTATCCAGCTTTGGTAATGGTCCTTGTAGAATGAATTTAGAAGCTTTCCTTCCTCTTATCTTTTGCAAAGTTTGATAAGAATAGGTAGTAACTCTTCTTAAATATTTGGTAGAATTCACCTATGAAGCTGACTGGACTTGGACTTTTGTTTTTTGTTGAGAGATTTTTTTTATTACTGCTTCAATTTCATTGTTGGTCATCAGTATCTTCAAATTTTCTATTTTTTTCTGATTCAGTTTTGGTAGGTTATATGTTTCTAGGAATATATCCATTTCTTATAGGTTGTCGAATTTGTTGCCATGAAATTTTTCATAATATTCTCATAATCTTTTTATTTTTGTGGTATTTGTCATTATTTCTTCTCTTTCATTTGTAATTTTGTTTATTTGAGTCCTCTCTCTCTCTCTCTTTTTTTTAATGAGTCTGGCTATAGGTCTATCAGTCTTGATCTTTTCAATAAACCAGGCCCTCATTTCACTGATCTGTTCTATTGTTATTTCACTTTCTCCTTTATTTATATATTTCTGCTCTGATCTTTATTATTTCCTTCCTTTTACTGGTTTGGGGTTTTATTTGTTCTTCTCTTTATAGCTTCTTTATGTGTAAGTTTATGCTGTTGATTTGATATTTTTCTTGCTTCTTGAGGTAGGCCTGTACTGCTGTAAGCTTCCCTCTTAGAATAGCTTTTGCTGTATCCCAATGTTTTTGGACTGTTGTGTTCTCATTTTCATTTGTTTCCATGCATTTTTAAAAAATTTTCTTTGATTTCCTGGTTCAGTCATTCTTTCTTTAGTAGCATGTTATTTAGCTTCTATATATTTTTGATCTTTCCAGATTTTTTCTTGTGGTTGATTTCTAATTTCACAATGTTGTGGTCCAAAAAAATGCCTGGTGTGAATTCAGTCTTTTTGAGTTCACTGAGGCTTGTTTTCTGGCCTTTGTGATCTATTCTGAAAAATGTTCCATGTGCACTTGAAAAAAAATGTGTGTTCTGCTATTTTAGGATGGAATGTTCTGAATATATCTATTAGATCCACTTGGTCCAGTGTGCCATTCAAAGCCACTCTTTCCTTGTTGATTTTCTGTGGGAATAATCTATCCATAGATATGAGTAGGGTGTTAAAATTCCCCTACTATTATTTTATTACTACTGATTACTTCTTTTATGTTTGTTATTAGCTGCTTTGTATATATCCATGTTGGCTGAATAAATATATACAGTTGTTATAGCTTCTTCTTCAATTGTTCCCTTCTTGTTGGATTCTTCTCTTACCATGTCCTTCTTTGTCTCTTGTTACAATCTTTGTTTTAAAGTCTATTTTGTCCCATATTAAGTATTGCTACTCTGGCTTTCTTTCCACTTCTGTTTGTATGATAAATGCTTTCCCATTCCTTCACTTTCAATCGCATGTGTCTTTAGGTCTGAAACAAGTCTCTTGTAGGCAGCATATAGATGGGTCCTGCTTCTTTAACCATTCCTTGTCTTTTGATTGGAACTTAGTCCATTTACATTCAAAGTAATTATTGGTAGGTATGTATTTATTCCCATTTTGTTACTTGTTTTATGGTTGTTTGTGTAGTTCTCTGTTCCTTTCTTCTCTTGCTCTCTTTTCTCATGGTTTGCTTGCTTTCTGTAGCAATATACCTAGATTCCTTCTTCTTTATTTTTTGCATCTTTTAGTGGTTTTCAATTTGTGCTTATCATTAGGTTTGTAATATAACATCTTCTGCATATAGAAGTCTATATTAAATTGATGGTTGCTTACGTTTTAACCTATTTTTTACCACTCTCCCACCCATCCCATGTTTTAGGTATATAGGGTCATATTTTACATCCTTATATTTTGTGAATCCCTTGACTGATTTTTATAGATATGCTTGTTGCACTGCTTTTGTGCTTCCTACTTTTCTTGATCCTACTTATGGTCTTACATTTCCATTCAAGGAGTCCACTTTAACATTTCTTATAGGACTGGTATAGTGGTCATGAATTCTTTTGTCTTTTGTTTATCTGGGAAATTCTTTATCTCTTCTTCTGTTTTGAATAATAGCCTTGCTGGATAGAGTTTTCTTGGCTGCAGGTTTTTTCCTTTCAGCATTTTGAGTATCATGCCACTGTCTTCTGGCCTGTGGAGTTTCTGCTGAAAAATCCACTGATAGGTTTCCCTTGTATGTAACAGTTTTCTTCTCTCTTGCTGTCTTTATTTGTTTGTTTGTTTGTTCTTAGGGAGAGAAAGAATACTAAGCAAGTTTCATGCTAAGTGTGGAGCCTGACTTAGGGCTTGATCTTACAACCCTTAGATCATGACCTGAGCCCAAATCAGGAGTTGGATACTTAACTGTCTGAGTCACCCAGGTGCCCCTCTTGTGCTGTCTTTAAAATAATTTCTTTGTCACTACTTTTTGCCATTATGTATTGGTATAAACATCCCTGGTTGATTTTGTTAGGGTCTCTCTGTGCCTCCTGGATCTGGATGTTTGTTTCCTTTCTTAGATTTGGGAAGTTTTCAGCCGCTGTTTCTTCAAATAAGTTTTCTGCCACTTTCCTCTCTCCTCTCTTTCTGGGATCCATATAATATAAATGTTATTTATGCTTCATGTTGTGGCTGAGTTCCCCAAGTCTATTATCATTTTCTATTGTTATTTTGTCCCTCTCTTGTTCAGCTTTTTGCTTTGCATCACTCTGTCCTCTAGGCCACTGATCCATTCTTCTGCTTCCTCTAGTCTACTATTTAGTCCATCTAGTGTATTTTTAATTTCAGTTATTGAGTTTTTCATCTCTGATTGGTTTATGTTTTCTGTCTCGTTGTTGAGGTCTCAATGAGGTCCTCCACTCTTTTCTCAAGTCCAGTGAGTATCTTTGTGACCATTACTTTAAATTCTCTATCAGGCATATCATTTATCTCTGTTTCATTTTGCTCTCTTCCTGGATTCCGTCCTGTTCTTTCATTTGGCACATATCCCTCTGTCTCCTCATTTTATCTGAATCTCTGCATCTGTTTCTATATGAAGTCAGCTATGTCTTCTGCTCTTGAAAGTAGTGGTCTTGTGAAGAGGAGGTCCTTTACTGCCCTGCAGTGGAATGCCCCTCTTCACCAGAACCTGGCACTTCAGGAGTATCTCCTATGTGCATTGTGTGTCCCCTACTGTTGTGGCTGGGCTGTTTTTGCCTTCAGTCCAGCCTTCTGCAAGACTCTCTTTGTCTATTGTGGGCAGAATTTGGTCCCCTATGTTGTTGGTAAGCCATTCTGGGGCTACCTTGGGCTTAAGTTGAGTCAGACCAGACATTTGCCAGAGATGTAGTAGCACTGAGAAGCTTTAATTGGTGGGTGGGGCCTGTAGTCAGACCAGTTGTCTTTCTGTAGCCCACTCCATGGGCACAGTTGGACTGCTATGTGTGATTATCTTCCTTTTCTGGGTAAGAGTCACTTTGCAGTGGTGCTGATGCTCTCTGAGCTGCTTGTACACTGTTAGGTTTGTGGCACTGCCTTGGATAGACTCTAGCCAAAGGCAGATTGGAGGGGAAAGGTCCACAGGAGAATGTAGGGACAAAGCATGTGATGGCTGCAGTTCCTCACAGGCCTGCTGCAGGAGGGGACCTGCAGCCAGTAGGGACCAAGGAAGGCTAAATTGGAGGGGGTGTATCCAATGAAGATTGTGGAGGCAGGGCATGTAGTGTTAGCAAGTTTTGTGCAGTTATGCTGAAGGAGGAGACCCAACTAAGGCCTGACCAGAGGCACATGTCCACAGGAGAATGCTGGGGTGAGGCATGCTGTTAGCAATGTAGGTAGGGAGTGTTGGAACTGTACTGGCTCCCTTAGGTGTCCATAGGTGTAGGCTGTGGGGTGGGGGAGGGAAATGGTGCCCACCAGCTCCTTTGTTCCTGGAGAACTCTTACTAATGATCCTAGGCCCTCTGGCACATGCTTTGATTATAAAAACTTGCAGGACGCCTGGGTGGCTCAGTTGGTTAATTGGCTGCCTTCAGCTCAGGTCATGATCCCAGCATCCTGGGATCGAGTCCCACATCGGGCTCCTTGCTCAGCAGGGAGCCTGCTTCTCCCTCTGCTTCTGCCTGCCACTCTGCCTGTGCTCACTCTCTCTCTCTCCCTCTCTCTCTGACAAATAAATTTTTTAAAAAGGTGACCTTTTGGGATGCCTGGGTGGCTCAGTTGGTTAAGCGGCTGCCTTCGGCTCAGGTCATGATCCCAGAGTACTGGGATCGAGTCCCACATAGGGCTCCTTGCTCAGCAGGGAGCCTGCTTCTCTCTCTGCCTCTGCCTGCCACTCTGTCTGCCTGTGCTCACTCGTTCTCTCTCCCTCTCTCTGACAAATAAATAAATTTAAAAAAAAATTTAAGGAACGCCTGGGTGGCTCAGTTGGTTGGGCGGCTGCCTTTGGCTCAGGTCATGATCCCAGCATCCTGGGATTGAGTCCTGCTCGGGCTCCTTGCTCGGCGGGGAGCCTGCTTCTCCCTCTGCCTTTGCCTGCCACTCTGTCTGCCTGTGGTCTCTCTCTCTCTCCCTCTCTCTCTGACAAATTAAAAAAAAAAAAAACTTGAAAAAAAAAACTTGCAAAATTTGGCTCCTCTAGTTTTCAAAGCCAAATCTTATTAGGATTCATCTTCCCCATGCAAGTTCCTCATGTTTTAGGTGCCTAGGATGACTGACTGTTTTATTCCCCTCCTCACACTGCACTGTCCCTCCTTCTTGTGGACAGTCCCATGGGTTGCTTTAGCTCCCATCCATGTCTCTGCCCTTACTACCATCTTTGATGTGGCTTCTTCTCTATATTTAACTGTAGTGTGTTCATTTGGCCAATCTTTGCGTCCTTTTCTTGGGTATTTACACTGAGGCGGGTATTATCTAGTTGTATCTTGAGGATGGGGTGAGGTTAGGATCCTCCTACTCTGCCATCTCACCTAGAAGTTCTTTCTCTTCTTTTTAAAAATGCTTTTAGAGATAATATAAATATTCTTATGCCACATTTTTGAAGTCTGCAGAATACTTCCTTCTTTTGTGGCCCATTTTAAGAGAATTTGGAATTAAAATTATCATCCACTGACAAAAGTTATTTAGTTCTGTGTCCAACTTATTTTCCATTCTGAATATATATACAGATAAATAATTTTTCCTTTGAAACACCATTCAGCACCCTTCCTCCCACAGTAATTCCTTCCAGTATTGAAAGTGAACTTAAATATTTTGTTTAAGGTAACATGTAATATAACCTTTTCTCTCATGCAAATGTGGTCACTTTTCTTAGCATATCAAACTCTGAAGGCAGGCTGGGTCTTATTTAATTGCATGGTAAGCCTGTCACCCAGAAACATCAACTTGACTTTGTTGATTACATGCTCATTTTAAATACCTCTCTTCTTGAATTATGATATCACAATCTCTTGATTTCATTCTTCTTGCTTCTTCTTTATCTCTTTCATTGACTCCCTGTTTTTTGTGTGTTTTGTTTTTAAGATTTTATCTATTTATTTACTTATTTATTTATTTGAGAGAGAAAGAACTTATGTGCAGGAGTGTGGTGAGGGGCAGAGGAAGAGGGAGAAGCAGACTCCCTGCTAAGCAGGGAGCATAAAGTGGGGCTCAGTCCCAGGACCCTGTTATCATGACCTGAGCTCAAGGCAGATGCTTAACTGACTAGTCACCCAGGCACTCTTGATCCCTTGTTTTGATCCAGTTCTGTTAAGTATTATCCAAGGCTCTGTTCTATAGGTCTTGTTCCTTAATTACCTTTTTGCCCTTTGGAGATACTGCTTCTTCACCTTCGCACAGTTGCACAGATACCCTTGCAAAGGGAACATATGCTAAACTATCAGTAACCATGGCCTCTTTTGGCTCAGCAAAACACCATACTTATAGGAAATATGGAATGACCAAAAGATTGATGCTGTTACCAGATATAACTAGTGCATGAAGAAAAACAACAACAACAAATAAAAACAAACAACTTTGTGCCTGAAAGGAGTCAGTATTTCACTGCTTTCAACTTGCCACACAGGTATTATAAGAATAGAATGTCTTCCACATTTTTATATATAAGTGGTTCTAGTATTCAGAACTATGAAAAATATTTTACACTATGCTCATTCAAATATGCATTTTGGTTTATTGTAGAGTATTTTTTTAATCATTGAAAGATTTCTAGTTTTATGACTCTATGACATGGTGAAGCAATTAGAATCCAGTAACCATTGTGTGTAAATATTAAATATAAAGGTTATTTCCCCCAAATTAAGAATTATTTAAAGTATATAGTGTTGAATAATTTCTAGTTTTCCTTGATTTTTTCAAAACTTTATTGGGTATAATTGATATGCAAAAACTGCACATACTTATTTAATTTATACAATTTGAGGAGTTTGGACTTTGTATCTTTTGTAAAATGAACATAATAGTACCTAAAATTAGTACAAGTTGTTCAGTATATTATCTTAATTAATTCCAAGTATGAGTTCATACTTCAATCCTTATTTGATAATCTATATGCTGCTTCTAGATTTCAGGGAGATACTTTTTCCTGTTCATTTAGATAGGATTTGGGGGAAAAAAACATTGTTCTGAATAAATAAAAGATTTTCTACTATAACTTTTATTGTTTAATAATGTTTCAAATGTTTCAATTCTCAATAATCTATGAAGCAAAGCTATAATTAAAGGAAAGATAATTTGCTCATGGTATCACTGTATATCTATCAAACTTTGAGAAATAAAGGTATTAGAATTATGGAACTTTATTGAAATGAATGGACATATGACAAATATACAACAATACGAACTATCTTAGGGAAGTGTCTTTAGTAAGTTAGAGGCCAAAATGAGAAAAATCTACTTATTAGAGGGGAAAAAAACACCAAATCTAGGAAAAATTGCAATAGAATCTTTAAAAAAAAATCTTTAAAAAAATTTTAAAGGTAGACCCTCAAATCTAACTGAAGAAAAGCAGCATAACTTGAGAAAAACAGATTTTTAATAAGTGGAAAGGAATGGCATATTCGTGGATATAAATATTACAATTATAAACATGTTTGGTGTTTCCAAAAAAATTTATAGGTGCAGTTGCAATTAAATGTTAATCACATATCCAATGGAGTGTTTTGAAACTGAGAAAAAAAGCATAAAATCTTTTTTGGAAAATAAACTGCTTAGACTAAAATATTTTTGTAAAAGAATAAGAGACTTGGTCTACCTTATATTAATATGTATGACACTGCAATAAAAGAGAACACTATTAGAAAAATATGGACACATCAGGGAAACAACAAATATTCTAGAAATAAATTATTTTATACATGAAAAGCTTTTATAATAAAAGTAATATAAAAACTAGTAAGGAAGGTGAAGATTCCTTATTTTTCTTTTTTTCAGATTTTTTGAGATATAATTGACATATACCACTCTATACACAGTTTAAGGTGTATAGCATAATACTTTCACTTATATGTATTATGAATTAATTACCACAGTAAATTTAGTTAATATTCATCATCTTATATAGATACTAAAAAAAGAAGAAAAGCGTTTTTATTCTTGTGATAACTCTTAGAATGTACTCTCTTTTAACAACTTTCAAATATACCATATAGCAGTATTAACTATAGTCATTATGTTGTTCATTACATCTTTATTACTTATTTATTTTATAACTGAAAGTTTGTACCTAGCAATGTATCTTTCTTAAAGAAATATTGGAGTGCATCAAAAAGTAAAGGATAAAAGAAAAATCACTCTATGTAAAGGCGTAAAGGTGTAAAGGCAACTACTGTTAACATATTGACGTATTTTTTTTCAGTATGAAAAAAAACGTATTTTTTTTCAGTATGTCAAGATTCATTGTTTATGTACCACACCCAGTGCTCCATGCAATATGTGCCATCCTTAATACCCACCACCAGGCTAGCCCATCCCTCCACCCCTCTAAAACCCTCAGTCTGTTTCTCAGAGTCCACAGTCTCTTGTGGTTTGTCTCCCTCTCCAATTTCCCCCAATTCACTTTTCCTTTCCTTCTCCTAATGTCCTCCATGTTATTCCTTATGTTCCACAAGTAAGTAAAACCATATGATAATTGACTTTCTCTATTTGACTTATTTCACTCAGCATAATCTCCTTCAGTCCCATCCATGTTGATACGAAATTTGGGTGTTCATCCTTTCTGATGGCTGAGTAATATTCCATTGTTTATATGGACCACATCTTCTTTATCCATTTGTCTGTTAAAGGGCATCTTGGCTCTTTCCACAGTTTGATGATTGTGGATATTGCTGCTATGAACATGGGGGTACATATGGCCCTTCTTTTCACTACATCTGTATCTTTGGGGTAAATACCCAGTAGTGCTATTGCAGGGTAATGGGGTAGCTCTATTTTTAATTTTTTGAGGAAACTCCACACTGTTTTCCAAAGTGGCTGCACCAACTTGCATTCCCATCAACAGTGTAAGAGGTTTCCCCTTTCTCCACATCCTCTCCAACATTTTGTTTCCTGTCTTGTTAATCTTTGCCATTCTAACTGGTATAATGTGATATCTCAATGTTGTTTTGATTTGAATTTCTCTGATGGCTAATGATGATGAACATTTTTTCATGTGTCTGCTACCCATTTGTATGTCTTCATTGGAGAAGTGTCTGTTCATGTCTTCTGCCCATTTTTTGATGATTATCTGTTTTTTCAGTGTTGAGTTTGAGAAGTTCTTTATAGATCTTAGATATCAGCCCTTTGTCTGTAGTGTCATTGAGAATATCTTCTCCCATTCCGTGGGTTGCCTCTTTGTTTTGTTGGCTGTTTCCTTTGCTGTCCAGAAACTTTTGATCTTGATGAAGTCCCAAAAGTTCATTTTCACTTTTGTTTCCTTTGCCTTTGGAGACATGTCTTGAAAGAATTTGCCGTAGCCAGTGTTGAAGAGGTTATTGCCTCTGTTCTCCTCTAGGATTTTGATGGATTCCTGTCTCAACGTTGAGGTCTTTCATCCACTTTGAGTTTATCTTTGTGTATGGTATAAGAGAGTGATCGAGTTTCATTCTTCTGTACAGAGCTGTCTAATTTTCCCAGCATTATTTATTGAACAGACTGCCTTTTTTTCCACTGGATATTTTTTGAGTATTTCTTTGAATATTTTCTTTACTTTTTTCCCTCACTGAAAATAACTTTTTTTATATGCCATAGGATACTGATATATGATGATTATAAAAAATTTAGACAATGATGAAAAGTAAAAAGGGGAAAATAAAAAGTAGCATTATAACTAGAGATAATTCTATTATCATTCCTTGTATATCCTTCCAGATTTTTTGATGCATATTAATAAATACACATTTTGTTTTTATTTTTTAAAATTTTAATTCCACTGCAGTTAACATATAGTGTTATATTAGTTTCAGGTGTACAATATAGTGATTCAACAATTCTGTACATTACTTAGTGCTCATAAAGGTAAGTGTACTCATAATCCCTGTCACCCATTTACCTATCCCCCACCCACTTCCCCAAAGGTGAATATTATTTAATAATGATGAGATTCCATCCCCACTAGAATGTAGTAAGATCCACAAGGCAAGTATTTTAGATAACCACTGTTTCTTGCAGTACCTAGATGATTGTCTTCATAAGATAGGTGATCAGTATGTATTTGCTGAGTGATAAGGTTTGGAAAAGTTCATTTTGAAACTCACATTATACAGTACTCTAAGATTAAGTTGAGATAAATTATAGTTAAACTCTAAGAAAATAGAAATGAATTGTTATCAAATCTTTTGATGGAGGAAAAAATTTCATAAACTTAACATTAGTAGATATTATTGTAAAGGAAAACTATATATTTGATTACATTCAAGTATAAAATAGGTGTCCAAAGTTTATAAAACTTTATAAACAAAATTAACAAGCCAAGAAAGAACTTAAAAGTATTTGTAACAAACCTGCAGATCAGCAAACGAAGCATTAAACCCCTATTACTGGAATGGTCAGAGGGCATGAATACATAGCTCAGAAAATAGGGAGTAGAAATAGCTAAGAAACATAAAATGTTCAAATTCTCAAGTAATGAAGGAGTGTGAATAAAAACAACAATAAAACACATGACATGTAAAATTTACCTATTTAATTGTAAATATTTAAAATAGATATTATGTTCAACACTTATAGTAGCATAGTATGATAAGCATGCTCACACAAATGTAGCAAAGCATTTTGAGCCAATAATTTGAGCCAATAATTCCATTTCTAGGGATCTAAGCTAATAAAATAAGCAATATAGTCAAATATCCATATACAAATAAGTGAAGCATTAAATGTTTAAATCTGAATAATTAAATAGAAATAAGTAAATGTCCAATAATAAGGTAGTATTTAGAAAATGAACCCAGCATGGTTCTTCAAAAGTAAATAGAATTGTGCCCCTCCTTCCTAATTCTTCCGGTGGCTTACCAGCATAGCTAAAATAAAACCTAAACTTCCTAAAGCAGCCTCTAAACAGGACAGGATCTGCTCCTGCCAAGCCTCATCTCCTACTAGCCCTCAGTCCCAACTCACTTTGTTCGCTGTTTTTCGGACACATCCCCTTCTTTCATCTCCCAGAAAGTGCCAAACTCCTTCCCTGGGCATCTTCAGGTGTGCTCTTACTTCAGCCTGCAACACTTCCCTTTTCTTTTTTCTTAGCTGACTCCTTTTAAAGCTCCAGGTCTAAACTGTCATATACAAAGGCTTGCCCTGGAACCAACATAAATCATTTTTCTCCTACCATGCCCTTTCCCAGTGTTTTTCATTCATAGCAGTCTCTCTAACTTGGGAGCTGGAAGGACAGACAATTTCAGAAAAGTCATTAGAGCTGTTTCGAGAACAAAGAATTCAACCAGTATGAGTTGAATGAGTGAACCAGTATGAGTGAATATTCATTATAATCATCTCTCTCCCCTATTAGTTTCCATACATTCCTGGATATGGCTAACTGTTTACTTTGGGAATATAGCAGCCACGGTATTTGACATATACAATGCAATATTGGTTATTTTCTGTCTTTATGACTGAAATGAAGGCATGCAAAGAAAAATTTTTAAGATTGAGAGTTCAGAGACAACCAAATAAATGGGAGGGGGAGGCGTTGAGAAAATTTGGAATCAAATGATGATGTTATTATTTATTCAAGATATATTGGATGGACAGCTTAAATGCTTTCTAGTAATAGGTTCTTTTGATAATGGGTTAAACTTGCAAGGCCATTTAAGCTTGGGGCACACAAGGTGGTATGTCACTTACCAATTTATTGCTTCTTAGTTTTGAATGAATTCTTCAGTAGATTCTATGCAAAACATAGAATTCCTTTAAAACTTTTTCCTTTAAACTGAGCATGAATTTAAGCTTTCTCAGTGTGGGGTGCTCTGGAGATATGTGCAGAAAGAAGAGATTTCTAATTTCTGGTGGAGGGAGGCAGCGGAGAGGGGCTTGATGGTGAGAGCATGAATGAGGACTTCTCATAGGGTTTGCTCCAGTTAAGGGACTAGAAAGCTGTCTCTCCCTTACCTTGTAGCCTTGGCTGGTGATAACCATTCCTCAGCAGTCTGAACCAGAACCACCATAAGTCTGAACATCATAATGGTCTCTTCCCCTGTTAAATAGTTTTCACACACCAGAGTGTCACACATCTAGCAGTAATTGTTTTTGTAAACTTTCCCACTGTCCTTTAAGCTCTGAGGGCCTTAGATCACTGCCAGCTGCCAAACTCCTATTATGTGTTCTGCTGCCCATTGCTGATCACCTTACCCCCTCTATTCCAGAGGGTTATTTGTTTACCTAGCAAATCCAGACCAGCTCTGGCCTAGTTACACAAGCAAACTTCTCTGCTACATGATGGCCAAACCATACTTCTTCCAAGGATGTCTGAACAACTTACAGGTGTTTCCATCTTTGAGTACTCTTCTTCAGCCCTAGGGTATCCCACAGAGTTTCCTTATAGCTTATGATTATTCTTTCATCACAATGAATACATTTCTTATATTAAGCTTCCCTTATTTAACCTATTATGTGTTGTCTATCATGACTGGACCCAGGTTGAGAAGCGTCTCACCATGCAGAGGATAGCAGAGAAGGTTCTGGGCAGATACCAACATGTAGCCAGACTCCTTGGGCAGAGAAGAATCTGGTATGTGGGGAAGAACAGAGATCAGTGTGTCTGAAAGCTGTTGAATGATTAAGAAATTGAAATGTGATGTTGGAGGGAGGGTATGCTACAGAAGAGGTTTAGGTATAATTCTAAGTGCAATGGGAAATTTAAAAAATGAAGAGATGTGATAAGATTCTAAATGTAATAAGATCCAATTGGCTGATATGTGGAAGTGGACTGCAGAGCAGCAGGAGTGAGTATGGAGGCTGGATTGCAGGTTAATGTAGTCGTCCGGTAAGAGATGATAGCAGCCTGGCCCCTCATCAGTAGTGACTTATAATGGAGAAATGTGGAGAACGTCAGGAAAAATTTTGGAATAGAGCATTATCTAATTGAATATATATGTGGTTAGTGAGGGAAAGTGAAAAATCTATTACGAGAGTCAAGGTACCTAAGTGAATGTATGGATAATGCTGCTTCAACTTATAACCAGTCAAATCTTCATTCCTTTCAGAAGCTTCTTTTTTAGATTTAAATCAAACAACTGTATCCAAGATCCTAGTGTTTCCAATCCCACTAAAAACCAAGAACATATAAGAATTTGAATTTAGTTAAATCTGAGACTCTAGAGACCAGCTCTTCTTCATCTTACAGCAGAATCATGTATTTTGGTCGTCTAAAACCACTCAACCCAAGCCCTGTATTGGCACCTCCTTTTATATAACTATGTGCATGGCTAGCACTAGCCAAACCATGATTTATAGGTCCCATAAATCTAATTTCTGGGTCATCCTATCCCCTCCAAAAATTTCCATTATTCTCCTATAGATTCAGAGCATATGCATTCTTTCTCTTCTGTACCCAGGCAAACAGAGCCTCTTATTTAATTCATTCATATAAATTTTTTAAGGCTGAATTTTTCACAATCCTCAAAAGTGTGGTTTTAGGATTTGACAGTCTGTCTCTTTTGTGAGAATACCCTGATGTAATACTCAGAAGTCCTCTTCATTATTACCTTACCTTTCAACATACTCTTTCACAGGTTATGAGCGCTTTCATACATATTATCTTATTTGATAGCAGATAGTAGAGATTGGATTCAGCTCAAAGATGATGAACTAATCCAAACTTCTCCATATATCGATAGAAAACTGCAGCCAAAAGCAAAACATTTGTCAAGGTCACATGGCTAGAAACTGTTGTACTCACATTGAAAACCCTCCTCGCTTAATAGGGCAATATAGTGTACCTTCTACCATAATGCCTTTTCCTTGATGGCATATATTAAAGTTAAAGCGATGCCTAATTCCATGTTTTTAGAGTTTGTGGCATCATGTAGATCTTTGTTAGGCCCCAATGTTCTTTCTAAATAGAGAAATGCATAAAATGCTAACTAAGGTGGGGCCCTTTTCTACCCTCAGACAAGTTATATGACCACCCACAATGAAAATAAAAAGGGCAAAGAAGAGGGATCTGAAAAATAGAGGGTTTTTAGAATTACATGAAGACTTCTTCGCCCAGAACTCCCCGGGGAAGAGCACTGTAGCTGCTTACTATGTGCAGGAGTTTCCTAGTGTTGTTGTTAACGTGCAGATTCTAATTCAGTAGATTTAAGATGGAGTCTGAGAATCTGTACTTCTAATAAGCTCCCAGATGGTGTGGACGCTGGGGGTCTGCAGAAGACAGTAAGTAGATCAGACAAGGGCTTGAGACCCTAAAAAATTGGCGCCTGAGGTTGCCCTCTGCTGGCAGTAGCTGTGCAGGCTGAATATAGGGAGTTAACGCTGCCTGTTGGTAATCCAAGTGAGAAACAAGATTTAAGGATTAGGGTAAAACAAGCCTTCTCTCATGCTAACTGTGTGTGTCCACTTAGGTAAGCCATGGTGCCCAATTTTTGGTCAAATACCAATCTAGATGTTGATGTTGTTATCAAGGTGTTTTTTAGCCACGATTAACATGTAAATCAGTAGACTTTGAAGAAAGTGGGTTACTCTCTATATAATGTGGGTGAGCCTCATCCAATCAGTTAAGAGCCTTAAGAAAAAAGACAAGACAGAAAACCCTCAAAACAAAAGAAGTTATGCCTCCAGACTGCCTTCCAACTCAAATCTGCCACATCATTTGTTGCTGTAAAGTCCAGCCTGCTGGCCTGCTCTGCAGATTTCAGACTGTCCAGCCCCTACAACTACATAAGTCAATTCCTTAAAATGAACCTCTCTCCATATATATATACATAACCTGTGTGTATATGTGTGTGTATAGAAAGAGGGTCTATTGGTTCTGTTTCTTTGGAGAGCCCTGACTAATATATCCTAACAATTGGAGAATAACAATGTCCCAGTATTACTATTGTTATCAAGTACTGACAAATATGAAAAGGAGACACAGAAGAAACACTAAAAATATTGATTATTCACTCATTCATCAAATATATTTGAGCATCTATTCTGTCATGCTCTCTTCCAGGCCCTAGGGATGTGGAAGTAAGGAAGATGCAGTTCCCACCCTTGTGCAGCGTAAGTTCTAGTGAGGGAGACAGACTACAAATAATATAAATGTAGATAGTGGTAAATGTCATGAAGAAACATAAAGTAGGGAAAGATGAAAGTCGATAGTAAGGAGCTCTCTGCAGATTTGGTATTTGAGCAGAGATCCTCCACACTAATGCACATTTACCTGACTATGTTTTTATGTATTCACCATGTTTTACATGATTTTTCAGATGGTAGGGATAAAAAAATTAATAATATTTAACGTTAAGAAACTTACCCACAGGAGATGAAAATCGTATACACCCACAAAAAACATAGGGTATTTTATAAAAATTACACCAAATAGGGTAGCTTTAACTATAAAAATAGCCAGAGGATAAAGACAAGTTGGATTGGATGAATCCTTTAAACCAGATGAGCAGTGACAGAAATATATAGTGTGTGTTGGGAGTCAAACCTTAAAATAAGTTGTTTTTTGAACATACTAAATTACCTAATTTATTTTGCTTGCGGCAGTATTTCTTTGAAGATCTAATTTCAGTTCTCATATAACAAATGCTATCTAGCTATTGATCCTTCCAACTTTCAAGTCTCAACATTTGTTCTTCTGTTGTTTCTTTATGACTGGTAGCTATTAGGGCTGTCATTATATAGTTCTACTCTGATACCCATATGAAGTGCAGTACATAAAAGAAGGCATTGTTTAAGGGGTTAGAGTTGATGTTAGTTGGCCCAAATTGTAATCTTCTCTACTTACCTCAACCTACTTATTAAGTCTATATTAGGAGTTTTACACATTTTTTTTGTTTTTATCCTTAAGACTGGAATTTACTTTTTACATTAGCTAAATACAAAGTCAAGAGTAAAAAGTATAAAGGTATATACTAATAATATAGCTATTCAGAACAATATAAGAATATAAATCTTAAATATAAGTTGTAAGTGGGTTTTAAAATTTGAAGGTTAATATGCTTTGTGTGTAACACATAGTTCCTTGACAAATGTTTAATGAGAACCTGGTTTTGGAGAGGTGGAAGAGAACTACTATTTGTCAAGCTTTTTATAAGTTCTCTCACTTAATCCTCAGTGCCATAAAAATGCCAGAATCTGGGTCTATCTGAAGCCTGCTTGGCCACAAATCCCATGTTCTTTTTTTTTTCTTAATTTAATGTAATTTTATTTTTTTCAGTGTTCCAAAATTAACTATTTATGCACCACACCCAGTGCTCCATGCAATACTTGCCCTCCATAATACCCACCACCAGGCTCACCTAACCCCCCCCTCCCTTCCAAAACCCTCAGTTTGTGTCTCAGAGTCCACAGTCTCTCATGGTTCGTCTTCCCCTCCAATTTCCCCAAACTCCCTTCTCCCTTCTCCTTGCCTTCTCACAATGTCCTGTATATAAGCATATAGCTTATGCTACACAAGTAAGTGAAACCATACGATAATTGACTCTCTCTGCTTGACTTATTTCGCTCAGCATATTCTCATGTTCTTTTTCTATACCTTACTGATTTCCCTTATTTGTTCAAGAAACATAATTGTTCTCCTGTGTCCACTCTAGTTCCCTTCCAATCAAGACAGAATTGCCTTTAGAAAATGTATCACATGACTTCCTGTGCTAGGAGTTAAAACCAACCTTTGGCTTTCCATGGCCCCAAGGGAACATTCCATCCTATGATTCAGGAGGCTTTGCATGCTCTGGCCCCAATTATTCTCCAGCCTCATTTTATACCTACCCACACCTTTCTACATCAGCCATGCATTGGTCATTTTTTATGATCCCTTCCACAGGAACTATGCACATGCCAGATTGTCTGCCTGAAATTTTTTTTCAAATTTATATGTAAATTCCAGTTAGTTAACATTATAGTGTAACACTGGTTTTAGGAGTGCAGTTTAGTGATTTATCACTTACATGTAATACCCAGTGTTCCACACAAGTGGCCTCCTTGATACCCATTACCTCTTAAACCCATCTCCCACCCACCTCCCCTCCAGCAACCCTCCATTTGTTCTCTATAATTAAAAGTCTGTTATGGTTTGCTTCCCTTTCTTTTTTCCCCCTTTCCCTATGTTCATCTGTTTTGTTTCTTAAATTCCACATATGAGTGAAATCATATGATAATTGTCTTTTTCTGACTTATCTTACTTAGCATAATACACTCTAGCTCTATCCATGTCATTGAAAATGGAAAGATTTCATTCTTTTTATGGCTGAGTAATATTCCATTGTGTGTGTGAATATGTGTGCATGTGTGTATATATATATATATATATAATGTATATATGTAAACATATATATATAAAATCACTTTGCTCTGAATCTAATTAATGTTCTTCAGACCAGAGTGATTATGGGAGTTTGAGGAGGAAGGCCAGCCATGGTTGAAGGAACAGCATGAACTTCAGTGTCACCACTATTCAATCAAGGTTATAGATCATTAATCTCAATTTCTCATTCTTCTTTGCAGACACATCTTCCTCTGTACACCCCTTAAATATTGGTGTTCTCCAGAATTCTGTACTTAACCTTTTATTTTCCCATTTTATTCTATTCAAGAGCGATCACATCTTTCAACAATGTTTTAACTATCATTTTTCCATGGATATATCCTATTTACTGTTTTTTTAGCACATAGTTACCAAAATCTTCCAGGTTCCAGGCATTATATTTGGTCCTAGAAATAGGAAAATTACTGAATATAGGCTCTGCCCTCACAAAACAAACAAACAAACAAAAACACTGTCAAGTGGGGAGGGGTGGACGGAATAATAAAACTTATGGTATATGTGGTAAGCATAATGATGTCTTGAGATATGCCTAGATTATTATGGGGCATCTAAGCCTGCTTAGAGAGATGAAGTGTCTCCCTTTCTAGATGCCAAGTCTTAAAAAGAGATGTACACTGTGTGTGTGAAGGAGAACTTTTAGGGAAAGGGAGTACAGGAAAAGATCTTTCTTTAGGAGAGCGATATGAAAAATTAGGGATTAGAGCATGGGCAGCATTGAATCCCATGTAGATAATGTTGTGGAATGAACACAAGTGATGGGGATTAACTGAAGGAGTGAAGATTGAAGTAGAGTGATTCCATAATCAGATTGCATTGTAAATGTAAAACTCATAGTGTTGAAAATAATGAATAAAAATGGTTAGACGGAAGACAGGAAGACTCTTGAATTGTAGGAGTAGTAGTAAAGTTGGAGATACTGAGATAGATTTATTAAGTACTATATCTCATCTAATGTAAGGCACTGTGGGCTGAACCATAGTACACAACATTTCTCTTTGTACCACTAAGAGGGAATAAAATCTCTGCTAATCAAACTATAACAATACATTCGTTAATTGTTGCTTGTTGCGATGTACCTTGATTTCAGAGATGTTAAAATGTGAAATCAACATCTATAATTGCTGAAATAGAATACTTTGAGGTTTCAAATGTGGAAAGACAAGAAAATGAAAGAAGTCGAGAACTAAGCTTCTAACTTAAGTGATGGAATAGAAATTGATCTAGGTGAATTAGGCAGAAAATATAGGCTATCTGCTTGTTTAGGTTTTAAAATGGTAAGTTTCATTTCAAGCTTGTTGTGTTTGATGCTTTTGTGGGATATTTGCAACTGAGAATGTATAGTCTAAATGATGTACAAATGAAAATCTAGGCTGGAGGTAGATACATGGAGATCATCCACGCATAGGTTGGGTATTTCTGAAATCATGATCATGGGTGAATTCTCACAGTTATTGCTTAATAATGCTTAATAGCAGTTATATAAGGGCCAAACTAAAAGAGAGAAGGAGAAAGAAGAACCAAGTGAGTGTAGTCTCATGGAGGATTGGGGAATAGAAAAGTTTCAGGAGAGAAAAATGATCATAAATATTCACTGAAAAAGATAAAGATTGAACTGTACATTGGGTTTGATCCCTGGTGAACCTTAGCGCGAATAGTCTTTCAGAGTGATGGGGATAGAAGTTAGGTTGCAAGCCATTTGAGGATGAATGTACAATGAGGTAATAGACCTCTGAAATGAAACCAATTGTTCAGTAAGTGTGGATGGGAGGGAAAGAGAAAATAGAAAATGCCAAAAGATATATGAAAGAAAATAGTTTTAGTGTAAGAGGTGGAAAAATTTTTACACCAAGCAAAGGAACCACTAGAAAGAAAGGAGATAAGAGAATAGGAGAAAGGAAGCAGATGTTCAGACAATGAATGGGTGGCTGAGATAAATCTTTTCCCAAAGCTTTAATTTCCTCCCTAAAATAGGAGCAGAGTCTTTTGCTCTTTTATATTGGTGTTGGGGAAGGATTCTGATTATCACAAATTAATAGCATTTTTAACTTAATGAACAACTATTCCTGTGTTTTCTATGTAGATTTAAATGAGCCAAACTCCAAGAAGCAAAGACATAGAAAGTTAGAGGGACTACTCTGATGGAGATGGATCAGGAGGATGGGCTTTACTGCTCTCTAAGACTGATCTGTATTATGTTTATACCATGCATAAACTATGTGCTGCCAAGCCACAACCTAGAACATTATAATCAGAGTTATGTCTGAAATGGTAGTAAAGCAAAATGACAGATGTTGAAGAGGCATTGAAAATGACTCCTAACTTCTTAACCCTTTCCTGTCACTTTTTACTATACAGGGTTCCACATAGGTAATGCAATGAATATGATCATTTTACCTTCCAAGAGTGCTGAGAAATGTTCAACTGTCTATTGGAACAAGGGTGAAGACTTGAAAACTTATAAAGAGGTATCTTGATCTTTTTGACTTACTATCACAATATATGAGTAATCAGAGTTATCCGCAAATTCCAACAATGAAATGATAAAATGAATTTTGTAAATAGAGTTTAAAATATTCTGAGATTTAAGTACCTCATCACCCGTGAATATTTTTCTGGAAATCTATCCTCTTGAATTATTGAAGATAACAAGCATTCTGCTATCCTCTGTTCTACTGAAAAGTAAATTCCTGTTTTATACCTACTGGTAGGTAGTGGGTCAAGTTCACATCATCGGCAAAAACATTTTATTTTAAATAAATCCCCACTGAATGTCAATGAACACATTAAAAGTGATGGTTTGGGGGGCATCTGGGTAGCTCAGTTGGTTAAGCATCCAACTCTTGATTTCAGCTCAGGTCATGATCTGGGGTAATGAGATCAAGCCCCGAGTTGGGCTCTGTGCTCAGGGTGGAGTATGCTGTCCCTCTCCCTCTGTTCCTCCCCCCGCTCTCTCTCATAAATAAATTTTAAAAAATCTTTTAAAAAATAGTTTAAAAAAAGTGAAAGTGATGGTTTTTCTATGGCTCTAAATAATTATTTTCTGATCAATTATTAAATCTTTTATATGCAATAAAGTATTTTACAATAGCATTAAAGATCAAAAATTTTTGCAAACAACAGTCAAATATTAATTGCAACAACATCTGCATAAGAAAGGTAAATACTTTTTTTCTATATATTTCAAGATTAGGTTTAAAAGTTATCTATTTAAGCTTTTACAGATATTGGTTAAAGGGTCATGGTTGAGAAGTTACATTATTTAATCTATTGAAGGTGACAGCTATATATTACATGAATGCATAGTTATGCACTTCTGAACATTTATTACTTGCTTACTACTCTATAATGGCTTTGGATAGTTTGCTCTGTAAGTATATATTTAGTCATTTCAAAAATGCATATTATTATTTGGCAGACTTTGTACCGAAGCATGATAAAAGAGGTGTTGTTTTCTCAGTACTATTCTGGGGGCATGCCAGGTATTCACAAGTAAGTCTCAAACATATTATTTAGTAGTATGAGGCTTGGAAATATGTGTGTTTACAAAATATGCATTGCTGCCCCAGCAGAAACTCTATAGAAGTTTTTCAGATATATTTATCTAGAAGATGAAAAAAAAATCTGCTTCTTACTTTGTTCAACCCTATCTTTACCTTTGACCTTGCCCTAGACCATCTTGAAAAAAGTCTAATCTTGACAGCAGTCGATTATTTAATTGCCACCTCATTTCCTGCCTCCCATTTAACTCTGATCTCAGAAAGATGTCTACACCTGTACCACTGGCATCCTATTTCCTAGTTCGTAGTTAATTTCCATCTCCTAAAGTCCAGTCTTTCAAGATCTCCTGGCGCTGAATTAATTATCACTAGAGTGCCTATCCCCATATGTCATTTCAGTTTTGGGGTTTGTTTTGTAAGACTAAATATGCCTCTCTCACAATCTAAGCTTCCTTCTCCCTATTTCACTTATTCTACCATTGTTTTTAATGGACACTGCATTCTCTAATTAACACAGCAATAATTATTCAAACTTTCTATTAATTTATTTTCAGAAACAACTCGAATTTGTTGAATAAATGAACAAAAAAAAATTCATCAATTTGTAAGTACACCTAATATTATAGATTTTAGAGTTGTACATGACCTCTCAGATCATCTAGTAAGTTCCTTTCATTTAGCAGATATAGAAAGCCATGGCAAGAAAAGTCAAATGACCTTGATTCTAATGTTGGTGAGTGATACCAGGACTAAGATCCAGCTTTTCTTAGCAATTCATTGTTGTATCTAATATAGTTATTTATTATAAAACTTTAGATATGCATCATTTTCATATACTGTCTTTCATATGGCCTAATATAAATTTGATTGCTGATGACACTTCCACAGTGCTTTCTTAGGTTTGGAATTCCCCCTTCCTTAAATTGTGTTTGTCTGTTATGGCATGTGGAAGAGACAATGAGATCAAAGATACAATGAAGAAAAAAGTGCATAAAATATATTTGGAGAACATCAGAAACTTCAAAACAGTAAAAATCAAGTAGAACATTTAAAGGGAAAAAATGAGGGAATTAATGTTCTTGTTAAGTCAAAATGACTCTTTTATGGACCGCATATTCTTCTATCAAGGGTTCTTTGGGATTTCTATACTACATTTCCTAGTATTTGTTCATTGGTATTACAAATCTGATATCTATGAGCTGTTCATGTTTAGATGTATTAGGTTGGCTTTTCTTTTCTTATATTCTGTAGTCCATTCTCTACCTTGAACCACAAAAATCTGTTTATCTGTGTGTTCTGGAAATGATGTCTCTTCCTAGGAGTTAAAACAACATTTAAGAGATTGTAAGCTAGAGGAGTGCCTGGGTGGCTCAGTCATTTAAGCATCTGTCTTCAGCTCTGGTCCTGATCTCAGGGTCCTGCAATTGAGCCCCACATCAGGCTCCCCACTGAACAGGGAGTCTGCTTCTCTCTCTGCCTCTCTCCCCCTCTTCTCGTGCTCTCTCTCTTTCCCACTCTTGCTCTCTCTCAAATAAGTAAAATATTTATTTAAAAAAAAAAAAAAGAGGGAGGGTGCACCTGGGTGGCTCAGTATTAAGTGTCTACCTTTGGCTCAGGTCATAATCCCAGGATCTGGGGATTGAGTCCCACATCAGGTTCCCTGATCAGCGGGAAGCCTGCTTGTCCCTCTCCCACTCCCCCTGCTTGTGTTCCCTTTCTTGCTGTGTCTCTGTCAAATAAATAAATAAAATCTTTAAAAAAAGAAGAGAGAGGTTGTAGGCTAGAGATGAAATGTATGTACATATATATGTATTCTCCATACATATGGCTATAACAGGACAAATTTAATATAAAGTCTCAAACAGTTGAAGTAAATTGCATTGATATTAGCTGTACCACTAAATTACTTTTCACTAACTTTTCTATTAATTTTAATATTTAACTATATATAATTAAGTTAGAATCAAATTTCACACACATCTTGACAAATCAATATTGCTAAGCAAAAAATATAAACAGAATAATTCAAATTTGTGTTGCTTCCTCACACAATACTATTAAAAAAACAGCATTTACTAAAGGCAGTGGAAACTCAGGATTGCTGTGCTCAAGTAAAAGTTTTGGAATTTAAGAAGCACTTAGTTGCTGCATTAGGCCATTTAGGATGTTTCAGCGTCTCAATTGACTGTAATTCCAATCTGCTCAAGTGCCCTGTTAATGACCTTCCATCTCCAAGTAAGCAAAGGAATTCAATGTTTATACTTTAAAAAAAAAATCTCTACCACAAACAGATTGAAGGACAGGTTCTATCTTTACTATGTCAGGAGAGAGTAAATTGTTACCACTACATCAATTGAGAGAGACTAACCTTCAGTGGCTCTTAATGAAAGCCCTCATTGACAAAACAAAATCAACAGATCCAGGTATAAGAAAGCCACTTAAGTGTTTTCCATTTCTTATTGTCTAACACTGCGTAATTATATTCCTAAAGTCTAAACAAGCAGTGAAATTTACCCACACTTACACTTTAACTTTGGTGACATGTAGTAAGCAGATAGGTCTCTAGGCTTCCTGTGGAAGTGTCACTCCAATACATAAAAATATTCCCATCTCTGTGCAGAGTAAAAAAGTGCCAACATCTCAGGATGCTGTTACAAAAAGTCCAATGTTTAACCCCCATCCCCAAAATAATCTAGAAACCCAAAATATGCCAATATTTATTTGAATCAGTACCAAACTAAGAAAGCAGCAAACCTTGTTTCACCTCTTAAAAGAGAGAAAAGAGGCTATGACTGACTGTTTAAATCTTGTGTTAAAAAACCATTGTGCTTCAAGGACAAGTTGAGGTGTTGCATTTAATGTATAAACTTTTTTTTTTTTGACAGATAGATATCACAAGTAGGCAGAGAGGCAAGCAGAGAGAGAGGGGGAAGCAGGCTTACGGCTGAGCAGAGAGCCCGATGCGGGACTCGATCCCAGGACCCTGGGATCATGACCTGAGCTGAAGGCAGAGGCTTTAACCCACTGAGCCATCCAGGCACCCCGATGTATAAACTTTTAATATCAAGTTCTAGGCATCTGATGTCTTCTGTCTTTACAAGCATAAAAAAGACATTCTGTATCTCCTAATATACTTGTTCTCAGATTATTTATTTCCAGCAATGTGTAATGCACTGTTTCTAACCTATAGGAGAAGAGCTAAAAGCCTTGAGGCAAAATATCAGTAATAATGACATAAAGTTCTGCATTGTTTCAATAAAATGTCAAAAAAATAAGAAATTCTTTATTTTTTTCTGTTATGGATTTAAACAATGATACAGTGCAATTTCTTTATAGTATAAATAAATACTCCTTTGAGTATAACTCAGATTTGCCATGTTAACAGCCATTCTCTGCATATATTTTCCACATAGTTACTAAATTAATTTGGATTCCTAGCTGGAAAATAGTTTAGAGTAATGAATTATCTAAGCCCTTCAGATCAGAAGAGGCTAACTAACTCAGTTTTTCACTGCCTAAATGGTGTGTTTTTCTCTGCACCAAACATAAAGATAAATTTTTGAGAATCCAAGACAATGTAAAAAATTGTCACCAGGAAGCTTTACAACAAATGAATGCCAACCATACAAATACAATTAAGTTCATTGGGGCACTATGTGTAAAACGCTACCAGATTTATATCTGATTGGAAGAGGCTGATCTGTGTGACTGGAGAGGAAGCCATTTGAGTATTGAGTGTGGGGGGCTGTGGGTGGAGGATAGGCTGAAGAGAAGGAGAAAAGGAGAAAGTAGCATGGATTTAACTAGGGAGGTAGATTTGGACCAGACTAAAAACATTTCTTATGTGAAGTTCTGAGGTTTCAATTTTATCTTGTAAGTCGTTAGGAACCAATGGTGGTTTTTCAAGCTGAAGAGTTGTTCTTGGCTTTGATCCTTCTATATCAAATTCCACCAGTAAATAATAATTGCCATGAAAAGAGTGTCTCCATGGTTTAAAGAATTTAATAAATATTTTAGAGGAGGCAGGTATGATGACAGTCAATGGAATAATTTCATTAGTATTGGGAGGGAAAGGAAAGCAAAGGAAACCTATCTCAGTAAGAAAAGTTGCTTCTGAAAAATTGGATAAACGGGAACAAGTATTCATTCAAGCAGTAATAACCAGAGGTGCGCTCTGAGCATTGCCGTCACAGTGTAAAACATAATGGTTAAGAAAACAGATTTCGGAGTCATCTAGACTTGAGTTCAAATTCCAGCACTTAACACACATTCTAGCTGGATAATCTTGAGCAAGTATCACATTCGATTTCTTAGAGGTTGTAGGCAACAGAAACATCCTTTGGTTGTTTTATGCAAAAGAAAGAGAAAGAGGGCGGGCAGGGAGGGAGTTGGAGAGAGAAGAGAAGGGAAGGAATGAATTTATCCCTGGATGTGGGTAACTAAGGAATTGAGATAGAATTTGCTCCAATGGCAGAATCTCTGGAAGGTTTGTAGCAGAAACTAATTAAGTCTTCTCTTCATATGCTGCCATAGTCAGCCTATTATTACTGTCGAAATTTGTATCCAGAAAGAGTATCTGAAAAGTCTTGCTCCATTCTTTGGCTGAAGAGAGCAAACCATTCTTTGGCTGAAGAGAGCAAATCACGTTGAGTGTTAGATCTTATAGGTTATGAAATTGTGGAGCTATTACCAGAAAATAATGAAATAAATGGGTACTAAGTGACCAAACTAGTAAATTTCCACAACTGCAAGTAACTTACCCCTACTCAGTCTCCATATCGTCATCAATTTAATGAGGATAATACTAGTACATACTCCAGAGTTGAGATAATCAAATGAGACAAATGATCTAAAAAGTGCTTAAGAATTTCTTACAGGAAATATACAGCCAGTGCTATTATCAGTTTTTATTATGAAGAGTATTGGAGATGATCCTGGTAAGGAGGATTGAGATCAGAATTCAATATTAAGTTAAGGATTTTGAACGTTACCTTGTAGATAATGTGCAGATTTTTATTTTGATTTGCTTGTTTGCTTTTTATCGAAGTATAACATATACTCAATACAGTACAAATCATAGGTATACAAGTGGATAAATTTTCACAAACTAAACATGCCTCTGCTGTCTTAATAGTATGCAAATCAGAACCCCAAAACTTCTCCCTTCTGCATGGAACAGGTTTTAAACATAGAAATTGATTTGCAAAAATATTTAATAACAACCAGTCTCTCAGTGAGGTACAGAATAGAAACAGTGACAAAACTTGATATTTGGATAAAAGCATATACATGTCAGGTAGAGGAATATAAAATCATTTTGAGTATGGATAACCAAGAGTGAGGATACCATTGACATTATTAGAAAATCAGCTAAAGTCTGAATTTTGGAAGGGAAAGGAATTTGTTTTTTTAATATTGTTTTCTATTTTAATATTATTACCTATGTTATTTTTAATATTATTTTCAAACACATATACTCATTATGGAAATAAATGGAAAATATGATAAAGAGAAACTAGAAAAATTACCCAAAACTATTCTTTGTGGTATATGCTTCCCCAAATCTTTTTCTTTCTGTCTCTCTCTCTCTCTATATATATATATACATAGACTTATTATGTAAACATACAGATACATGTATGTTTTTACAAATATATGCTGTTACATTCTATGCACTGTACTATTTTCTATTTAATTTATAGCGTGTACATTTTCTATTTAATTTATAGCGTGAACTTACCATGACCATCAATTTATCAAGAACATCTTTTCATATAACAGTTCTTTTCTGTACTTATTTGGCTGTATAATATTTTATTGGGTGGATATGCCATTATTCTTAAGTAATCCACTTCTGTTGCATAATTACATTATTTCTGATTTTCATTTATATAAATAATGTTGTGAGATATATACATATATAATATCAGTCACACATTCTTAACCTAAAATATATGCTGAGAAATGAAATTACTGGGTTATATTTGCATCATTTTAGGGCTTTTGATACATATTGCCAAATGTCATTTCAGAAAGTTTTGTCAAGTTACTTTTCTGTCAACAGAATGTAAAAGTGACCATTTCCTTACGCTCTTGCCAATACTCCGTATTATAATTTTTAAATAGTATTTGACAACTTGATAGGTGTAAATGGTATGCCTTTTTTGTTTTGATTTGTATTTATTTGATAACTAGTGATTTTGAACACTTTATGCTTGTTAGTCGTTTTTCTTTTTCATTCTGTGCATTTCTGTTTGTGTCTTGGCATTTTTTTTATTGGAATATATATTAATTTTGGTTTTAGACATGTAGACTTGGAAGTAAAAGCAGAGTAGTAGAGAGGAAGTAGACTTGCAAGAGGGGTCAGGAAAGGAAATGTGAATTTAGTTTTAGCACAGAGAATAAATAAAAGCCATAAGAGTGAATATTTTATTAAGTATGTATGAAAGAGAGAGAGAAAGAGCAAAGGGCCAGTGACATATTCTTGGAAAACATCCACAGCCTTAAGTACAAAACGAAGCAGAAGGATTCAAAGGGATAGGTGGGGAATGAGGACAACACTGTATATGGAAACAGGGGAAAACACTTTTCAAGGAAGAATAGCAAACGTTAAGACAGAAAAGAATGGGAAATAAGAAAGTCTCTTAATTCAATAGTGAGAGGATCATAGGTGACCTCTTAAAGTGAGGTAGCCAACAGGTGAAATTGCTATTGAGTATTTTCCTACAACAAAGTTTCTTTCTCTTTTTATTGGCTTTGTCATTGTCCCCTATGGCCCTGTGTAGTTGTCACATCTGGGCAATGATAAAAGTGACAAAAAAATGCCAACAGACACCTGCAGAGTAAGAGACACAGTCTCACTGACAGCCAGGGAAAAGATCTCCTGATAGTTACAGACCCTTTGCCTGAGTACCACCTTAGACCTTCAAGAAGCTCCCTTTCCCTTTCTCATGGAGATTTGTTACCTTCCTGATTTTCCCAACTGACTAACTACAGGCCCTGCCTACCCCTCAGGTGGAGGAAACTAGTAACAATTATTGCTTTTCCATAATTATTTAGCATAACACCAGGAAAGCTCAATTCCTACAGTAATAGGGCTAGAACCTGCAAGTCCTCGAATTTTTATTTTCCATTTCACCATAATCTTTGATTTACTAAATCATCTTAAAAAGTAGTATTTTCCCTTATATGTCATTTCTATATTTCTACTTTATCTTCTTTCTCTTTTCTTCTCTCTCTCTCTCTCTTTTAGGGGCTGTACTAAAAGAGTTACCAGGTAGCTCCTATAGACACTGTACAAAAAAATCCAGACATTTTTTCTGAAGAACTCTAGAAAAGCTTAAGAAATTTTTTACTATACCGGTGGTATATTGCTTGTTATTTATTCCATATTTCCTCATTCTGTTGCATTTGTGAAATTCCAAATTTGTGTTATATAGCAAAAAAAGCACATGCTCAATCTCTATTCAAATTCAGCCTTGCTGCTTATTACCTCTGAAGAAGTTACCTGAACTCTCTTGGCCTCAATTTCTTTCTCTATAAAATGGATATTTTAAAAAATTATCTCATGGAGTTATTAGAAAGGAATATGTAAATCACTTAACACAAGGGCTGTACTCTACAACCATCAGTTTCCTATGTTGTATGACTCTAGCTGAAAATTCAAGTAGCCGAGGCTTAAATACCGAATTATGTCAAAATAGTATTTCTAATGTATAAACAATTTTTAAACAGTATGATTGCTTGAAATTATATAATATATTCCTTCAGTGTCTTAATTTATAATATACATTCCTCTTAAATTCTTAATAGTTTTAAAATAATTTTCAATGTCCTTCATGGTCATACTCTGTAATATTTATATACATGGGGGTCTTGAAGAGTCTTTGTTCTTTTAACAAAAGCCTCTAATAGACTTGAACTCTAAAAAGTTACAAAACTTGGTCAACTGTAGTGTCAGGCATGGTAGCAAAAATTATACCTACTTCTCATACAACACTCCCCATGCAATCCAAAGGAAATCTCAACCTTTCAAACTGCAGCAGTATGTCAGCTACAAATAAAAGTGATGGTGAATATGGATAAGTTCATTCATTTATAATTTGTTTAGGGTATATACCTAATTACAAATAATTGATAGCTATAGGTAACTTGATCATGAAACACTATTGTCAAAGGCAAATAGGTAGTCCTGTTAGAAATAGAAAATCCTGATAGAAAGTAATCCTGCAGTCCAAATCTGAATGCTGTCCTAGAATTATGAGGCTGAACAGGACAAATTTGGGAGCAATTTGGGTTCACTGTACTCAGTATCTATTCTCTTGGTCTACTTTTGCTTTCCTATCCTTTATGAGGTAGATAGGGTAATTAGAGGAGACTACTTGAATTCATAGTGAATTTGGACTCAGGTCTATTGTCCAAAATGTATTATCACCTTAAGTTTCAAAGTAAGGTAGAAAAGAAGAGTTAGATGTCCAAGATAATCCTGAAGTTGCATGCAGAAAGAACCACCTGGACAAGAGACTCCTTAAACACTAAAGATGGGTTGGTCTCACCCAAGCAAAATCAACAAAAGAGGTATAATAACAGGAAGTCTTAATACTGTGAACTGCTCTTTGCTAAGCTTAGAGAGCATATCAAGAGATTTTATTTTGTATTGCATGAAATCAGCCTAAGAACAGAGTTGAATCGAAGCTCTCATTTCATAAACATCCATTTCCTTCCCAAAAATAAATATTCTTTTATAAAAGGGAAATTGACTTTTCTTTTTCTTGTATCGTTGTATATGTCATTAGCATTTTATCAATTGACAGAAACTAGATATATTTTACTTCTAATTTTATCTTCTTTAAGGCAGGGTCTTAAATTTTTTTTTAATTCATGAAAATACCTCATTTTCTTTAGATTTTTTAGTAAGCTGCTTTCTATAATGAAATATATGTAAAGTTTAATAGGACTAACATTTCTCATCAATTAACAAATTCATAAGAAAGATATAGGGGGGAACCTATAGAGAAAGTATGTCTGGAATTAATTATCTGTAAAGAAATGGTAGGCTTTAAGGGTGAAGGAAAGAATGGAATCATTATCAGTAGAGAAATTATAGAAGAGAGGGAAAGAGAAGGAAGGAGGAAGGGAATGAGGGAAAAGGCAGCACAAAGGAAAGAAGAAAATGTTTATACACATAAAAGCAGAAATATGTATATGATGTTGAATGGAGAGAAAAGCACAGTTTAAACTAGAACAGAAATTTTATTTTAGGGTTTGTTTTTTATTCATAGCTTGGACTAGAGAAGGAAAGAAGAAGGCTTCTAGACTATCTTCCAAATAAAATACAGGACACTCAATTAAATTTGAAAGTGAGATAAACAATGATTTTTTTAGTATTAGGATAGCCCGTGCAATACAGGCCACATATTGGCTATACAGTATAGTTAGGCCAAAAAAAGTGCTTTTATCTGAGATTCTGATTTAATTGGGCCTCTGTATTTAATCTGGCAACCCTAAATAGAACTGAAAATAAATCTGTTAAGGTTTTAAAAAATTAATTGAACTAAATTATATAAATACATACATTTCCAGTAGAATCACACTAACAGATGTAATTTTGGTTTAATTTCAGGTCTTGCATGAATGTCTTCATAATTTTGCTTTATCATTGATACAATGAGATACAATCTTATTTCCTAGGAAAAAACTTAATTTCAAGAAACTTTCGTTTTTAAATTATGTATATATTATATTGGGATTACACCATCTGCTAAATCAATATTTTTACATAATGGAAACTGAAAACCCAAACAAACAAATCACACCATGCAAAAATGTCTTGAGGCTGGAATTCTGCCTTTTCTTTGTTAAAGCACTTGTTGAAAATGATAGGAGATATTACACAAATAGCCGTTTGTTGCAGAAGTGAATTTTGATAGGGCAGGTATATAATAATATTAATCACCTCGATAATGTTATAATACAGGCTTTCTTTTCTAAGAAAGTCACCTTTCTTGATTTTATTGAAAGAAGACTTTTCTAAGAAAGTCACCTTTCTTGATTTTATTAATATCATTTAAAAGACTACTTGACTATCAATAGCTCTTACCAAAGAAGGTTTTGATTAGAGAAATTGGAAAAATAATTTACAGGTCTTTCACAGGTGTCTGTTCATATTCCAAGTGGGTTTGTTTCAGTGCTTCCCATTTTCATGTGGTCTCTGACCTGAAGAGAAGTGAACAGAAATTTTCATAAGTCAAATCAAGAAGTTTGTCATTTGTGTATTTCTGGTTATTCTGTAGTAGAAGGATCATCTGTGTTGTATTCTGGAAAGAATCAGAGTAGTGTATTCCCCCAAAGATGTGATAATGCAATAGATACCAACACAGACCCCATCAACGACTAAATAGCTGTCCTGTTGCCCCACCATCCCGCTACCACCCACCCTGAAGTTGTGGAATCTGTTCCAAAGACAGAGAGCAAAGGCACATGTATTGCCAAGATGTCCACTTTTAAGGCATGCCCACATAACAGTAATGGAGAGGGGATACTCTTCTGCTTTTTCATCATTAACATAGTGGCCCAGCATATTACATTACTTACCAGAAGAGTCTGGATGAAAGCCAGAAGAGTCTGGATGAAAGAAAGAAAGAACATTCCAACAAAGACCAGGGAGCTCCTATGCAGAGAGGGAAAGAAAGAAAGGCCTGAATTTACCAGTGAAATGAGGAGTCATGGGCAAACAGTCAGCATAAACCACTGCAGAAGATTGAATTAGCTGGGCCCCCACAAGCATCAGAACTCTTAGTTAACCTGTAGTCATATTTTCCTACTCCCATTAACTCCATCCAACCTGTCATCTTTCCCGTGTCTTTTTGTCTTTGATCCTCACCATGTCTCTACCTCTGCTATATTTACGACAGAGAGAAAGTAAGCAAATAACCATGCTAAAATAATTCCTTACTGATAGCATTAAGATCACAGAGCTACTAAGTCAGATTGTTGAAATTTAAATCCAGGCCTGTCTGATAGAAAGCAAGTACACCTCCTATTACACACTACACACTGATGGAGAAAGGGAAGAAGAGGAATGAGGAATACTGTGGGAGGAAGGAATTCTGATATATTTCTAGGGTATTAATTGAAATCCATTTATTCAATTTATGATTGCTGAGCATCTCCCCAGCCTCAGTGTAAATTAGAATTAAATTAGAGCTAAATTCTTAAAATCTATGCACATAAATTATAGTGGGGCAATATTTCTAAAGTCTTGTATTGGCTTTCCTTCCTACATTGGTCCTTATCTTTATACTACATTTCATAGTCTTTTTACCTCGGTTTACTCTAATATAACCTCCACCAAATTCTGTTTTATTATATATTCATTTTGACATTGGTTCTATAATGAAAACTATAAACTGCTTTTGTGCTTCCATTATTTGTATCACTCTGGATAAAACTGTTTTCCAATGTAAATTTGGATTATTACCCAAAATATAACATTTCACATTTCTCTGTTTATTCATAAAGAGCTTTAAATCCTACTTCTGAGAAGTGCACTCTTTTAAATATAGGCTCGGGCACCTGGGTGGCTTAGTGGGTTAAGCCTCTGCCTTTGGCTCAGGTCATGATCTCTGGGTCCTAGGATGGAGCCCAGCATGGGGCTCTCTGCTCGGCAGGGAGCCTGCTTCCCCCTCTCTCTCTGCCTGCTGCTCTGCCTACTTGTGATACTCCCTTTCTCTCTCTATCAAATAAATAAATAAAATCTTTTAAATAAATAAATAAATATAGGCTCACCTACATCCTTCTGATGAAGCCATATTTTCTGAATAGGACAAGAATGTCCTCTAAAACACCCAAGGCCCTTACTGGAAATGCCTCAGTCCTTCCTCTGTGTGCCTTTGACCAAATAACAGAATTTTTAGGCAACAAGTAACTTTTACTGCCTTGAAGTTGATAATGTTGACCACATCTGTTTTCAAGGTTACATATGACTTGGAATGCTTTAATTTTCGCATTTCTGTTCCTCAGTTACAGTAATGTTCTTGATCTTCTGGTCTACTTTGTCTAGAACAGTCAACCAAACCCTCTTGAATATAACATCTCAGCAGTTAAATGGCACATATATCTCAGCCACCTTTTCTTTCTCTTCTGCCATTAGTCCATTGTCCAGTCTCTCTCTCTTTTTTTTCTCTTTGTGTTAGTTGTCTAGGAAAATTTTTCTGAAAGAACTCTTCCAGAGGTCATCTCTGATAGCTCTTTTGAATTTCAATGTAAGTAAATAAGGGTTTACAATAGTCTCCAGTTTATAACTACTTTTCTCAATAGAAATCGAATCTTTGGCTTCTATTCTTCCTACCACATTTATTTAATATTGGCAAATAATTTTCTTTATTATTTTAAAAAGAAGAATATTTTGTATTCTTGCTTATCTCTAAGAACTGAATATTCAGTTCTGTAGAATTTGACATATCACCTTGTGCCTTTTTCTCCCTCTCTCTCTCTTGCATAGTTGCTATTTAGCCTTAGAGTTAAATGTACAGCATGAATTAACAGACCTACCAATGTTTCCTTGGTTTAGAAAAATAGCTTTATTGAGATATAATTCACTTCTATTATTATCCCATTTAAAGTACACAAATCAGTGGATTTTCGTATCCTCAGAAATATGTGTAACTATCACTCCAGTCAATTTTAGAACATTTTGATCACCTGTAAGCAAACCCTGTACACTTTAGTTATCGCCACTTCTCCATCCCTTCCTCTTTTGCCCCCAGCCCCAGCCCCAAGCAACCACTAATCTATTTTCTGTCCCTATAAATTTTCTTACTCTGGACTTTTATGTAAATAGACTCATATAATATATAGACTTTTGTAACTGGCATCTTTCATTTAGGGTAATGTTTTCAAGGTTCACCCAAAGTTGGCACATGTATCAGTACTTCATTTCTTTCTATGGGTAAAAACTATTTCATTGTATATATCTATCACATTTTCTTTATGTATTCAGCTGTTGGACATTTGGGTGTATCTGCTATAAACATTTGTATGCAAGTTTTAGTGTGGCTATATGTTTCCATTTCTCTTGGGTTTATATCTAGGAGTAGAATTGCTGAGTCATATACTAACTCTGTGTTTAATTGTTTGAGGACTTCCAGACTGTTCTCCAAAGCAGCTGCACCATTTTACAGTCCTATCAGCAGAGCATGAGGGCTCCAATTTTTCCATATTCTCGCCAGTACTTTTCTGACTTTGATTATAGTTGTCCTGGTACTTGTGAAGTGGTTTCTCATTGTGGTTTTGATTTGCATTCCCTTGCTTGCTAATGAAGCTGAGCACTTTTTCATGTACTTAACTGGCCATTTTTAGTTTCTCCTTAAAGAAGTATCTAGAGAGATCTTCTGTCCATTTTTTAATTGGGCTTTTTGTCTTTTTATTATTGAATTTTAAAGTTCTTTATATATTCTAGAAAAAGTCCTTATCAGATATATTTTTCAAGTATTTCCCCCATGCTGTAGGATATCTTTTTTCTTTCTTAGCTGTGCTCTTTAAATCAGCACAGAAGATTTTAATTTTGATTAAGTTCAACTTACTTTTTGTTGTTGTTGTTGTTGTTATTGTTGTTGTTGTTACTAATGCTTTTGGTGTGTTATCTAAGAATCCTTTGCCAAAGCCAAGGTATTGAAGATTTACCCCTATGTATTCTAAAAGTTTTTTAGTTTTGGCTCCTACATGTAGATTATTTTTTATTCACTTTTAGTAATTTTTTTAATATGGTGTGAGGTAAGGATCCAAATTCATGTTTCTACATGTAGATATACAGTTCTCCCAGCACCATTTGTAGAAAAAACGATTCCCCATTGAATGGTCTTGTCACCCTTGTCAAAAATCAGTTGACGATGGATACATGGGTTTATTTCTAAACCCTCAATTTTATTCTGTTGATTTATATATCTGTCCTTGTGCTAGCACTACCCTGTCTTCATTACAACCTCTTTGTAGTAAAGTTCGAAATTAGGAAATATGAGTCCACATACATTGTTCTCTTCCTGGATTGTTTTGGCTAGTCTGAATTCCTTGCAATTCCGTGTGAATTTTAGAATCAACTTGTTAGCTTTTACAAAGAAGTAAAATCAGCTGGGATTTTGACGGGGATTGCAATGAACCTATGGATTAGTTTGGGAAATATCACCATCTTAACAATATTAAGTCTCCTGACCCATGGTCTATGCTTTAAAGTCTTTGTCAACTATATTTCCTGAGTAGATTTTTTTAAATTTGTTATTGCATATATACCTGCCATGCCATCTTATGAAAGTACATAAGTATTTTATTTCAATGACATACTTTCTTCACTGTTGATGTTATAAGGGAATTGATTTATAAACTTCCCTCTTTTGAAGCATAAAGAAATCAGCTTCTGGGTAGAGTATTACTTATAAGAATCCACCACCACCCCCTTTATCCAGAAAGTCTTGTATGCTAAAGACATTCTTTTGTGTGGGATTATTAGCTATCCATATGCATAAGTAACCAAAGCTATCAAGTTTCGATATGCTGCTTTACATTGTTTTTGCATTTTAGTACTTTCTTACACATATGTAAGTACCATAGAAATTAGGTGGGAGTTGTATTTGAAAACTGTTATTCAGTTTATGTTTCATAAAATTTGCTATTATGAAAGAATTCTACAGCTTTTGCACATTCTCAAACTTCACAGTGCTCTCATCCCTATGTAAATCTCTCATGTGTTCACTTTTACGTTGTGCTAGATTTAATAATTTGATGTCATATATGCCAATACCTACAGAAATAAAACTTCAAATTATGGCTTTCAAGTTTCCATTGTTCATCCATGAATTTAATATGCAGTTGGGTTTCTCACTTGAATTGTAACTCTGAAAGCATTGTAGCATGCCCACTTTTTCCATCAACCTGACACATAACTGTGAAATTATATGTACTACTTTTGGGCTTTCATAGATGGTCTGAAACATAACAGAGAGATCAGAAGGAAAAATAATGGTTTCTCACATTGTCCCAGATTGTATTGCAGCTAATGGCACTGGCAAAGTTGGTGGTCTGGTAATTAAGTAAAAATCAATCTACAGTTCATGTGTTTGCATACAGTAGTTTTCAATGAGAAATTCTAAGTGGTTACTTGAACTTTTGTGGCGGGGATCCAAATTCTTCTCTAAAATATGCACAGCAATTCTTGGTGCCTTCAGCAAGCATAAATCTTATACTAAGTGGAACATTCTCCCTTTTCTCTCTCTGAAGATATGCTACAAACAATAATTTTTCAATGCCCTATAATACATTCATGGAATAAAATGGATAGATATAAATAATGATGAAAGCCAATTCTCATGTCATTTGAAAAAGAAACCAGATGAAGTGACTGATTTCCCTCTCTCCCTCTCTCTCTCTCTCTTTCTCCAGGCTTATGTTTAAATAATTACATCTCGGTTTCTTAAAATGTTTTTTCGACTCTGACTTGAAAAGCAGCTCCAAATTCTTTTATTTAATTTTAGTCTTAAACAACTGTGTTGTTGCTGATAAAACATCAACTTAAACTGTGGGTTTCCTACTATCATCTTAGTAAATAGAAGTTCTAAAACCCACTTGCATGTAGGAAGTGGATAAACTCAGATGAGTTTTGATCTAATCTATAGGTCTTTGCTCTTTTAAATGTCTGTGAGAAAGATCATTTTAACTTCTTGGGTCACTTCTCCCCTGCTCCAAGCTATCCTCAAGTAACTACTTCAGTGTGATAAACAATTTAAGTGTAACTCTTCCGACACTGGTTCTGCACTTTTCGTTGTATCTGTTGATTTTTTCATACGAAGTCATTCAGATTTCAAGTCCAAATAATAAGTCAAAGTAGAGAAATTTTATTTTTATTATTGATAAAGAAAAAGTAAATGAATGATTGAAATATATTCAATAGTCAGGAGAAATTTAAAAGAATACCTCAAATGTTGTAATTTATGTTATTTTAAGTTTTTGTATGATTGCATGAAGTAATTTCACAAATTATTGAATGGTTCCATAGTAATAGTGAAATTTAGTCCACAGCATTAAAATCCATAAATTCTTATTTATGAATTGAGGATGATGATAGCCCTTAAATCATGGTGAATAGTAGGCAAGATAGTATACAAAGCACAGTATTTTTGTTTGGAACATTGTACCATGTGCTCTGATTTTATTAGAAAGAATAACTCTATAATTTTAGAATATGTAAGTCCTTGTAGCACTAAAACATGGATAAATTTTACTGTAATCCTTCAACACAAAAGCAATTTTGAAATTTATTAAAAAAACAACAACAAAAAAACAAATGCTGTACTAAAAGGTAGATATTTTATCTATCAGAAAAAGTAGAAAGATAATCTTGTCTGTAAGTTGTTAAAAAGACAGGCAGAGGCCAATAAACAAGAATGTTATCTTCTAGATAGTGGGGAGACAAGATGGCGGGGAAGTAGGAGGAGGCGCCGTTTCAACCTGTACCCTAAAGTGAGCTGATTACCTACCAAAGAACTCCGATCACCCATGAAATCAGCCTGAGATCAGAATTATACACGTTTGGATCTCTACGGGGGCAGAAGACGCCAGTGGGATGTCAGGATCTCTACGGGGGCAGAAGACGCCAGTGGGCAGGTAAAGCGGAGTGGGAACATTGGACTGATATCAGAAGATAAACAAAAGGGGGAGGGAGCCACCAGAGGCGACCCATTATAAAGTAATACCCCAATACGAGAGTGCCCTAAGACTGGGGACCAGCACTAACTTGGAGTCTGGTTGAAAGCACTCAAAAAGAGCAAAGGATTGCAGGGGGAAATTGAGGGAATCGGGGCGGTCAGGGACAGGGGCTTAAGTCCCTGGACCCAGGACAACCACCCCTGAGCCAGAGAGAGTGTGGTGGAGAAACCAGGTCTTGGTCCCTGAGCCGCCAGTTTGCCTGAGAGCACGTGGAGTCCCGTGAGGGGCTGGGTGCCTCGCCAGCCGGCAGAAACACAGCCTTTTTGCACTCTTCCATGAGAGTGCCATGCCACGCTATCAGAGCCTGAGATGCACACACGCGCCCCACACCCTCCCCTGAGAGAGGTGCCCGCAGGCGCCAGC
This sequence comes from Mellivora capensis, assembly GCA_004024625.1. Lineage (NCBI taxonomy): Eukaryota > Metazoa > Chordata > Mammalia > Carnivora > Mustelidae > Mellivora > Mellivora capensis. The sequence goes on along the minus strand of PISX010000834.1, from coordinate 197,077 downwards.
CCTGCGCGCTGGGACCCGGAAAGACCAGGCACTCCCAGCCCGGGCCAGTGGGAAAATCTCAGTGTGAGATCGCAGCTTGGAACCTCTCTGGGGCTGCTCAGACAGCCACCACTATCAGGGTTTTGGGTACAAGCAGGAGTTCCTGTGACCCCAGGGACTTGCGGCTTAGAACATTCTCTGCCAGTGGCCAAGGGGGAACTTATGTGCTCTGTAGCACCCAGAGGGGAACAGACTGAGGCTTCTCTCTGGGACGGAGGTCTGGGTGCAGTTTACTTTCCTCTAAACCTCCAAAAACCATCAAGAGCTGCCAAGGCGAGAGGAAAAAAAAAAAAAATGAACAAACCAAAAAACCTCCAGAGAACAAAAGCCTGAAAAACCGGTATCCTCAGAGCCCACCCCCTTGAGGGGGGCGGGAGGACTTAACTCAGGGAACATTGCCTAAAAACCCACGTGGCAGGCCCCTCCCCCAGAAAACTAACCAGGGGAGAAAAAAAAAAGATGACAGGAGAACGACCACCACTACTTCATAGATTCAAATTTTATTTTTAATTCGTTCCCACTATCCTGGTTCATTTTTTTTATATATAGACAATTTTTTAACCTATTTACCATCACAGTGAGATGTCCAGTACATCAAATTCCATAATAACCTTTTAACCTGAACTTTTTGATACATATACCCATGTTTTTCTTTTGCTTTTCTATTTTTCAATTTTTTAAAATATTTTAGCTTAGTTTAGTTTAGTTTATTCCTTTTTTGTATTTTTATTTTTTAATATTCATATAGAGTTAAACTTCAAGGTAATCTCCTTTCCCCAATCAATGCTACCCCTATAGATAAACCAATTTTTAATCCCCCTTTATCTTAGGAAAGTTGAGTCCTTTAACAAAGATATCAAGATACATCCAGGAAGAATCAAAATAACCTTCCTTGCCCACACGGAGAATTTATAACCACTCTCCCATATTTTTCTCCTGCCAGTGTTTCTGTGAATTTGTGTTTGTCCTGGTAATATATCAATCTTACACTTGGGGTTCTTTTTGACGAGGTTCTGTTCTTTTTTTTGCTTTTATATATATATATATTTTTTTCTCTTGTCATATACTTTTATCAGTCTTTTTGTTTGTCTGTTTTTGTTTGTATACTTCATAATCTTTTTTTTTTTAAAGATTTTATTTATTTATTTGTGAGAGAGAGAGCGAGCGCGAGCACAGGCAGACAGAGTGGCAGGCAGAGACAGAGGGAGAGGGAGAAGCAGGCTCCCTGCGGAGCAAGGAGCCCGATACGGGACTCGATCCCAGGACGCTGGGATCATGACCTGAGCCAAAGGCAGCTGCTCAACCAACTGAGCCACCCAGGCGTCCCTATACTTCATAATCTTAACCTTGGGGCCCATTTGGGCAGAGCCTTTTCTTTTATCTTCCCCTTTTTTCCTTTCTCTCTCTCTTTTTCTTTTTCTTTTCTTTTTTCTCTCATTTGGGTGGGGACTCCTGATAGCTCAGAAGCGTTCCAGGGTGCACCTTGACTGCCCCATGGTCAATACATCCAGCTACATCCGTTCAGCCATCTCTCACCAAAAAGACTAGGAGGAGGAATGCCCAACAGAAGAAAAAATTCAGAGGATGGGCCTTCTGCAACAGAGCTAATGTCTATCGACATAGACGATATGTCAGAAAGGGAATTCAGGCTAACAATTATCCAGGCAATAGTTAGGTTGGAAAAAGCCATGGATGACCATACGGAATTGATTAGGGCAGAACTGAAAGCCACGAGGAATGATGTTCACAATGTTAGGGCAGAACTGAAAGCCACCAGGGATGATGTTCACAAGGCTCTCAATGAGTTCCAATCTAATCTAAATTCCCTAAAAGCTAGGGTAACTGAGACAGAAGATAGAATTAGTGATCAGGAGGACAAACAGATAGAGAGAAAGGATCAGGAGGAAGCCTGAAACAAAAAGCTTAGAAGCCACGAAAACAGAATGAGGGAAATAAATGATGCCATGAAATGTTCCAAGGTCAGAATTATTGGAATCCCTGAAGGGGAGGAGAAAGACAGAAGTCTAGAAGATATAGTGGAACAAGTTCTCCATGAAAATTTTCCCAGTCTCGCAAATGGAACCAGGATTCATATGCTAGAGGCAGAACAGTCTCCCCCTAAGATTATAGATTCTTGAAACTCCTCGAGACACCTAATAGCAAGAATGAAGAAGTATAATTGTAGGCAGGCCCTCTTGAAGGCAGCTAGGACAAAGAAGCTTCTTACATACAGAGGAAAGCCCATCAGAATAACATCAGACCTGTCCACAGAAACCTGGCAAGCCAAAAAGGGCTGGCAAGATATATTCAGGGCACTAAATGAGAAGAACATGCAGCCAAGAATACTTTATCCAGCAAGACTGACATTCAAAATGGATGGAGATATAAAGAGTTTCCAAGACCGCCATACCTTAAAAGAGTTTGCAAACACCAAGCCTACATTACAGGCAATACTAAGGGGGATTCTATAAAAGAGGAAAAACCCC
>PISX010000834.1:54803-194452 GCA_004024625.1 Mellivora capensis | reverse complement strand
TGACACAGGGTTGCAGATTGGATAAAACGACAGGACCCATCCATATTTTGTCTACAAGAGACCCATTTTGAACCTAAGGATACACCCAGACTGAAAGTGAAGGGATGGAGAAGCATCTTTCATGCCAATGGGCCTCAAAAGAAGGCCAGGGTAACGATTCTCATATCAGATAAGTTAGATTTTAAACTAAAGACTGTAGTCAGAGATACAGAAGGACACTACATAATTTCTAAAGAGACTATCCACCAAGAAGATCTAACAATTGTAAATATTTATGCCCCCAATATGGGAGCAGCCAATTACATAAGAAAACTATTAATCAAGATAAAGAGTCATATCGATATGAATACATTTATAGTAGGAGATCTCAACATGCCTCTCTCAGTAATAGATCATCCAAGCAGAAAATCAATAAAGAAACAAGAGCATTGAATGAAACATTGGACCAGATGGACCTCATAGATATATACAGAACATTTCACCCTAAAACAACAGAATACTCATTCTTCTCAAGTACACATGGAACCTTCTCCAGAATTAGACCACATACTGGGTCACAAATCAGGACTCAACTGATACCAAAAGACTTAGATTATTCCCTGCATATTCTCATATCACAATGCTTTGAAACTGGAGCTCAATCACAAGGAAAAGTTTGGAAGGAACTCAAACACCTGGAAGCTAAAGACCACCTTGCTTAAGAATGCTTGGATCAACCGGGAGATCAAAGAACTTAAACAATTCATGGAAACCAATGAGAATGAAGACACTTCGGTCCAAAACCTATGGGATACAGCAAAGGCAGTCCTAAGGGGGAAATACATAGCCATCCAAGCCTCCCTCAAAAAAAATTGAAAAACCCAGAATACAACAGCTGTCTCTGCACCTTAAAGAACTAGAGAATCAACAACAAATCAAACCAACTCCACACATAAGAAGGGAAATAATCAAGACTAGAGCAGAGATCAATGAGGTAGAAACCAGAGATGCAGTAGAACATATCAATGAAACTAGAAGCTGGTTTTCTGAAAGAATCAATAAGATCGATAAACCATTGGCCACACTAACCCAAAAGAAAAGAGAGAAAGCTCAAATTAATAAAATTATGAATGAAAAGGGAGAGAACACAACTAATACCAAGGAAGTAGAACTAACTAGTTACCTAGGCTATATATTGGGGGTTGGGGGATGGGGGTTAACAGGCCAGTGTGCTGCCCTGGTGTTGATGTAGAGGTCATGGATTAAAAAATAAAAATGTTTCTTTTAAGGGGGATTATACTGGGGAGTGGATCTGGACAGGGGTGACTTCATTTCTCCCATGCAACACTTTTTTCTTAAGCCAATTTTTTTTTGGAATCACCTTTTACAGCAGCCAAACCTGTATCTTAATACAGACTATTTTAGGTAATATCAATTCCCGCTCTCTCTCCTTGTGATATCTTTATAGCTATAAAGAGTTTTGCAATGAATATACAATTATAAATTTAAAGCTATAATTGCAAAAAAATAACCCTGCTTTGAGGTTGATTACACTTTCAGTATCAGAGTTGTGAAGATATAGATTAAGCAGTACATTTTATTTTGGAAACACTACAGAAGGTTTTCAATTCCTATGCTGTGGGAATAGTATGCATACAAGGCAATGGTACAGGTTAAACAGAATAACTGTCATATTGAGGCAGGACTGTGAGAGGCCCTGTTTGAAAACATATCTGCAAATGGGTGACTGTATTACATGCTAAAATATAGAAACCACAAGGGCTTCTGGGTGGCTCAGTCAGTTAAGCGTCTGCCTTCGGCTAAAGTGATGATCCCTGGGTCCTGGGATCGAGTCCTGTACCAGGCTCCCTGCTCAGCCGAGAGCCTGCTTCTCCCTCTCCCTCTGCCCTTCTTTGCCCCCACTTGTGCTCGCTCTCTGTCTCTTCCTGAAATAAATAAATAAAATTTAAAGAGAAAAGAGAAAATGGCATTGGTGGGTGACAAGGAGGAGTGACTAGCGACTGGAGAAAATGATATGAAGAGAAAAAAAACACAGAAAAAATATTAAGATGCTCTCAATCTAGAGCAGCATGATAGGCAATAATATGTCATCTTAAGAAAGGTAGGACTTGTGTACATTATACTAAACCGGAATATTGGGTTAGTTTTTTTAAATGATGACAATGTTATAAATATATTGCATTATCTCTCTGTAGCTTAACATACCATCTGTAAAACAGGGATAACAAGTAATCCTATGATCTCATCATCCATTCCCATCAAGTCTTGTCCCCACTGCCACTACCTCCTTCTCAGTTGTTAGTGTGGGGATAAAATACAGGAAGGGGCATTTTCCAGAACACAGTTCTGCAACTGACTTAAAGCATATTAGAGCTGAATAAAGAAAAATAACCCCTCAGATTTATGCATATTTAGATTTCATATATCCCATAACCACACATTATTATTCTCCCTTTTACACCCCATATGAAAATAGTTCGACTCTGCTCAAATCTCCCGCAGCTTCCCCATCACTTTCTTCCATGGTAATCCTGCATCTGCTACCTTGTTCACATTTCTAATTCCACCGTGAGCAATATCATTTAAGCAGGTAGTTGTATATCATTTAATTTCCCTTGGTTCTTCCATTTTGCCAACACGCAACAGACAAAACAAAAACTCTGTTGCATTTGTGAGCTAAATAACAACTTTGCAATACAACTGTTAATGATATGTCTGCATCCTAATAAAAGAAAACCAAATGTTCTGAAATCAAATTAAAATAATAAAGAGCCACTAGATCAGTATTCCACAAACCTCAGTGAACATGAGAAGCTCTGAAGAGCTTATTAGAAAGCATATCATTGGGCCCTAGCCCAAGTGATTCTAATGTGTTCTCTGTGGTTAAGGTCTAAAAATTTTGCATTATTAATCACCCCCTCCACCCTGATGATTCAGACGTAGGTGTTCCAGAAGGCTCTCTTAAGAAACAGTATACTTGATTACAAATTTTGTGAAGGCATGGCTAGCTTTACCTCTGCCTCCCTTGAACAATGTCTGCGATTTAGTAGGCACACACAAAAAATGTTTGCTCATGACCACCCCTCTACCCACACTCTGCCCCAGTCTTTGTCATCTCAGCAAATAGAAGTTTCCTCCACCAGTTGCTCAGGCCCAACTCATTAAGTCATCCCTGATTCCTGTCTTTTGTGCATACTCATTATCCAGTTCATTATCAAATTCTGTCAGCAAGTCTTCAAAGCAAATCTTACCTCTTCTCACCACCTCCCCCATGTCACTTTAATGCAAGCCATCCCTCTCCCCAGACTCCAGCCTCTTAGCTGGCCGTCCAGGTTGTGTCTTTGCTCCCCGTATTCATTTCCTGTCACCACGTTAACAAATGACCACAAACTTAGTGGTTTAATGCAATATAAATTTATTCTCTTACCATTTCAGAGGCCCGAAATCCAAAATTAGTTTTAACTAGGCTAAAGTTAAGATGTTGGCAGGGCCGGTTCCTTGGAGAGGATCTGAAAGAAGAATCCATATCCTTGCTTTTTATGGCTTCTAGAGGCCACCTTCATTCCTTACCTCTTGACCCCTTCTTTGTATCACCCCAGCTTCTTGTTTCTTAGGTACACATTAGTTACTACTCACTCTGATCTCCTGACTCCCTTTTATAAACACTGTTGTGATTATATTGATCTGCCTGATAATCCAGGATAATCTCCCATCTCAAAATCTTTAGTTTTGTCACATCTGCAAAGTTCCTTTTGCCATATAAAGTAACATTCACAGGTTCTGGATATTAGAACATGGACATACATCTTTTGGGAGGACCATTATTCATCTGATCATACTCTTTTACAATCAATTCTCCTGAGAACTGTTATAATTTAAAAAAATAAATAAACACAGGAGATAATCCTACTCTCCAAATTTTCCATTTGCTTGCCATTTTACATAGCATGAAAAAATGAAGAGTTTACCGTATTCTAAAGGCCCTACATGGCCTGAGCCTTTATAACCTCTTCAACATTATTTAACAGCACAGACCCTTCATTAATTATGTTCCAGCCCTGCCAGCCTCTTTGCAGTTCCTTAAGTATGAGAAGTGCACTTTGATCTCAGGGCTTTTGCACTTGATCTTTTCTCTGCCTGGAATGTTCTACCTTCAGGTATTCACATGCAGGCTTTCCAGTTTCATTCAGGTTTATGATTAAATATCATCTAATTGCATGTCTTCTGTGATTACCCCATGGAAACCTAGCACCCCCTACTCTCAGTCACCCAACCTTTACTTTGCTTCATTATTTTTATAGCACCTACATCCATCCAAAATTGTGTGTGTGTGTGTGTGTGTGTGTGTGTGTATTTGCTTGTTATCTTCCCTTCACTATGAGAATAGTGTTTTGTTATTGGTGCTGTGCACCATGACCCCAGCACCTAAAATAATGTTTGAGACAGAGATGTACTCAAGTATTATTTCTTAAATAATAAATGAAGGAATAAATGTTGAATTAATGATTTCTAAACCAGTGTTACCAGGTACCCTCTTGAAAATCTTCGTTTGTTTTGCTATTTTCTCATTAAATATAAAATGTAAAGATAATCTATCATCTCTTCTTCATGGTAAAACCAATGCCATTTTTCACTATTTTACTGCAAATGCATATCATGAGAAGGGCAGAACATTATAGGCTTGCATAGATTACTATTGACACTTGCTACAGGAAAATATGTCCCAAATTAAACATTAATAACCTTCCAATAAATTTTTGAAATATAATTTGTTTATAAGTTCATAAGACTATTGGCAATGCCTGATTCCAGAAAATACATACCATGTGTATTTATAGTTTAATCAACTAACAAGTTTGAATTCATGGGAGGTTGCTCAAAGGATATAACTGTATTGAAGTAATAACAATAATATTTAGAACTACTGTAGCACTTTACCAACATTATTTATTACTCATTCCTTCTTTGCATTGTTATCTCTTCATAGATTTGGGGCATAGGGGATAAGGAGATGACCTACCTAAGTCACTCAGAAACCTCATGTTGAGATTAGAACTCAGTGATTTCTAGCCCTTAGAATGTGTGCTGCTACCACCAGGTCCCATTCTTCTATCCAGAGAGATATATCAACATGGAATTGTACTGGAACAGAGATGTTAATTGGAACTATTACAAATCTATCTAGTGGGAGAAGGCAAATCATAGGCCACCACTATACTTAGAAGTCCCCTTGACTATACCCATGAAGTAAAGGTGGGAGAGATGAAAAATGATCTATACTATTTAGAAAACACAGCCATCTCATACCTTGGAAAAAGTACATTAAAACTTCTTCATATGACTTGACCTCCCATTTTTATGGATAATTATTTTATAACTCATTTTCTTACCTCTTGATTGTTCTGCAGATCTAGAATATATAAGCAAAACCTGATCAAATCCATTCATTTAATTTGAAGATTTTGCTTACATAGAAAAAATAGTAGGTTAGCATTATTTCTCTTTAATAGCATGCAAAACACTTAAGGCTATAGTCTAACTTTGACTATTAAAATTATACACAGGCATGTGTTTTTACTAAGCAGTGATTCTTTATACCTTACCCTTTAGTAGACACCCACACTTCTTTAAAAATAAGTTGGGCAAACACTGAATGTGAATGTGTTTTTGTTTTCTTAATGGAATATCAATGGGAGTTGTACACACAGATCAAGAGCTGTACACATATTATTATCTCTAAATAATTAATATTTGTGTATTATTTCCCTTAGCTGGCTATACATGAATACAGAGGCACTGGTTCTACTCATCCCAAAATACAATGTTAGCTATCCAGGGGTGCCTTTGTGAATACTCCCCTGCCAGTGGTTGAAGGGACTAAGGAAGCACCCTGCTGAGTCCCCTCCCATCCTCCTCAGGGAGTATGTGCTAATTCTATCTTCTCCTATTGGGAAAGCAGCCAAAGGCAGAAACAGGAAGGACAGCACTGTATTCCTAGAGAGAGTAAGGTGCCAACAGTCAGGAATGGAGGAGAAAATGTGAATTTTATAGAATAAGGATAAAAGAAACAGTGATTACAGAGCTCAGTCTTTCCATTACAGTTGAAGAGGGAGGTCTCCCTCCTGTGAATGGCAGACAAGGTAACAGTATCCAATTGCAGCCTTATGTTTGCACCACACACATGAAATAAAATAGAGAAAGGAACTCATCTAAAGGAATTAAGCCATGGGGCAGAGGCAAATGTGGGGACTGCAAAGGGCTTATTACCCACTAGTGTCTGTGTCACACTTCTACAAGATCTTACCAGCTATCTGGGCTCTCTGCTTGCTCTTGACCTTGAAAGTTTGGCCAGTAATTTAGTCTCTATTATTGAGGGCGAAAAACCAGCTATTTTTTAAGAAAAAAGATAATGGGAGTTACTTCAAAAGGTAATTTATATGTGTGGATCCATTAATAGATCAAATTCTACAAGGCATTTTGTTTTTATACAGTGGGAAAAGCATATGGGTGGGGGAAATTTCTACTTCTAAATGAACTAAAAATGAGAGAGTAAGAAATATGCCCAATGGCAAATCATCTTTCAAAAATAATACTGTCTTGTTGGAAAATATAGCTTATTATGTGTCATATATAAATTCACCTGAGCATGAATGCATTTCTGAACACCAGACCTTTTCAATATGGTATAGGAAAAAAAAATATGTCCCTGCAGAGCCATCTTTCAATGTTTACAATTAAAAAGGAAAGGTGAATATTAAATCTCATTTGGAAATTACAATTCTTTACACAGCTGAAAACTTCCTTCAATATTGCAAGAACATTAAATAGAATCTAAATGATCATTACATATACAACTATATAAATGCCACAATAGATGTGGCATTTTTTCCCTTAAGCACGCTGCTAAAAAAGAAATTCATAAGATGAGGGGAAATTAATATAAAACATTCTTTTAAAATTAAAATCTTTCAGTTCCATGGTAACAATGTATAATAAAGTTAAGCAGCAATCAAATGTATAATTAAAGCAGTAATTACATGTATATTTAGATCATCAATATACAGTACTCAATTTGTTAAACAGAAAACACTGCAAAAATGAGAAATTTTGTGTTTTCTTCATTTAACTCTGTACACTCCCCAATTGTAATTTATAAATTCTATAACTTAATCCCAAACCATAAGCCAGGAAAGAAAATATGTAGGAGACAGAGTATTAATTCGAAGGAGGTAAAAATACTAGCTGTGTACTATTTCCAAGGCAATCAAAGAATTAAGGCACTTGAAGGTATTTGAAAGTAAAAGTTACCCATAATTTTAGGCTTTTAAATGAAAAACTCTAAAAGAGAATGTAAACTTGAAAAGCCATCCAGAGGCTCTGAAGTCTTTCCTGCATGATAGAGGCACTGAACTTAGATTCTGCATCTGCTAATTTAAAGACTTGTCACTTCAGAAATCTGGGAAGAAACTGCTGCTCTGTGGTCTGGCCTGTTTGGATTCATGAATAGAGAGTATTTTAGTACCATGCAGCTAGGAAAGGTTGCTAGAAATAGTTCTCCCTGTAGAAAAGATGGCTCTACCACCCTTTTTAATGATGACAACCTGGATGGTAGATTTCAAAACAGTGGGCTGCGGGGGCCAACTGTCTCAAACCAACTGTCCAAGAAGCAGACAGTCTAGACTTTGAAGTAGAATTCAAAGTAGAAGTTATGGCTCCTCACTCTTCCAACTTGGGAGAATTACCTAATCTCTCAATGCTTTAGTTTCCTTATCTACAAAATGTGGGTAATAGCAAAATGTATTTGATAGGTATTTTGAGAGGCTCAGATCAGATAATTAAGGAAAAGTGTTGGAAATACAACTATTTAAAATATTATTAACTTCATGTTTGTTATTGATGGTCTCACATTAGATTTCAAAGTGTGCTTAAGTATAATCATTTACAGTTCTAGACAATCCCATTATTTCCTGAATTAGAGGATTGTCCATACAGTATCTATGATGTAATATGATACAATACAATATAATATAACCAATAATTTTAGAACCAGAAGGAACTTTAAAGATTTTATTGCACAACACAATTACAGCTCAGCTTAGGAAGCTGTAGATGTGAAAAGTATCTTGTCCAAAAATCAAAGTTTTTTTAAGTGTAACCAGATAAATTTCCAAAACTGGAACTTAAATCACTTTTCCTTTCTCTCAGAATCAGTACATGCTTTGAAAGATTGTTGTTCCTTGGGACTCAATATTAACGTTTTCTACTCATTCTGTTTTCATTAATTAAAGCAATCAGCCTATGTATAAATTGGCTCATATAACAAAATATGTAAGGCCTGGTGAAGACCTGTGCTTATGTTGATAATGTCAGATGTAGGGTTAAAGAGACATAGCTGCCCATTGGCAGCTGAGATATTTTCATACTATTAAACACAACTATAAAATTATCTTGGGAAAGTAGAATTAATATTACCACATGCATTTGAAAAACTAAATTGTTATTAGCTTCCCCAGGGCATTGATTCTTTCAATGACACCTTGAACAATTTTGTCACTGTAAACTATCACAATTTATCCTCATAAAAATTAAACCTAGTGCTTTGAAGACCTTTGTTGCTTTAAAATAAAGGATGATTATTTGCTTAACAATTAGCAGATGATTGAACTATATAAATTAAGTGTAAAAAATAAAACTGTGGAGATTGAGTTATACAGACCAGCATGGTTGAGCAATCAAATAAACTGGATGGATGACAACTTTCTCCATTTCGTTCCACTATCTGGTGCTGCATTCTGTGCAATTATCACATAATAAGTAGGAACAGATTATAACACATTCTAGTTTGAAGAAAAGTAAATATGTGAATGATGTACTTGATACTTGATAAAAAGATAGGTAGAATATAAATTTTACAATAGAAGTAAATTATTAGTAGAAAAGCTTGCATAGGCTTTAGAAGGATTGCAAATATTTTAAATGTAGGACACTTCAGAATACATTACAGTATTAGTGTTCAGGCTTTAGATGAAGAACATTCTTTTTGGATTATATATTGGGCTATAACTGGGTTGGGAAAGCAACCTAATGAGCTGGACAGAGAAAAGTCTGACTTAAAAGCTCAAGAAGACTCGGGTTGGAAAATGAGGGCACCTAAAGAGGAGAGAATCAATTAATGCATTCAGTCTACTACAAATAGGTAGATGAGTAGACAGATGGAATAACAAGGATTCATACTACCTGTGACTGTATCAATAATTAATGCTTCAGTCATTATAGCCACTGTTTGATCAATCATTTTTGTTAGATCAAAGTGTTTTATTCCCACCCAAATAGGGAGAGCAAACTTTTCCATGCAAATCTCCAATATAGGTACATAAGGCATCATTTTTATTCCAACCTAATGTGTTAAGCCATTTTTTACTTTTTAAATTTGTTGTGAATTTTTAATGAAACGGACTTTGTTTAAATTTACCTAACATTTTTCAGTGTTGGCATTACCCATCATAATATAAGGGACACAGAACAACAACAACAAAAAGTTACATATTTTTTTTGTTTGAGCTCTAATAATTCTTAATTAGTGAATGAGAATCAGTGTGAACAGGTGGACCTTTTGATACATACATTCTTCGAAGACTTATTAGTTGTTGTCGTTATAGAGACAAAGTGCATATAAACATGTGCCAAAGTCCTGCAAACAGATAATACAAAGTGTTCCAGCCTAAATCCTAATATATTTGCCTTCTTCCCTTCCATTTTTCCTTATTTCCCTTCTTCATGTCTTTCTTCTTCTGTGCCTCCTCCTCCACACACTTTTTGTTTCACAAACATCTATTGAGTAAAGTTGAGTAACATATAGTTCTTTCAGTAAAATGTTAACAGTCAGTTGGGGGTACAGAAATAATATGTATACAAAGAGGGCGCTTGGGTGGCTCAGTGGGTTAAAGCCTCTGCCTTCGGCTCGGGTCATGATCCCAGGATCCTGGGATCGAGCCCCACATCAGGCTCTCTGCTCAGCAGGGAGCCAGCTTCCTCCTCTCTCTCAGCCTCTCTGCCTACTTGTGATCTCTGTCTGTCAAATAAATAAATAAAATCTTTAAAAATATATGTATACAAAGAATAATGACAACACAGAAAAGATGCTGGTTATTAACGGAGTCTTGGGAAGGGCTGAGGAAAGCTGCGAAAACAACTGATATGAGTTGAACATTAAAGGATAGCAAGGTGTCACCAGGAGTTGAAGGATAGAAGATTTTAGGTAGAAGGAACAATTCTTACCTAGTCTTCTTAGAGAACAGAGTGCTGTTCTTCCACAGCTGCCATGTAACCAAGGTGGTCACAGTTGGGTTAAACTTTGTTCATTCAAGATAGAATAAACCTTGGGTATTCTTTTTCTTCTAGCAGGCTTATTGGCTTTCTAGACTGCTCTTCTCAGGACATGAAGCTTGAGAAGAAGTAAACAAAAGAAAGGAGATTGATTATTGTCTGTAGCTAAGTGAGAATCAATCTAAGGAATGCCATAGACTAAGAAGAGACTTGGGACAAAAATACACAAAAGTGAGGGAGAGTTAAGTTCCCAGAACTTAGCACCCCAGTAGTCACTGCCCTTCAGTTTGTGAGAAAAATGTAAAAGAAGAAAGAAACTGATTAATTGCCAGAATTATAGAAGATATTTTTGGACATGATTTACAGTGTGTTATGTTAAGATTGAATTCAGAGATTTAAGATTCAAATCAGAGAGAGATTTTAAAGATTATTATAAGCCAAGATTGCCTAATCTCCTCCCAATTTTACATTGTTCTGAATAAATGTTAAGGATGGGGCATAGGCATAGTAGTGAGGAGATTTTAGATAACTCCAAGTAGTGGTTTAATAAGACAATATTATATGTATTCCTATACCCCCAAATTGTCCATTATTCTAACTCCTGTAATTTAATTATCCTCTGAGTACCTCTAGGATGAGAATCTTTTCCCAAAAAGAGTACAAGACACCTTATTTTGCAGTCAGAAATCTTGCTAGCTTACTCCGTTCTCCATTCAGATGGAATCATTTGGGGGATACACACACACACACATACATACATACATACATACATACATATCCTCAAAGTTTTCCATTGAAAAACATGATACCTTTAAAAAGCCAGCTATTTTACCAGCAAAGAGTTTATTTAGGAATTGCAGAGAGCTGCATCTCAGGACAAGCAAACATTATGGCAAACCACAGGCAAGTCAAGAGAATCAGAGGAGAAAGGCTTGCTTTTATAGGCAAAAGGAGGAACCTAGGAGGGAACTGTAACAGCTTCTCATTGGCTGAGTGTGATGGTTCCTCATTGACTGGGCTGTTGCTGGGCAAAGAAAAATTCTTCCTTCCTCATTCTTCCTGTTGGGGAATGAAAGGTGTGCTTCTTACAATGGGTGTTAATGTGTGAGCCCCTTCAGAGCTTCCTGACTCTATTTTAAATGAGGTTTCCTTTATTTATTTTCACATTTCCCCTTTTTGATCGATCATGGTTTTTTTGTTTTGTTTTGTTTTTGTTTTTGTTTTTTGTTTGTCTGTTTCTTTTGTAATCAGTGGTCTCATCCACTAGCGTGGTTTCAATCCTTGATACCAAGAAGGACCCTTCCTTCTTGGTTGTCATGTCCAACACTGAAGGGAAAGTATGCAGGCTGGAAACAGTTGGGGCCATGTTTGAGTAACAAGAAAGGGTAGGAGGGAGAACTCTCAGGGGTTTCCTATCTGAGATCTAGATCTTAAGCATTGGAAATCATCTTGAAACACAGAGCTAATTTCACCCTGTTGGCACATTGTTTCTATAGAATTTGACAGGCAACAGATACAGAGCCTAAAAATGATTCTACAGAATAAAATGAGGAGTATACATTCTGCAAACCTAAAGGGGTCTTTCCTAGAAGACTTGCAAAGAAGATTTTGCTTGTTTATGATTCTCTTGAGTACAGAGGAATAGATTGAAGATCAAGGGATCTCTGACATTATGGACAGTTGAGATTTTTCTTATATGTAAATGTCAGAAAGCTTTCCCCCTTTTGCAACAGATTGAGCCAAGAAAGAGAAGGAGGAATTAAAATAAAAAGCAAGAGTGAGAAGAATCCTGATATATATAAGCCTGATCGAGTCATCTTTGGAAAGCTGTCTCCTTTAGCTATTGTCTGCTTCAATTCATGGAAATTTTTATTTTCAGGTTACCAGTTGGTATGTGGTTTGATGCTTTCTTTAGATGTGACACATGGATCCAGGAGTCGATTCCTTGCAGTTTGGTGGCCAAGGTTTGATTCCTTTCTAACAAGGATGAAGAGAGTCTTTCTGGAGGTATCTTTTCAGTAGACAAAATCTCTAGACTGGGGTGTAATATTTAAGAGCTTCATCTTTTGGAAGTGTGCTGAGGAAAGATCATTCTACTAAAGCATGGCCATTCTCAATAGAAGCAAGCAGGATTTTGTAATAGTGAAGTATATCTTCTTTTGCCAGCTGTGGATGAAAAGAAGCAGGAGCCATATGCACTGGGCATCTTGTGATAATCTCAAAGGGTGAGAGTTTATGCATTCCATAAGGGGTACACTAGAAGGACTAATGGCAGTGCCGTTGGCCAGGATATCTGAGCATCTCTACAAATTTTGAATGGCACCATTTGTGTGTTCACCTAAGGATTGAGAGTGGTGGGCACAGTGAAAGTGTTATAAAACTGGCCAAACAGCAGTCCTGACCTGTTGAAGCTTTGACTGGTGAGATGAGTTCCCTGGTCACTGTGAAGTTCAAGGAAGTGAGGTCCCCAGTAAGGAATAAAATTTTAGAACATTAATAAGACATATTTATATGCATGAGACAGAGAAAACTGTATAAAGTCTATTTCTAAAACTTGAATAGTCCATTGGGCAATTTAAAGTGTTCTGAAGATGTGCAGACAGGTTTTCCTGAATTGTACTTCAGGCAGGTATGGCAAGCAAAGTAGACACTTTGTGCCTTGTTAATACTTCCCCACAAATACTAATTCATGAAGGTTATCATTTTATTAATAGACCAGTGATTTAATATATGTACTGTAGTCAGTAGTGGAACTTTAGAATTTCTGGCAGGACTGGAATTATTATTTTGCCCAAGCCAGAGTTTTCTTGTTTTAATTGAGCCAAGAGCTACTGAATTTCCAATATTGTTTTTCCTTTTCTGGAGCTGACTGTTGGACATCTCTAGTCATTTTCTAGATCATCATTTAGGGGAACATCCCTTTGGAACATGACTGGTTTGGTTGTTGGTTCCTTTAGAACAGTGTTGTTTGTGGAAATATGAGTGAAGCGGTTTCCTTTAAAGTGTAATAATTACCATTTTCACCTTTTAAATAAGAGCCATTGGTAAACCATGAGAAACATTATCAGGAGGTAGTCTGTCTGAGTCAGACACAGTCATCAGGAGTATTGTCCAAACCATAATGGTTTGGACAAATATTACACTGAGTATTCTATTGCAACTCCTTATGATGTTCTTGAGGCAGCGCCTTTCCCCTCAGCTACCTTAGCCCAAACCACATTGAGATACCACCTTACACCAGTTAGAATGGCAAAAATTAACAAGACAGTAAACAATATGTGTTGGAGAGAATGTGGAGAAAGGGGAACCCTCTTAAACTGTTGGTGGGAATGCAAGATGGTGCAACCACTTCGGAGAACAGTGTGGAGATTCCTTAAGAAATTAAAAATAGAGCTTCCCTATGACCCTGCAATTGCACTATTGGGTATTTAACCCAAAGATACAGATGTAGTGAAAAGAGGGGTCATCTGTACCCCAATGTTCATAGCAACCATGGCCACAGTCGCCAAACTGTGGAAAGAACCAAGATGCCCTTCAGTGGACGAATGGATAAAGATGTGGTCCATATATACTGTGGAGTACTATGCTTCCATCAGAAAGGATGAATACCCAACTTTAGTAGCAACATGGATGGAACTGGAAGAGATTATGCTAAGTGAAATAAGTCAAGCAGAGAGTCAATTATCATATGATTTCACTTATTTGCGGAGCATAAGGAATAACATGGAGGACATGGGAAGATGGAGAGGAGAAGTGAGTTGGGGGAAATTGGAGGGGGAGACAAACCATGACAGACTGTGGACTCTGAGGAACTAACTGAGGGTTTTGGAGGGGAAGGAAATAGGAGGATGGGTGAGCCTGGTGGTGGGTATTGTGGAGGGCACGTATTGCATGGAGCACTGGGTATGGTGCATAAACAGTGAATTCTGGAACACTGAAATTTAAAAATAAATAAAAATTAAAAAAAAGAAAAGGAGTATTGTCCATAGAGAAGGGAAGAACGGTGGCAGGGTTCAGATTATTACAGAGAGAAAGAGTTGTGAGGAACAGTTGCCAAAAGGTATTGAGTATGAGGAGAATTCAGAAGAGCTTCTACTGCACGAGGTACAGGCTTCCAGTTATGGAATGAGTAAGTCATGGGGATAAAAGGTATAGCATATGGAATATAGTCAATGATACTGTAATATGGTGACAGATGGTAGCATTGTGGTGAGCATTACATAAGTTATAACCTATAGGATCACTGTTGTACACCTGAAATTAATGTAGCACTGTGTGTCAACTATATATCAATTTCACTTTAAAAAAAATTAACAGAGGGGCAATACTCGGGAATTCTAAGCCTCTAGACAAGTATTTCTTAAGCTGGCGGTGATTATGTGGATATTTATCTTATTATCATTGTCAAATTGTGTGTATATGTGTTCACATTTCTTTGCATATATATTCCAGAATAGAATTTTCAATTAAAACAACAACAAAAACAAAAATGGTTAGAGGGGATTCCACAGCTATCTTTTTAGTGCTCTTAATTACAAGGGCGTTAACAGGAGTGGTTCTGAAAGGGGATATCCTTCAGATATCCACAAGGTCTATCTGTTGGTTTTGGATTGATGGTGGTCCCCATGGTTTTGTGTGAGTACCTCAAGGGCATTCCCTTACCTTTCAAATGCAAAAAGAGAAAGAGGAGGCGCCTGGGTGGCATCGTAGGTTAGGCACCTGTCTCCAATCAAGATCCCAGACTCTCCGCTCAACAGGGAGCCTGCTTCTTCCTCTCCCTCTGCCCCTGCTCTCTTGTTGTCTCTTTCTGTCAAATAAATAAACAAAATCTTAAAAAAAGAAGAAGGAGGAGGAGGAGGAAAGGGAAGTTGATCCAAGGACAGGGGGATTAATCAAGCTTTTCTTTATGGCTTGAAAGGCTAAGTCATGTTGATCTTCTGAAATACTAGGGTCATTTTTTCCCCCTTAATTTTGGATTTGGGGAAGTTCAGGAAGCCATGATCTAAATATAGCCCTTGTTCTGAGATTAGGTGCCCCAGTATGGAACCTGAGCTTTAACAAACTGCCGTTTCTCCTTCCAGACTTTGCATCTTTTAAGGTTAAAAGTTTTAAAAAGTTTTAACTGTATATGCTGTCTTCCTGCAAAGAGGCCTAAGCATCCAAATCCGTTTTTAAAGTTGGGAGGAAATAGGAAGGACTTCCTTCCTTTCCAAATAAAGGCAGAGATATTGGCTGGCCTTATCCAAAGGGATGCTAGAGAAGGCAGTACATAAATTAATGATAGTGAAAGAATTTGCTTTCAGTGGGGATGGAAGGTAAGGAAGTATGGGAATTTGGAACAGCGGGATGATGAGAGATACTAGTGCAGGGATAATGTGGCCCCATGCCTTATAACTTTCTATTGGGAATTTGATGCTTTACAGCTGACCCAATAGCGACAAATAGGATCCTCAAAATTAACTTTAGTGTTGTCAGAGATGGAACAAGTAGAAGATATTGAAGGGTCATTTTCTTCACCTGGTTGACTATTTTTGTTGTCACTCTCAAATTCTAGATTTATTTTTTTCTTTCAGGAGAATGAAATTCTGCCATGATATTCTTCTAAGAAATTGCAGCCCAATAAATGAACAGGGGTGGGGGAACTAAGGAGAACCATTTTAGTACTCCGAGAAACTGTTTAATAACAGGGTTTAATAACAGCGCCAAGACTATAGCTCCAGTGTGGCAAAGATTCACTCCCAATCTGGAGAGTTATTTCTCTAAACCAGTTAAGAAGAAGGACTGGGAAAAAGTCCCTGTAACTGGTCGGAGTCCTATAATTGGGCCAGTGTCCTGGCTTTTACAATGACAAGGACCAGGAGGGGTTTGATTTTATTTAGGGGACTCATTTTTTGAAACTGAAAATTAAGGATTTCAATGCTCTTCCTTGTAGGTGAATCATCTAGAGGGCAGGCCAACTGATTTGCTAAATTAACTAAATCTGGTGTGGATATAGTTGCACATTCCACCTGGCCTTTTAACTAGAAGGGAGAGATAGCAGTTCAGCTGTTAATGAACATAGAGTTGAAGGGTACCAAGTAGATTCAGCATCCTTTAGGAAGGTCAGAATTTTTCTTAAAAAGAATTTGGAGCTGACCATAATAATCAGGTATGGGCTTACTGGACTTCTAAGTATTAAGCCTGAACCTTATTCCAGTCCATAGGTTTTGGGAAACCCAAAGGGATTGGCAGGTGAAGTCATTTAGTGATTGCTGAACCTGATTATATAACAAGGCAGGGTGTTTATTTGTGACCTATTTAAAGCTCTAGAGATGTTTAGAGATCATCCCAGGTAGTTGTTTTTATCCTGTGTTGGGCGTGGATTTGGGCTTGGCCTTCACCAACAAGCACGTGAACAAGCTGGTATAAATCTGGGAACTCTAGTTGATAAGTGTGGATGATATCTTGAATTTTTCAGCAAATTGGTCAGAATTCTCAGTTACTCCAGGAACTCTGACTAAGTGGAAGATGTAGTAGGGGAAGAAGATGTTGGTGATGGGGGGAAGGGACTGAGGAGGGCTCTGATGCCTTTTTATTTTTTCCCTGTTGTTTGGCTTAGTAACTTAGAAGTGGTATTTTGTAAAGAGGTGATTTTAGGGAACTGAATAGGCTTGGAAGCTTCAAGATAACAATTGAAATAGGTTTCTACTAGTGAGAAGTGTGTATGAGGGAATAATTTTTTTTAAAGACTTATTTGAGAGTGAGAGTATGAGCAGAAAGGAAGGGCAGAGGGAGAAGCAGACTCCTGCCGAGCAGGGAGCCCACCACGGGGCTCCATCCCAGGACCCTGAGATCATGACCTGGGCCTGAAGCAAACATTTAACCAACTGAGTCACTCAGGTGCCCCCCCAAAAATTTTGTTTCTAAACATAAAACTAGTAAGGGTCCCAGAAGGAGGATGAGAATCTAGCAGACTGGGATCCCATTATTCAAGCCAGATTTTAAAAACAAAACAAAAAATGAGTATCTGAGGACAAAGCCTTTAAACAGAAAGGATGAAGCTTTTAAATTCCTACTAAAGTTGGAGAGTTCAACCAAAAGGAGGGAGCCTCCTTCTGAGAGGAGACTTACCAAATAAAGGGGGGAAAATAATGAAAGTGGAGAGCATAAAGGGCTTGACTGGGAGACTGCTGTTCCAGAGATCCTTAGTTCCTTAGGAGTTTATCTCCTTCAGATCCCATTTCTGATCACCATGTAATGTTGGCCTTAAGGAAACAGATACTGTCTTAGGGATATAAGAAAGCTCCTGTTTTCTAATAGTTTTCCTCAGTGTTGGGAGATTGAGCTTAGTATTTTTGGAGGAAACTTTTACAAAGAAAGCAAAGCCTTGGTTTCTAGCAAGTATTTTTATTTGCATTAAATTATCCCGTTTATCTACTCAGCAAACTGTTTGGGGGCCTCCATTATGCTAGTCACTGCACTGAATCCTGTAAATACTTAAATTTTTTTCAAAATTTAAAATGAAAAATAGCTTAGGGAATTTAATATTTGTTCAGTGAACCTTTCCCAAAGAGAAGCCATGTAGTTAAACAGTCTCTCTAGGACAAGAATGGGAGATAATTTTGGAGATGCTAAGAGGTCTCTGAAGAGGAAAAACAACCTGCAGCAGGGTAATGGCTTACAGCTGAGCCACTCTTTGGGTTGATCAGCTTTGTTTTGATTTTAAAAATATAATACTAATAGTTTGAATCCTAGAAATGATCATATAGAAGATTCTTTAGTAAAATTTTTCAGAAAGGATAACTTCAAAGGGCAGCATCCTTCAAGTAAGATTGAGGTAAAAAGCAGCAGCGAAAGAAATTTGTTGGTACTTTGACCTGTTTACCCACAGGAGGCTTTCTTGGAGGATATTCTGAATAGATTAATGTCCAGTAACAAAACTTCATGAAGGGAAAGCTGAATAACCCAGAGTAATAGGTCCAAGTAACATCTTTGATTATCACTTTGAATATCCCTATCTCCCTGAGGTAGAGGATTATTTAAAATTCAGATATTTTGAGATCATGTCTTTCTTATATACACACCAGAAAATGAAAAATACATGGGAAATGACCCCGAATTCTTATTCTCTAACTAAAGCCTTAGTTGAAATATATGGACTTTGGTGGCTAAGTCATCAGAATAGAAATCCTGGCTTTCCTATTTATTATGTGATACTTTCTCTCATCCTCATTTTCTCATTGGTCTAAACAAAGCTAATGCTGTTTTTAGTTTTGTTTGCAAGAATTAGAAGCTATGTATATCCAGAGCTACACAGTGCTATACCCAGTAGGTATAGATGACTATATGACTAGAGGTTATGTAGTAAACCAAAAGGTATCCATTCAACTAATATTTTCTCAGGGAAATAGAATAGATTCAGCTTAGAGATTATTTTTTTCCTGTGATCCTACACAGAAATTTATCAGCTAAAATCTACGGGTAATAAGTTAACAGTGTCTGGACGTAAAAAATGTGAAAACTCTTCATTATTTGATTTCAAAGTTCACTCGTGTTGTTTTATATTCATACTAATCTATTAATCACTTGGGCTTTTGAACAGTTTTTTTAGAAAAGAATTTTACAGAAGATTTGCATTTCATCCTTTAGATCCCTTTGTTAATTTCAATTCATTTCAGAAAATGTCTAAAGTCTTCAATGAAGTACTGTCTTCGTTTAAGTGCACTATAATTTGATGAACTTCAGCCTTAAGTACAAGGATGACATAATCAATTATAATTGTTTCAGAAATGTTTTTTGTCTTAAATTTTTTTAAGCTCCAAGGTAATAGTACTTCTCATCACCAAAATACCTTACACAGGTGAACTAATTGGAAAGGAGTGTTTTCTGGTGGCTCAAGAAGAAATTGAGAGTGCAGAGAACTAAGTTCTATTTCTGTTCCCTCTATTGACTTCAGTGATTTTAGATAAGTCATGAAACATAGGCTGTGCTCATTGCATGTAAAGTTTCCTGCTTTAAAGAAGTCAAAGAAGTACTTCACTACTGCTGGGTAGAAAAGTAGATAATTCACTCCCCATTCATTTCCCCCCCCCCTTTGTTGCTTGTCCTTTCTCTTTTGTTTCTTCCAGTTTTTGTATATCTTCCAGTATTTTACATATGGGGGTGGGGAGGGGCAGATAATGGTGGATATTACTCAGAAGTAAAGATTCTGGTTTGGAGACAGAAGAACATGAGTTCAAATTCTGATTCTTTAATTAGCTGTATGGCCTTGAGCACATCCCTCCACTATTCTGAATTGTTTCTTTGCATTTAAGGTATAGCTAGTGATACCGGTTTCTTGCAGTTCTAAGGAGTAAATAATATTTGAGGGGCACCTGGGTGGCTCAGTCATTAAGCCTCTGCCTTCAGCTCAGGTCATGATCCCCAGGTCTTGGGATCAAGCCCCACATCAGGCTCATTGCTCAGCAGGAAGCCTGCTTCTCTCTCTCCCGCTCCCAATGCCAGTGTTCCCTCTCTCGCTGTGTCTCCCTGTCAAAATCTTTAAGAATATTTGATATGCATCATATCACCTTACTTAAAAATGCTTCTGTTCGGCTTCCCCATCTGATATAATCTTTACTAAGAACCATAACTTTCAAATTGTTTATAAAAATCCACAGTCCTTACAATGAAACAAGAGCACCAAATTTTCTAAATCCCCTCCAACACACACAGTTTCTCCTGGTCTTCATCTTAGATCTTGACAATTTATGATCTCTCTCACTGGTTCCTTTTCTAGTCATACCGGCATCCTTGCAATCTTTTTACCTTCTAGAACTACGCCTGCCTGAGGGTGTTTGAGCTTACTCTTTTTTTTTTTCTATAAAATTGTTACCCCATATATAATGCCCATTTACCCTCTCATTTCCTTTGGCTTTTTGCATCCATGTTACTAAGTGAATACTTTTATGACCTTGCTATTGAAATTTGCCATCTTCTTAGTCCAGGACTTTCAGTCCTACCTATGGTTCTTCTTTACCTCTCGTTTATCTCTCTTTCATTATCTATTATTGAACGTATCAAATTACCTCAAAAATCTAGTGGCTTAAAAAAACCCAAATATTTAAAAAAGCTATTTTGTCACACTTTCTGAGGGCCGGGATTCCTGGCACAGTGCAGCTGGATGCCCGTGGTTCCACGTCTCGTGCGATTTTCAGTTGAGTTTACAGCTGCGGTTGTGGCCTTATCTGAGGTTTCCTGTAGGAAGCACACACATTCCCAAGTTACTTACACAGCTGTTAGGAAGATTCAGTGCTTTGTGGACTGTTGGCCTTAGGGACTCCATTCTTGTATGTTGGCCAGAGGCCGCCCCTAGTTTTCTGCCACATACACCTTTCCTTAAAGTAATTACAATGTAGCAGCTTGCTTTCCTCAGAAAGCTTAAGAGTGAGAATTCTTAGAAGCCACAGTATGTTTGTAATCTCTAAAGGGACCCTTTTGCCATATTCTAGGAAAATATCACTAGGTCCAGCCCACATTGAAGGGAATGGTTTTATACAAGTAGGTGAATACCAGTAAGAGGAGATCGTTGGGGGGGCCATCTTAGAGGCTGCCTGTCACACAATAGAGGTAGGGAATTTTGTTTTGCTCACTGTTCTGTTCCCAGGGCTTTTAACAATGCCTGGTGAATAGTGTATTTTTCATATGTTTGTTGATTGGACAAATCTAATCCTGACATAGTGTGTTATAAAGGATTGCTACTGTTATGAGTGCTTGAATAATATGAATGACTACTATTCCTCAGATAATTAATTTGAATTCCTATGATGTCAGTGAGTTAAATATGAAAACACCCTAGGATGCTTTCCCTAAAATTTTCCTGTTTTAAAAACAATAAATTTGCTCTAGCTATCAAACCTGCAAATAATAGGAAGGCCCTAATGATTACATGAAAAACAGACCAGAAGGAAAGAAAACGAAAGACTGAGAGTACCTATCAAATTATACTATATAGCAGTTGTTGGGAAATGAGGTTCAGTTCGTCGGGGAGGGGGGCATTTGAAAGTTACTTATTCTTCCCTACTGTATAATTCTGCCTATTTCTGTTTCTGGAAAAGTGAATTGCTATTAAGAAATAAGTATCCATTCCTTAAAGGCTCTTCTTTGTGAAAGGAAGGTCTTGCCCTCATACAGATACTGTCTACTAGGGATTTATGCCTTCTACGGAAAGAAGACCTTGGAAAATCGTAGGAATTAGAAATTAGCAGTAGGAAGAACATCCATAGCAGAAAGAACATCTTGTTCCCATTTGAAGCTAGGTGAGATTCAGCTGAAGAAAAGTGCAGTTTGATGAGCTCAACAACATCTGTTTCTCTGGTTTTTAACTGTTCTTGTGAGTAAACGAATAAATGACAGGTGCCGAAGAAGAAAAGGAATGCCAATAAAGCCCTAACTAAGGATGAGACGCTCTCCCATCCTGAGGGGGCAGCTGCGCAATGGCAGAGAGGCTGGTGTTTCTAAGGCTGGCTCGGGAGAAGCTGGGAGAAGCCCACAGATACCCAGTGATCCAAAGTGATAGGCCCTGAGGAAGAGCTGAGAAAGCAGACCTAAAACGGTTCCTGGGTGGATGGGATAGGAAAACAGCCACCTTTTGCTCTGTCGCTTTGGTTCTCCTTTGCTCTTTGTAGTTATTAATTACTTGAGGTTAGTGATCTTAAGTTATTCCAGAAAATGGGATAGTCCTATGTTGAGGTACTGACACATCTACCTTTCTGTTGCACTGGAACTCAAACTACTTAAAAGATCTTAGTGGCGAATGAGCAGATGATGCTCTAATGACCATTGGCCCCAAGATACGAATACCAAAGTTTATGCCCAAAGCAGAAGGCTATAACAACTGCGTCGCCATGCTTGTGCACTTTTCTGGGCTCACTGATGCTGCATGAGTGGAATCAACTGCACAATGTGTCCCCACTGGTGCTGATTTGGCCCAGGTGAAAGCTTTAACTCCAAAGGGGTGGAGATCCCTCTCTGGAACCCAGGTGGGAGGTGGTAAGATTGAAGCCCCCTTCACTCCTTCTGTGATCCCTGTACTACAAGGGAGGCAGGGAGTGTTTCTCTGATATGCCTCCCTTGGGAGAAAAAAGACCGTTGAGGCGATTAAGTGACTTTCTTAGAACGATATAGCTTATTAACACCAGAATTGTAATTTTAACCAGCCAGGGAGTACTGGGAGAGAAAAGAAATGTTGAAGTGACTGTATCAAGAATAAGAATACTCGGGGCACCTAGGCGCCTGAAATCGTCTGCCTTCAGCTCCGGTCATGATCTGGGATCCAGCCCCGCATCGGGCTCCCCACTCAGTTGGAAGCCTGCTTCTCCTTCTCCCACTCCCACTGCTTGTGTTTCCTCTCACTATCTGTCAAAATCTTTTAAAAATAGTAAGAATACTCTCTAGGAGCCATGATATTATAAATATGACATTTTTCCCTCTGATATCTGGAATTTGAACTGATGTCTAAAGAGAATACTTTTCGTTTCTCCGCAAACAATGTATTAGATCATCTTAACTATATTCCTGTGTAAACTGCAATGGCATTTGTGCAGCCGTGATGGAATTCGCAAAAGTGTAAGTGCACAGGAGTTGAAGCCTTGAATTGGAAAACAACACCAATGTACCATTCCTTTTTAGAATAAATCTAGCTTCATTTAATTTAGAAGATTTGCAAAAGAATGAGACAAATATGGTTAGGCTAGAGGTAGCAAAAAAGTGTAAAAACAGTCAGCAAAAATATGCTAAATAAAAGCTGTTATTTACATTAGCACTTAACAGAGTAAACAAGAAAAAGATTGTTTTACTAATAAAGACAAAGGTAACAATGCAGTTGTAACAATTCAGGTTTTTCAAACTATATTTCAATCATTTAAGGGGCATTAATGAAAACTGCTGTGAAATCAAATGTAAACAACTGTGAAAGCAAAGAGGTAGTGCTGTCTAGTGGATAGAACATGGAACTGAAAACGCCTGGCCTTGGAAATTGTATTCAGCTGGCCTCTGACTCTCTATGGGACGCAAGCAAAGGCACTTTCTCAGCAACACTGTTTTTGTTTTTGTTTTTAAGATTTTATTTATTTGACAGATCACAAGTATGCAGAGAGACAGGCAGAGAGAGAGGAAGAAGCAGGCTTCCCACCAAGCAGAGAGCCCGTTTCGGGGCTCGATCCCAGGACCTTGGGACCATGACCTGAGCCGAAGGCAGAGGCTTTAACACACTGAGCCACCCAGGAGCCCCAGCAACACTATTTTCTTAACTGCAACACAGAACTCATGAAAACCTTACCTATATTGAACTATATATACTATATGATGTCCTAGTTCAATTACAGATATGCAGAAACTTGTACAAAAGTATGTAAACACATGTAGTCCTGCTATTCTTTATTCAAAAAATAAGACCAGGGAAGCTCTAGCATATCAGATAAATCAAAATCGATTTGCTCTTCTGGAAGTGAGCAATGTGCAAAACACCCTTCTACCCACTTATTTACCTGCCCCTCTTCCAGCCTGGCTGTTACTAAAGGAAGTCTAACAATCCCACCATTCTGTTGATGAGAGTTGAGAAACGCTCTTCTTCAAGATGCCAACAGACCTTGCTTCTGGGGTTCTAGCTCTGGTTCCTACATTTATTGCCTGTGTGTTTTTGCAAACTTCATATAATCTATTTCCTCTTAGGTGAAATGGGGGTCACATCAAAAATATAGCCTTAATGAAGATAGTGTTACAGTGATTTCTGGAGTCAGGGCCCTTGACCTCCTTGGTTATTTCAGTAAAGGAATAGAATTTTGATCAAATACTTTAACGGGAGAAAGAAAAGGAGAGAGGAAAAATACATTGTCCTCTACTGATAGGTTTCTGATATGGAGATTCTTCCTGCCTCTGAACTAAGACAGATCCTTGCATTCATGATTGTTGACTGGGGAAAAAAAAATGACCATAAAATGAGGTAAACCCAAAAATAATTGTAATGAGAGCAATAGTGTATTATTCACATGAGCTTGGCAGCCATCTGTGTCTGAAGAGAAAAACTTTTAAGTTGTAAGATTCCATTCTGTATTCAAATTTTTAATTTTTTCCAGTTTCTTCATACCATCTTCCATCTCCCCACTGACTTGCACCCTCTCATGGCACCCCCCCCCTTCCTCCTTCCACCTTCAATTTCTTCATTTCACCTTTGGAACTTTCCAGCTCATGTATCTAAGCTCTGATTGGTTTCTGGGTTTTCTGCAAAACTACAATTGACTTTATCTTAACTTTGCTCACACTAAGTTATGGCCATATAATTATACTGAAATGTGAATAATTAAGTCAGTTAAAAGAATTAATGCATAACTCTTTAGATAAGTAGCTCTTAGATGAGTAGCAGCAAAATGGGTGTTGGCATTCTTAGACTTCTGTACTTAAATCCCAGAAAATTAAGATCATCAAAAGAGAGCAGTTCAGCTGTCAATAATACATTATTACTCCTGTCCTGACCAACGCTTCTTTGTGTAACATTCACTTTATTATAATTATGACTAAACAATAGACCTTGCATTAGCAGTCCTTATCAGATCTTATTAAAGTATTTTGAACTAAATGCCTTTAAATTGTTTGAATGTAAAAATAAGAGTTATTTCCAATTATGTAGGTGACATCTTTTTCACTTGAAAAATATCAAAACAAAAATTCTTAAATGTTAAACTTAAATCTTTTTTCACATGAAAATGCAAAACATTTAATATACATGAAAGATTTCATCATGTTTTCTACAAAAACTTCTAAGTCTAATATATTGGCTAAATATATTTTTAAATATATTTAGTAAACAACCTGTAAGTAACTCCATTAAGGATAAACACTCAGGCTGGAGTTAAAAGAAGTACATTGAAAAATACGGTAATTTTTAGGGGGAGCCTGGGTGACTTAATGGGTTAAAGCCTCTGCTTTTGGCTCAGTTCCTGATCCCAGGGTCCTGGGATTGAGCCCTTTATTGGGCTCTCTGCTCAGTGGGGAGCCTGCTTCCACCTCTCTTCTCTGCCTGCCTCTCTGCCTACTTGTGATCTCTGTCAAATAAATTTTTTTTAAAAATCTTTAAAAATTAAAATATGGTGATTTTTAGTTATACCTTGGGAAACATTTTTGTTAATGATTGTGTTAACAATGGCTATAAATAGCACTGCATAAGTCTTCAATTTCTTAAACCTCTGTCCTAATTACTTCTGATTAATTTTTACCTACTGTCACTAAAGGGAAGCACTGACTGGTGTCAAATACTCGGAGAGATAGCAGTGTCCACCCAAACTTAAACAAATATTGTCATTTGAGTTCACTGTTTTCCATTATTATCTTATAAAATATCATTACCAACATAAATACTATGATCAAAATATGGGGAACTGATATCAGAATTCAGTGTGAGCAGTGGCCAAAGGTGGGATGGCTCAGTTTAACCCAAAAGCTTACTATAACAAAACCTTGAAAATATTACTGGGTTCTTTTCTCTCCATTCTTTCTAAAAGTTCCCCTCATCCAGAGTTCTTTTCAGATCTTACTCTGTCCTAATGCGAACACATTTTCACATCCTCCTTCCTTGGTCTTCACATCTAGTGGGCCGTTATAATACGTTCATTCCAAAGTGACCTTCTAACCTGAACACTTCCAAGTGAATAGGAAAGACATTAGCCACCCACCTTTGATACTCCTGAAGGACAACAGCTGGTAAATGGTGCTCCCTTCTCTAATTGCATAGTTGCAGGGAATTCACCCACAAAATAGTGTTCCACTAGTCGCCTTGGAATAGAATTTTTAGAGGGAAGCATCCATTATACACTTGCACTGTTCAGTGCAGCACCTAGCACTTCTTGGGTGCTTAATAAATATTGAACAACCCAGCAATCAAGCCTTCCAGGCAATGGCTGCAGTTGTTAGTTGACACATACGCAGACGGTACACAGTAGGAATTGCCAATCAAACAGCCAGATCTGAACACACAGAAAATAGCAGAGACAATAACAGCGGCATCACCTTCAAATACAAAGGACAATTCATATGTATATATAGTGCCACAGATGAATTTAAAAGTATTCATAGTTTTTACGTAACTCATGGTGTGTGAAATTAGCCAAATGCACACTCTTCCCTTCAGTTAATGTGCTTTGCAAAAGGTCAACAATCTCAAATTATTTCTAAAATAAGGCCTCTGCCTGAACTAAATCCAAAATTGTCCTGGGGGCAAGGTGGCTGACTCTTTTATGCCCGAAGATGTGGAATTGCCCTTAACTCTACAGACTTTGAATTACTCACTTGTGAGTCCATGGTGTGAACTCACTGTCTTCACTAACATGTCCACGTAAATATTAGAGGTGTAAACTTTACCTTGAGCACAAGGTGGTTACTCTGAATTTCAAGCCTTTGTAATGAAAATTCTCACTTGGGTTTCAGACCGTTAAGGTGCCATTAACATGGTAAACAGTGTTGTTGCCCTTTTTGCAACATCATTTTCCTGGTGGCCCCAAAGAGTTAATGACTCTCCCTACCCCTTAATTTTTCTGCAAAAGCCTCGCTTTTCCTAAGGGATCTGACCCAGTTATTAAAAATAAATAAATAAAAATTGGGGCGCCTAGGGTGGCTCAGTGGGTTAAAGCCTCTGCTTTCGGCTCAGGTCATGATCCCAGGGTCCTGGGATCGAGCCCCTCATCAGCTCCCTGCAGAGAGCCTGCTTCCTCCTCTCTCTCTCTGCCTGCCTCTCTTGCCTACTTGTAATCTCTGTCAAATAAATAAAATCTTTAAAAAAAAAAAAAATTGAACCCCATGTAAAAAAGCAAGATAAATGAGGGTATGACTGTACTGAGATGATGGGAAAAGCCTTTGCATGTGTATCATTGTTCTTCTCACCTACTTTTTCCTGTGATCCTTGTTCTTGTGTCAGCCCTTTAGTGAATACTGCTTGAGCTGCTTAAAATTATACGTTCAATGTCAGCTTAAGCTCTGAGGAATGTTTAAAATGAGACATCATTCACTTTTGCATAGAAATTAGCTCTGCAGTGTGAAAACTGGCCTCAGGTGAATTCTACTTTAAAAAAAAAAAAAAGAAAACTGCAAATGAGAACAGGAAGGACCTGGAAGCAAGCACCACAGTCTTAAGAGAATCACCACCAGTAGGTGGAGAGTCCGGTCTATTCAGAAAATTATATTCAGATGAATAGAGGCTATTTACAAAAAAGTTACATTCAAATTCAGGAAAAGGAGAGTCCTGGTATATCTAAGGCATGCATAGAATATTTTTTCTACCGTAAATTCTCAGGAACATAATGAACTTGATTCAACCTTTGACATTTAAGAAGTCACTCAAAAACACTCAACATACTGAGGAACTAGTCTTTTATTTGCTCTCTAAAATATATCTTAATCTATTCTTATTCGTCCTGACCAGCAGGTAATATTGAGTCCACTCACCCAAACACAGGACTTGGCTGACTTGGATTCAGCATTAACTGTTTATGAAGTGCCAGACCTAGTAACAGTTGCAGAGTATAAATGAGGAAAACACGCCCTGTGTGCTCTTAGAAAACATACCTTCTAGGGGAGGAGATAGACACAGGTCATTACAATGCAATGTGGTAAAGGCTAAAATAAAGGCATAAACAAAGTTTTGTGGAAGCACAGAGCAGGGAACAGTTAATCAGCGATGGCCAATGAGAAGGCAAAGAAAGAAGGTTTTGAAGACACTTGAAAGAATGAGCAAATTCCAAGCAGAGAAAACAGTTATCTACATCCTCAAAGGCCTTTTCCACAGTTCTTTCAGAATATCTCATTGTAGGGCCACACAGATTTCCCTCTCAAGTGGATGGGGGTACAGAGGGATTCTTCACTCTAAAGAGTAAAAATACTTTTGAGGTATCTCTGAAGGCCCTGATATTAATCTTTTTGCTACTTGCTAGCAGTGGGATTTCTTTGATTTCACCTAACATAAGCAGAAGTGGTAGAGGTCATTTTAAGCTTGGTACTAGATATATAAAGACGAGTAGAATTTGGCCTGTGATCTCTAGAAGCTTGAGGTTCAGGAGAGCAACAAACAGATAATTGAATACCAGCGCTATTTAAGAGTGGTTACAGAGAAAGGCATTGGGTGCAACGGGAACATAAAAGAAGGAAAATTAGCCCTTCTAGAAAGGCATTAGAGAAGCAAAGTGTCTTTGAGCATATGGTGCTTGACCAGAGTCTTAAAGGCTAAAACATGGACAAAGAAAGATTGAATGGAAAACCAGGGAGAGGGAATAAAGTGGCAGATGGAAGTATCAAACAGCATTGCCTGTATCAAGCTCGTCGAAAAGTTAAGGATCATGGAATAGAAAGAAGAGGGCAGGAAGGAGGAATGAACCTGGGGAGGTGAACAGACAACACATACTTGGGAGCTATGACATGATTTCGGTAAGACCTCTATGTCGAATTGTAACTGGTGAACAGGCATTTTATAAATAAGAAAACTGGTACCTCAAGAGTTGAGTGACTTGCCAGGGTTGCAGAAGTAAATAGCAGAGCCAGAGGTTAGATTCAGGTCTGTCATCTTCCAGAGCCCACTCTCTTGACCACTACTCCATAAATGACCATCTAAGAGTTGGGGAGCTGTTTCACATCTTCTATGAACTTAACACTCAGTTTCATTCCTCCTGTTATCTATCCATCTATGCTAGGATAGAAGGAGTAGGGCTGTGGAGGGAAAAGGTCCTATACCAGCAATGTGTTTGGGATTTACAAATATGGCAGATGCAAAATTGTGGAGAAGCATGCCACACAAGTCCTGATGTGTTATCAGAAGCCAGTGATTTTGTTTTCCCACTAAAGCAACAGAGTATTATGAAATTAAAGTCCTAATTGGGCCCAGAATGCTAATAGGTACAGCTGTATAACCCAATCAGTAGACAAAGAAGATGACAGAGAGAAAGGAAATCAAATATAAGAATACATGACAACTAAATATGCAGCCTAGATAATTTGAAGAGGAAGAGGGATGGATGTAATGTTAGCATAAAATATATAAGATAATGCTTCTCAGATGGAGGGAATTATTTTTATTCTCTGGCAATGATATAATCAGAAATACTGGATTTAAGTTGATAGAGGACACTAACTTACATAGTAGAAAACACTTTGACAGAAGGTCCACCACCGAATACAAAACCTTGGATATTTGTGAAAGAAAAAAAAAAAAAAACACTTAAATTTTTAACTTTGTAGTTTTTCAGGCTAATTGGATCTATCCTGTACCCCCTGAAATCCATCAACATTCTGCAGGGCTGATGCATGCAGTTGACATCAGAGGGGCCCTATCTGCCTTAAGTTTTCAGTGTTCCTGGGACATCATATCAATTTTCACTAAAATAGGGGTGCCTGGGTGGCTCAGTGGGTTAAAGCCTCTGCCTTCAGCTCAGGTCATGATCCCAGGGTCCTGGGATCAAGTCCTGCATCGGGCTCTCTGCTCAGTGGGGAGCCTGCTTCCTCCTTTCTCTCTGCCTGCCTCTCTGCCTACTTGTGATCTCTGTCAAATAAATAAAATCTTTAAAAAAAATTTTTTTTTAAAGTTTCACTAAAATACTGTCCAGGAAAATGGTTTTGCTGCACTCTTTGAAAGAGCAACATCATGTCAATAATAGCTGACAATTGAAGGAAATCATGATTACTCTCAAACACAAGGACAACCCACCCATCTCTTTTCCTCCTTCTCTGAGTGAAATGGAAGAGGAACAAAAAGGTATCAAAGTTAAAACAGGCATTAAAATCTGCAGGTGCTACACATGCTCTTTTGAGCTTGTGTTAGTTAACATCTCCTCTGTCCAGTAATTGATCAGGTTAAAAATCTGAGAGTGGTGAAGATAAGTATCTTCGTGAGGAATGGAGTTTGAAAGCTTCCGGTTTGAACACAAAACATGTGTTATTAAGCTGGGTTTGTCAAAGAGGAACATCCTCCTGAAATCATTTGCTATGGATTCATTTGAAAATGTAATGACAAATACTCTGTTGAAGACCAGCATTTCAATCTGTGCATACATATTCATCAATTTCTTTAGGAAAACATTGCAGGTGGCACTAAAAATTTGTATTTTGGCACTGATCTCATTCATTTTAGATGCCACATGTTATCTACAGAGGCTAGGTCAGTTGGACTACAAGTCATTCTCTGTTGAGAACATCGAGTGCCTTGTTATTTTAAAGGTATTGTTAGGGACAGCAGAGCATATGATAAAGTATAAGACGTCATCTGTGTCCTCCAGGAACTTAAAAATTGGGAAGGCATAGCTGAATGCAATACAAAATTTTTATGTGAAGTAGAACAAGTTATTGATACAAAAAATAAGTCAGTAGAGGGATAAAGACAATTATTCTTCAGACTCTGATTCAATCCACATGAAATAAGAGTGGTTTGATCCTACACGTGCAAATCTCAACTAGACTTAATTGCCTAAGGATCTCCACTTTCAAGATTCCAAAACAGGCCTTTGGCATCTTTACTTTCTCCTCAAACCATCTGCTCCCCCACCCTAGCTCATCCCCTTCCTTCCTTAACAAAAAAGAAACCCTCATACTTCAGATGACATCACTTTCCCACCAATAACTATATAATAGCTTTCCACTCCTTTAAAGTAGAATCCAGACTTCTACCATGCCTACGGAATTGCAGATGGTATGTCACCTGCCTGCCTCTCGTACCCTTCTCTACCTCTTTCTACTTTGCACTCTTGACTCCAGCCTCATCAACCTGTTTCACGTCCTGAACAGTCCCTACTTGTTACTGTTTTGTGCCTTTACACCTGCAGTTGCCTCTGCCTGGATCATTCTTCCCCTGGACTTTCTCAAGCTCGGCCTTTTCTCATGCTTCAGTTCACAGCTCAAATGTCATCTCTTAAGATGGTAAGGGGAAGTCTTTCTTATCTAAAGATGTTCCCACAGAACCCCTTCCCCTAAACCAAGCATTTTCTACCACATAAGCTTTTTTAAAAAAAAATCCAAGCTGAGGTTTTATTGGAACAATTTTGATAAATTTTTTTCACATTAAAACATAGGAGTGAAAACAGTAAAAGTTATTCCCTCACTGTAAAATGAATCCATTATTTCAAAATTTATAGATCTCCTGTTTCTCTTTACTCCTCAATATCTCATCAAAGTCTATTCCCCCAAATTTCTGTAGCATTTATAACTGTTTTTACATAAAAATTGAGCATATTTAACATATACAGTATGTTTTGTTATACATAGTGCAATTATTATTATAGTCAAGCTAATTAGCATACCCGTCTTAGGTAGTTACCATTTGTGTGTGCCCATGTGTGATGAGAACACTTGCGATCTGCTCTTAATAAACTTCCAGTATATAGTATAATATTAACTGTAGTAATCACGTTGTACCTTTGATCTCTGGAACTTATTTCTTTTAAATAATTGTAACTTTGTACTCTTTGACTAACATCTCATTTTCTCCACCTCTTCTCCCCTTGTAACCACTGTACTATTCTCTGCTTCTACGAATTTGACTTCTTTAGATTCCACATATGGGAATGTGCAGTATTTTTCTGTGTCTGGCTTATATCTTGTTTTCTCCTGAGCACTGTAGTTCTCTTTTGCCTGCCTTATTCTATTGGAATGGAAATTCTAGTGGGAAAGGGACCTTTCTTACTTCAATTCCTCACCGTATGCCTGACATGCAGGGTCAAAATACACCTGCTGTTTGAATGAATCAATGCATAATTTTAAAAATACTGAAACTTGAAAGTATATGTGCAAAAGAAGAAAAATTAGAAAGTGCGTTATTTGCAGGTTAATCCTTACACAGGGCTTAGAGCCATATAGGCTTCCAACTCTTCTATTCAGGTGTGGAAAAAGTATTCCACCTTTGTTGTTTGTTGTATGCATGGTTATTCTAAAGCATTAGATAAATCCAACTTATATGTGGTTTGAGTTGATAGAGAGTCAAAAGGCTCAAAGAATATTTGTAAAATGATACACTTTAATTTCTACCCACTAATTTTCCATCCATGTATTTTTGGTGAGGTTTCCTGCTGTCCAACTGAGCTGGACAGATCATCCACCAATAACTAATTTGTGAGTGTGATATAGCACAATGACCTATTCATAAGTATGCTGAAGAATGCAAACACTGTTGAGTAACTAATATTCTATTACCCAGCAACCAATGGTGTGACACCCTCCTCTAAGCCCCTAAAAAAAAAAAAAAAAAGTGGATTCTAACTTAACAAAGCTATGCTACCAAATAAAACAGAGTATTTACTGTTGCAGTGTATCCTGGGACTTAATGCTTTTCTTAATAGGAATGAAGATGACAGTCCCTAAAATATGTGTCCCTTTCAGTATTTCCTAATTTAAGATTTAACATTCATTTAAGTGGACTTAGGAGAAGAAAAATGAAGTCTAAAGGGTCTGGGGACGCCTGGGTGGCTCAGTGGGTTAAAGCTTCTGCCTTGAGCTCAGGTCATGATCTCAGGATCCTGGGATCAAGTCCCGCATCGGGCTCTCTGCTGGGCGGGGAGCCTGCTTCCTCCTCTCTCTCTCTCTCTCTCTCTCTCTGCCTGCCTCTCTGCCTACTTGTGATCTCTCTCTGTCAAATAAATAAAATATTTTAAAAAAAGGGTCTGATTCAGAGCAAGTAGTCAAGGTTATTAAAATAATTCTCTACACATTTTTTCTTTGCACACATTTAATTTAACTTGAATCTTGACAATAGCTTTGAAGAGTATCTCTTAAGAGACTTCTAGTTACTTTTAGAACCACTCTCTGGGTCCTTATAGCCACTTTAAAAATTAAGGTGGCTTGGGGAAAAACTCCTATCATTCCTGAAAAGAAGCTTTTTTAAGTAAAAAATCTTTTTCTTTTCTTAATTTTATTCTTCAGCTATTTCCTTTAATGTGCTTACTGATATAATGTAGGATAATGTTGCTCCTAAGTTCTGAACATGTAGTTATGGACTGATAATTTCATAGGTTAGAACATTCGGTCAGAACACTCATTAGATTAGCATGTCCTCTCTCCTATAATTTTTCATATATCCATATGTCTATCTAAACACAAAAGACGGTGGCTGCTCTCTGCTGAGAGATGAAACGGAAATCTCCATTACAATACGTTGTCTCCTGTATGAATGCTCTACATTTTCAGCTGTCTTCGCCGTATTAACTGATGTCATCTTGCAGATTTTTAGCCTTGTCTAAACTGCTCTTGCAGTGACACTAATAATGAAAAGATACATCATGAGGAGCAGTTATTAATATATAGCACTAATTCATAAGATACTGTTTTGCCTAGCACTACCATATTACATGAAAAACTGCCCTATCATGTTCATTTAATGTCAACATAGTCTATACATGGAGGAATATATTTTGAAAGGGAAGTTCGTTAACTCCTTTTAAAGTCTTATGAAAAGTGGTTTTGAAATTACTATATATCACCAACCAAGCCATTACATAAATTTGCTTTTGTGAATGAAGATCAATCTGAGAAGCAAAAGTTTAATGATACAAAACGAATATGAATTATTCAAAAAGGAGCAGGCATTTAATGTTTTCCTTTAATGAAAATGCTGATAGTAAAATTGGAAATATCTTACCAATTTGAAGCTTTTTGCAGTTTTGTACTTTCCACTCATACGAGTATAACAAAATATACTGGAATGGGGAAAGAGCATAGAAATCACCATACTGAAACATACTGAATCAATACATGCCTTTATTGGCTATAATTTTTTTAAGATTTTATTTATTTGACAGAGATCACAAGTAGGCAGAGAGGCGGGGGGTGGGGGGGTGGGCGGGAAGCAGGCTCTCCACTGAGCAGAGAGCCCGATGTGGGGCTCAATCCCAGGACACTGGGACCATGACCTGAGCGGAAGGCAGAGGCTTTAACCCACTGAGCCACCCAGGCGCCCCTATTGGCTATAATTTTTCTTGCTAATTGTATACTCGAACCTTTTACAGTCAAGCAATAGAAAGGGAGACAATGTAAACAAATTTTATTAATCAGTAACTAATAGGAGATGAAATGTTTAAAGCTGTGTTAGGGACCCCAATGAAATGTGTAAAATAGTCATGGCATTTAAGAAACTAATTTTTTTAGTAAGCCCGGCCCACTCTAACAAAGCCACAGAGGGACTATGTAAAAAAGCACTCCAGTTTTTGGCACCAGAATTCCCTCTCTCCCACATCTCTGTCCCACTATTTCTCACCACTGGCTTTCCTGGTTTCACTACCTTCTAGTTCTTAAGGTTTAAACATCAGATCACAATCACTGCCTGCTCCTGTGGCTTGGCAAAGTGGTTTCAATTAGTTATCCTTACCAAGTTCACCCTGAAGGTCATCATTTCCAGTGTCTACTGGTGGTAGACTTTATGTACTCTAGTAGACAGTGGTGACTTTATGAACTCTAATCATGGGCAGGAGGGAAGGTTTTCCCCTCACCGTCCTTTCAACTCCTACCCGTAGGCCCTCCTCACTCCAGCCACTTCTGTTCTCTAATTGGTCCTAGATGGTCTTTTTTTGTATGATAGGAGCAAACAAACGCATAGAAGCTCTGAGGGTGGTAGAGCCCTCTCTAAGGGCTGTGATTTAAGTAGAGGGCTATCTCAAGAGCATTCTCAGAATACATAATGGGTAGATGGGTACTTGATTAGAGGCTGAGGAATTTCTGGTGACTCAAACACATACTTTACTAATAGAGAAGAAATGTGTTATAACTATCTGCAAATGTCATATGAGGCAAGTGAGTGAAAGTTCTGCAGAAGAAAAGGGCAAACAACAGGACTCCATTTCCATAAAAATGCTACTTATGATATGGTTTAGATTAAATGATGTATTTTTCAGTCTTGAGCAAAAAATTGACCTCTGGTTCGGGTTGTATATGAGTAGAAAGAAGATTCAAGCAAACATTGCTTGATGAACTATGAGCCTAGATAATTTTTTATCTGTAGCGCTTAGCACAGACCTGATATATAAAGGGTACCTACCAAGTTAATAAGTGCTACATAAAAATAATGGAATGAAAACAAGGTTGGAATCTAAGAAGAAAACTGTAATTTCAATAAGGTCATTGAAGATTATATTTTTCCAAATAATAAATTACATAGAGCTCATTTAGATAATAAAGCAAGAAGAAAACAATATATGTAGGCAGAAATAAAGGCAGTCATCATTTTAAAATCAAGGAGTTAAGCTATAGAACTGGCTATAAAAATGGATGTAGCATAATGTTCTTTTTAATCCTGTTGGCAGATTAACTGTAACTTTTATTTTTTCTGTGTACTCTGCAAGGCTGAAATCTGAGGAGGTAAATTCAGTAAGGCTAAAGAATCGGAGTCACTAAAAAAATCAAAGAGAAAGATGAATTTTGATTGGCGTGTGTATCTCTCAGAACCCCTTTGAAAGAAATAATTATACTGCATACCTATCTCAGAGATGTGGCTTGTTGTAAAAAATTTTTAATTCAACGAATATTTCCAAGTAACTAAAAAGATTGTAACTTTATCAGTCTAAGTTCTGTGTCAAGACTGATTCATTTGCTATTTATTGTATTAGCTCATTTGCTATTCATTGCTATTTGTACTTTTATCATCATAACTT
Source organism: Mellivora capensis (assembly GCA_004024625.1). Lineage (NCBI taxonomy): Eukaryota > Metazoa > Chordata > Mammalia > Carnivora > Mustelidae > Mellivora > Mellivora capensis. The sequence continues at coordinate 158,507 of PISX010000834.1, read as the reverse complement.
AGCATTAATTACCACTGCATTAAAATAAAATGCCATTGTAATTCTATATCCAGGCCATAAATGTCTCAAAGTGACATCCATGCTTAGCAGTTCATCTGCCAAAGAGAAGTCCATTTATACTTTGAAGACCTGTCCTATAAATTAATGTCTTGATTATTTTTACTTATCTGACAATACAGATACTAATATATTTTATACTTTTAAAAACTGGTGAAAAATAGGGGACCAGAATTTCACCATTAATTGAATCTTGGTGCTACAAGTAAGGAAGAGAAAATAGTTTGCTTTTGGGGAAGAGCATTATCTTTTTCTCCCTGGAATACATTTAGTTAATTTATACTTGGTTAGAGAATAGAATTATCTTCTCCAGTGATATTTTCAGTATGACTTAGAGGTGCTCTTAAGATTAAATCCTACTATAATTCATCTCCATTTTATGATTACCTATTAAAAGCATGAAATTCAATATATTCACTGTTCCTCTTAATCTATTCTTTATTTTGGTCTCCATTTTGTTTGCAAACATGATTAGTCAACATATTGCTTAATTTTTGGCTGACTCTAATTTTATTTCAATAATAGCTCTATCAGATATTGGGGCCTATATCACAGTGGGACTTGCTTATTGAGACTCCCATTTTGCGAGTAATTCCTGGGCTGTTCCATAACCTCTGGACTGGGGAAACCAAAAGCACCATGTCACTGATGAATATCAGTTGGGCCAAGCGTCCAGATCCAGGAGAATTTGACTAGCAAACTCTTCATACTGATCTCCACCCACTATCTAAAAGTGCTGTATTATGGGAACCTTAACCATCTCTCATTTTTTTTTGTTAGTAATTAATGAACTGTGGAGTGCAAATCACCAACTTCCACTGCCAGAAGTTCTGATACATTGGTCTGGTGGGTAAGGTCCAGGAGCTGCTTTTCTAACAATGAGTACTATAATGCCAATGCAGCTGAGTAATGCTCACCAAATCAAGAAATATCCTAAAACTCTAGCAAGTAAAGGTATTTTACTGGAATAAAGCCATTTTATGAAGATGTGCAAATGAATCCTGTTTTAGCTTCTTGTAAGACTAAACTACAGTTTGGTCACATTGCTCAAGGCTTCATAACAGGCTAACAGGAGGAGCTGCAGAAAGGCACATGGTCCCAAATTAAGAACCTGGTTTCTGAACCTGAAGAGAAACCTAGAGTTCAGAAGAATTCTTATGAAAGACTCATCCCTTCTCCATCTACTAAGTTACTTGGGCATATCTAAAACTAGTTTTAAAACCCAGGAATAGACAAGACTCAAGAGACTCTTGTCTATGACTCTAAACTTTCCCAAATAATTTTGAGGAAATGAAATATGCTTAAAGCTTTTAAGTGATATTAATTGACAAATATTACAGCACTCTGTAGAACGTAGCGTGAAGACTTACACCAAGTGTGTGTGAATGCTTTCGTCAGTCCTGCCGCCTCAGTTTTAAGATGTGTTATCTGCTATGATTTACAGGTACAAGGACCTAAAAAGAAGACAACACCACTTCACACTAGAAATGGTCCAATTATACCCTGTTATCTGTATTAGCAATTGACAATTGCAGAGACATAAAGATATGTCCACAGTTCTACATTGTTAATTGATTTATGTGTGAATATGCTAATACAATCCTGATGTTGTTTTAAGGTTTCTAGTGAGATTGAACTTGAATACTTACTGTTTGTGACCTAAAATATTTTAAAATAAGATTGATAATCTACAGGTACTATTCTGCTTTTCCTAAAACATAAACATTGTTTAGCTAAAACTAAATATGTCTCCTTAAAGAAGCTAAAATAAAATGCGTACAATCCAGGTGAGTTAGATGAGTAAATATGATAAATAAGAAAAATCAATTCAGTAGGCACATAATAATTCATTTAATTTCTGGGAGAATTCATTTAATTACTGGCAGTTTCTCCTTTTAAGAACTGGATAGATGTGGGCAGCAATTTAAGAGTTGACTGGTATATTCTAAAGCATTTTCCCCAAATAAACTATACATTTTGATGCATATGTGTATGTGGCTATATACATATATATGGTATATATTATATACCATATACATATTATATACCATATACATATATATTATATACCATATATATGTATATAGTCCTATTGGTCACTTTTATCTTCATATGAGGCTATATAGATATATAATAGTCATATTGATAATTTTATACCATTTTATAGATATTATAATCTTATATGGATCGTTAATAATGTCTTAAAATCTTGAGCCAGATTAGCCCAAAACACCAACCAAGATATAGAGAAAATTCATGAAAATTATTTTGGAATAAAACTACCAGATATTTTAAAAGCAGTGTTAGGAACAAGGTAATATTATGATCTGTTTTTCTCTCTTATGAAGAGATTTGACTTCCTGAAGCCCACTAGGCAGAAAGGAGAAATAAAAGAATCAATTACTGCCTAAATGTTCTTTAAAAAATATCTTTAGAAAACTAATTTTTCCTTCATGGAATAATCCTTGAATTCAAAAGAACTAAACAATGAAACTGGCAATACAAAGTATAATAATGTTAGTAACTGATTTTTTAATACCTATTTAGTGTTTATTTCCATTTACAAGATTGAACACTTGAATGGCAAAGTAAAAAAAAAGTACTTGAATCCATGAAACTTCATTTTTTTTTTTTTAAGATTTTATTTATTTGTCAGAGAGAGAGAGCGGGAGAGCGAGCAGAGGCAGAGGGAGAAGCAGGCTCCCTGCCGAGCAAGGAGCCCGATGTGGGACTCGATCCCAGGACGCTGGGATCATGACCTGAGCCGAAGGCAGCCGCTTAACCAACTGAGCCACCCAGACGTCCCTGAAACTTCATTTCTTTAAATCTGTATTTCAATCTGAAATATGACATATAACTTTATGAGTTAGATTTATATGATTGGTGTCTCTGTGGCCAACAGTGTACTGTACCTTTTGAGGTAATAATTTATAATCACTCACAACTTTCATGTATAGAGTACTATTCAGTATTTATCAAGCTATACATTTTCTTACCCCTGTGCACACAATTAATTCTTTCTGCATATGATAGCACAGAGTAAATACTTGTTGAATGGAAAAAAAGTTTTTATACTTATATAAAGGAATTTATATTTATATAAGTGAAACATTGAGTAAAAATTTCAAGAATATTTAATATTATGTATATCTATATGCAATGTTGGCTAAAGATAATTAGTCATACAAAGTGTTGTCCATGGAATTAGGTAGCCAATCTCTCAATGAACTGGCATGGGAAAACTTCATTTAGGAAGCTATTACAAGAGAGCCAAGAACAGTTTTTAGTGAAGAACTATGAAGAGACCCAAATAAAGGCCTCGGGAGCAAGATAATGGGGTGGCCCATTGCAAACATAATATGATATTAAAATCTTGGTATCAAATGAAGAAATTCAAGTCAGACAGGGAGGCTTGCTTGGCAGAACCAAAATTAGGATCTAGAGTAAAGCAAGAAATAAAACCTGTTGAATAATTGGGAAACATACTGGGGAAAAAAGGATTTTATGCGATTTTGAATGATAAAAAACCAGTTCATCATCTTTGGCTTTTAGAATTGGATGACCTGTGACCTGAATTAAAAAGAATGTTGTGGTAAAATTAAATGGTGTGGTAAGTAGAATGGACCAACACTCAATATCCATCCCAACTTCCTTCCAGTGCATTGTGTTTTTCCAGACTCCCTCGCAGCTAGGATCTAGATATGTTCTGAATTAAAAGAATCAGAGGCACTTACTTGACAATTTGGAGGCAGAAGAAGGGTGAAGCTCTGCTTCCATTACTTCTGCTCTTTTGGTAGCAAGCGTGATCACGGTGGCATTGTACTTGCCTGTGGTAGCGCTGGCTGCCTATCAAATCAACTTCCGCAGATGTTGACAGGTAAGGTGTCAGTCACTGACTTTGGTGCATCTTCTCCTATGTGAATTTATACTGTGGAATTTGATGGTGTCTCCTCTTGCAAAAATTTCCTTGTTCTTCTCACAATTTCGACCTCTACTAGTTTAGGAGCTGTAATATCCAAGAAAATAATGTTTATGCCAGATGACACACCGGTTTCTAGACCTGCAAAATGAGTCTGCTGTAAACCATTTCTGGGTTCTTTATGACCTTAAAGTAACAGGAGAAGAAGAGAGGTTTCTCTGTTGGATAAGATTAATGTTAATTTTACAGAGACATAGACCTGCTACTAAGATGTGTCAGGGACAGTAATATGTGAGTATCTGGAATGGAAGGGATATATACAGATGTGTCTTTATATTACTGTGTCCTGAGGCATGAATTCATATACAATTCCAGTAATCCAAAAAAGGCAGGACTGCTAATGGCTCAGGCTCATCAGGAATGAAGGTTTGCTTTAACTCACCCGTCATTTAACCTCATAACAGCTGAGGGCAATGGAAACCTGAAATTCAGAATATGTAAAAGAATGTTCTAAATAGCAAACATAGTCTTACAACCATTTGGTGAAACAAAAGCTGGAATAGCCTCTTGTTCTTTTATTTATATCCATGTAAATTTATTTCCTTTCTCCCACTCACTTTCCTGCATTCTATATTGTAAATTATTCTTTGATAACTTTATTACATATGTAGATGGGCAGGTTAGTGAACTAGAGGAGGAAGGAACATTATCTAGAGAAGGATTCTATGACTAGTAGAAGCTTAGATTTCTTCTCTTGGGGACAGTGTAATATATTTTCATTTATATGTGTTGGATGAAAATCAGTTATTGCTGCTACTGCTAGGAAGTTTATTTATGGGAAGAGAAACATGAATGGTCACAGAACATTGCTGGATAGTGGGAGTTATCCTGCTTTGTTGCTCAATATCCACTCACCCTTTTTCTAGTGTGCTTTCTGATGCTACTGCAGTTGAGAGGCTAAAAATCTGCATTTATAGGTCTCTTTTGCAAACAGGGCTCAGAATGTGGTTTAGATTTGGACAGTTAGACAACATTCATGTCTAAGGAAGGCAGAGTAATGTGGAGGCTGCTGGTCTACCATTTCAGCCTTTTTTTTTTTTTTTTTTGGTCATCATATTCATACAGGCCCTGGATTTTCTTGCAATAACAGTTGCAGAGATCCCAGTGCTACAAAATTAATTTGTGAATATTGAGAAGACTCCGGGCATCCATTTTTGCCAATATGTAGGTGTAATGTGACTCTGGAGTCAACATACAGTTTTCTAACCTAGAAACTGCAACAGCTAAAAGAGTACATTCCTGGATTCTATGGTTGCAATGACAGTGCCCTAAATTCTTAATTATAATAGAGGAAGAGATTCACCTGGTAGATTCCCTCTATGACATTGGGACCTGCCTACTAGGCTTTCCAATAAGTTTGCACAAACTGAATTCTTGTATTAAATCCTTTTCTGCTTAAAATGACCAGAGTAGTTTCATTTATCGTGAACTTAACCCTGACTCAAACAGATGGTATATTGAGAAAGAAACACAATTAACCAAATTAAACCATTCAGTGTGTTGAAAATCCATTCTCTGTGAGCATAACATGAACTGGAAACACTCAAATATTGGAAGAAGAGAGAATTTCAGTATGAAGGATGTTAACTGATTAAGACCCCAAGTGTAGTTTGTAATATTCAATAAGTTCTTGCTTTTTTTCTTACTGTCTTACAGGCACTGCTAGGTAAAATGGCTTCACCTGGAGAACTAGTTCATTCCTAAGTTTGAACCTGGGCTGTCAGCTTTATTTGTTAGAACGCACATGCATTTTTATTTTAATTTCATATTAGTTTAATAGTCAGTTGTTTACTTGTAAAGCTTCTTATAAACTTGTAAGCTTCTTATAAACTATATATTTATCAACAAGTTTTGACACCTGAAAAGCAATGATGTGTATCCATATGGATGTTTTCACAGTATATAGATGAAAAGATATATGTCATATAGATGATAAAATCTAATAGTTTAGGAGAAAACTTCCTCGGAAAGAAAACTCAAAGTTAGATTCAACTAAGATCAAGCATTAAATCTTTATATTTTGATTTATTTTTTGTTGTAATCTCATCCGTTTTTAAGTTAGACTGAGATATTTAAAGAGACAGAGACACAGTCATGGGTCATGTACATTTCTGAAATAGTGGCCGATTACAAAGGTCCAATCTGGGAATAGGTAGGTAGGGTAAGTCACCCATAGTTGAACTCAAGATATCAATGTCTGATCAATCTATGAGCTAATCAAGTACAATGTAGCGTACTGTAGATTTTGTCTAGCTCTCCTGCTTTCACTTCTTTCTTTCTCAAGGATGCCAAAAACGTCGAGTTGTGCAATCTTTGTATACTGTTGAGGTACATAGAATCACAGGTATTTGAGCCATTTGGTTGGGGGGAGCATATATTCACTTTACTTAGCTTTGCAAACCTGACCTGAAACAGAATTGACTTTCAGATCTAAATTGAAAAAGGCGTAAACTTCAGTTGCAATTCAGAATCTATTCTCCACAGATTCTGAAAACCCATATTACTGGTAATTTTAGCATAGAAACAATTCTGGTCACCAGAAATTGTGCATTTAAACGTCATTCACAGACATCATAACTGTGGGATATTTTCCATCTTTCCCATATAGCATCTAATATGTTGCGTTCTCTATACTTAGAGTTACATGTAATGACTGATATATTCACTCTTGTTATAATTTATCAGGATGACTTATTTTTCTGTCTCTGGGGAGCACAGGCATATATATATGTATTTGGGAGGCATCAGTTTCTTTTTAATTATAGGTACAAATCTGTCCTTTTTGGGCCAGGCAAATTACTTGTGAAAGGTGAAAGTTGTAATACATTATTAAGTTTATTTCCTATTTTGCTGTTTATTACTAGAAGCATAACAAAAAATGCTATAATTTCAAAAAGGTAAAAAGCAATTATTAGAATATTTCTTGGAACTAAAAAGAGAAAATATTTTATATAAACAGAAGTCAAAAATCCCCCCCAAAAAGCCAGCCCATAGACATGAAATAATTAGATGTTGAATAAATGAAAAGTATATCGTTAGAAGAGATTTTTATACAATGGATCCAGGGACTGTTACTTCACCCGAAGCTTTGTTTCATTTCAGAGGTTTCTGGCAGCTTAGAGTATAGAAATAAATTTTATGATAAAATTACTTCTAAATATCGTAGAGCAAACAGTATTCACTGTGACTTTGTGTTTTCTCATCCCTCTATGTCCACAGACAGCAGGAAATCCTCTTGTTGACTAAGGCTGTATTTGATAATAACCTTTCTCTCCTTGTTATATTACTTGGAGTGCTCATCATTTGAGACATGTAATGTGTTGGGAATCTCCTACAGTCCACTTCAATTGCCAGGCACCATACCTTCCATATTCTCTCTGCACGCCATTTTTTAAAATCCAACTTTCCAGCTGAGTAGATTGAGGCACACACTTTTTCTGAGTATCCCATGAATTTCACATATGGAATTGGCAAGAAAATGTGTGCTGACCTGTCACCCCCTGCATATAGTCATACAGGATGAAAAAAACTTTTTCACTTGATATTTTCCCCCTTTATCCAGGGTGCCTCCAAACACTTCAGAAGGTTAAATAACATATTTGAAAGAGGGGAAAAAATGAAACTAGAAGAAAATTAAGTTGCCTAACTCCCAGGGAGAAATAGCTTTTAAGATGAGATTTTTAAAAAATTAGGAGTAAATGGAGATGTGCCTAGGAGGTGTGGACATTGAACTTTTGGCACTAAACATGGTGTAGCTGTCTGAATAATTACGTGGCAATTCAGTTTCTGGCTAGCTAGTCAAAAAAACAATGCTATTGAAAGAGACCTATCTGGACTCTTCTGGAAGTGGGTAACAGTATAATTTTGGTATAGATCATAAAGACAAGATATAACTGATATATGGCATCTTTATTTTTTTTATGTGGCATCTTTAAATTATCAACACACAACTCTTTGTTTATACACCTTGTGGGCCAGGGAAAGGTAATTGTGATTTGCTCCTGAGTCCTTACTCAATTGCACATAAACATGCAAGCATGTATAAAAAACTTATGCACATATTAACACATACACATAGACACAAACACGTTTATATGTGCACATTTGCCCACACTTAAACACTCACCCATATATACACATACACACATAGTACACATACATATATACACAGACTTGCATTGCACTCTCTCTCTCTCTCAAAAGAATATATGGTAAGATATTGGCCTAGCCCTAGGTTTATGTCTTTCTATGAAAGCTTTATTCCTCCTCTTCACCCTCCCTAGATATTTTATATCACTAAGATCAACATTCAGCAAATCTCAACCTATGGGCCAAATCCAGTCTGCCACCCATGGCCTTTAGTATTTTTATTACCAGCGCATATGCATTATGTTAAAACAGAAGAAGGGAAAATTGGACTTACGCTGTATTTTTTTTTTTTTTTTATCCTTGCTAGAATTTAATGTGGTTGGTGCTCTGGATTTTGGCCATTCTTTTTTTTTTTTTTTTTTTTTTTCCAGCGTAACAGAGTTCATAGTTTTACACCACACCCAGTGCTCCATGCAATGCGTGCCCTCCACAATACCCACCACCTGGCTCCCCCAACCTCCCACCCCCCGCCCCTTCAAAACCCTCAGGTTGTTTTTCAGAGTCCAGAAAACCATGGATGACCAAATGGAATTGATTAGGGCAGAACTGAGAGCTACCAGGGATGATGTTCACAATTTTACGCTGTATTTTTAAGACACAGTAGAGTGGAGATTATTTTGTTACTGACTTAGATCAATAAATAAGAAACTTAAAAAACAAAGCCTCAACTTCATGCTGGAAATTCCTCACAAGAAAAAAGATCCAAGATGTAGCCACAATAGTTTATTTTTGCTGTTATTTCTTTTCCCTCAGGAGGCATATCTAGAAAAATGTCGTTATGGCCAATGTCAGAGAAATTACTGCCTGTGCTTACTTCTAGGATTTTTACGGCATCAGGTCTCACATGTCAGTCTTTAATCCACTTTGAGTTTGTGTATTTGGTATAAGAAAGTGGTCCAGTTTCATTCTTTTGCATGTAGCTGTTTTCCCAACACCATTTTTGAAAAGACTGCTTTTTCCTCACTGTATCAAAATAAAAAGCTTCTGCACAGCAAAGGAAACAACAGACAAAATAAAAGGCAACCTATGCAATGGGAGAAGATATTTGCAAATGACCTATCCAGTAAAGAGTTAGTATCCAAAATATATAAAGACCTTCTACAAATTAAATCAAAAAACAGGCAGAAGATATGAACAGACATTTCTCCAAAGAAGACATACAGATAGCCAGCAGACATATGAAAAGATGCTCAACATCACTTATCCTCAGGGAAATGCAGATCAAAACCACAATTCAATGTCACCTCACACCTGTCAGAACAGCTAAACTCAAAAACAAGAAACAACAAGTGTTGACACAGCTGTGAAGAAAAAGGAACCCTTGTACACTGCTGTGAATGCGAGCTGGTCTGCCACTGTGGAAGGCAGTATGGCGATTCCTCAATTAAAAGTAGAACTACCCTACAATCCGGTTAACACACTAGTGAATATTTACTCAAAAGAATATGAAAACACTAGTTCAGAGGGATACGTACCTTCCTGTGTTTATTGCAACATTATCTACATTAGCCAAATATGGAAGCAGCCCATGTGTCCATTGATAGATGAACAGATAAAGAAGATGTGATCTATAAATGGAATATTATTCAACCATAAAAAGGAATGAAATCTTGCCATTTGCAACAGCAGCTACTGTAGATTACAGGTGAATCAGACTGATTTATACACTTAACCACAATATCAGATTTAAAACAAGATGCAAGATGTCCATTTTCACAAAATATTTTAGTGGTTATATTTTAGGAACTCAAACTACAATTTCAGTAGCATTTTTAGACCTCACCACAAGTGCCAAAGAAATTTCTGTATTTCAGAATCCATTTAACTATGCAGTTGAGGAGCATCCACATAATTTTCTTTTAGAAGTGACTAATCTGCACAGTAATGACATGGTAAATGGTTGATGACAAAAGAATAATAGAATTCTATAAATGCCTTCCAAGTGAAAAAATACATTTAAGGTCATAACTCATGGGCTGCAACCAGTATTTATCAATACTGACCCGTGTGAAAAAGTTTTTTTAAGATGAAATATGTAAACATCTTACAGATCAGCTTTTTACCAGATGAATATTTATGGTTGATTTTGGTGGTAGAAAAAATATTAACTGAAACAAAATTAAGCAAAATGCTACCCCAAAATAGAATTTCATTCTTTTATTAGTAGACCTGAATTACACAAAGTACTCAATTATTATATATTTAATTTGTCAATAAAAATGTGGAAGTTTGTTTTCTCTGTTGTTTAATAAAAATCTACATAATAGCTTCGATTTTGCCTCTTGGCCCACAAAGCCAAGATATTTACTGTCTGGCCTCTTACATGAAAAGCTTGCCAATTTCTGCCCTAGAGTATTTAACACCTTTACCCTTCTAACTAGAGCTGCTACTACTCTCCAGGGACCAGAAGAGATTCTAATTCTACTCTATGGATGAGAGTTAAATGAATATGGAATGGGGGTTTCTTTTTTCAATGCCATATATTGTAATATCAAAGTTGACGTTTGGAATATATTTTCACATAAAATCACTAGGGTTAGTCTCTGTGAAATGGGTGAATTTCTACCTATAGTTCTACGCCACTAAACAGTGAATGTACTTTGGTGGGAGTACCTAAACAGCATTTTAAATAAATTTCTCAAGAAAATGAATACTGCATTTCTTAAAAATGACTAATAACCACACTTTTAGAACAGAGCTCTACTGCAATTTAAAAACTACCTATAATTTTTTATGAGTCCTTTAAAGAAGACAGCGTCATGGATAGTTTACGCTATTTTCTAATTCCAGGGCCGTCGTCTAACTTCCCTAGCTTTTATCCTCAAAAAGTACCTTTTTCAGGGGCGCCTGGGTGGCTCAGTGGGTTGAAGCTACTGCCTTCGGCTCAGGTCATGATCCCAGGGTCCTGGGATCGAGCCCCACATCGGGCTCTCTGCTCCATGGAGAGCATGCTTCCTCCTCTCTCTCCCTGCCTGCCTCTCTTGCCTACTTGTGGTCTCTATCTGTCAAATAAATAAATAAAATCTTAAAAAAAAAGTACCTTTTTCAAAATTATGTTAGGAACTGGATTCTCAGATCAGCAAACAACCTTGTTAAATATAAACAGTTAATGTTGATAAAATACGCTGAGAATTATGAGCATGATCTTATGTCATTTGTATTATTATCTCCAAGGAGAATAGAACTGCTGGGATGGAATAATGCTGCTCTTCGTTGGTAGCCAGATTGACTCCCAGGCAGGAAACCACCTCATTCCCTTAAGGTGGATAATTACACACTGAAAGCCACATGAGTCTCATTAATGAGCAGGCCAAGGTAATAAACAGATCCCACAACATTCTTATTAGCCTAATACAACTGCGCTTGGGGTAAAAATAATTCCACATTGAGTAAACCTGATAATCAAGAGTCTTAAGCGAAGTGTCAGCTTTAGTGTATGGAAGAAAAATGTAAAACCAAAGGCAGGAAAAATAAGCAAACATAATAAAAATCACTTACTCATCTATCCATCCACGTATCTAATTATTTTATGTTTTCCTTATTTCTTGCAGATATAGGTCAGCCTCCATTTTTAAAATTTGTTCTCCATTTTATAACCGCTTGTTCATTTGACAATTTTTTAAAAAGATTTTATTTATTTATTTGACAGATCACAAGTAGGCAGAGAGAGGAAGGGAAGCAGGCTCCCTGCTGAGCAGGGAGCCCGATGCAGGGCTCCATCCCAGGACCCTGGGACCATGACCTGAGCCGAAGGCAGAGGCTTTAACCCACTGCGCCACCCAGGCATCCCCGACAATTTTTTTTTTTTACTAGGTTCTAGGCAAGTTGTTAAAAAATAAATCTACATCCACAATATACTGGAAACAGGTCACATGTCTACTTATGGAAGTGATATTTCAATTCTAACATTAAAAAACTTCTGCAATTAAAAATTATTTCAAGGTAAATATTATTTGTAATCCACAGCAACTCTCTTAGATAAGAATTATTTCCTCCATTTTACACGTGAAAATTGGTACTCAAGTTAAATGACTTGTGACAAGCTCTATAGTAAATGCGAGTCTTCAGATTCAAGGTCTAAAACGTTTTACACTACATCAAATCTACCTTATTCATTTTGATAATATTGATTTTGAATAGTCTGCTGTCTCCTCGTCCTCAACACTTGAATAACAGCTTTATCAAATTTCCCTCAAATACCAGTTTCCTTTAATGTACCTCCAGAACATCTTTGAATTCCTTTTCATTCATCTTCTCCTCAAATCAAATGGAGCAAATGCTATTGCTTTCTTATTTCACATTCACTACCTTCTTCTCTATCCCTTTGAAGCATTGCTCCTCCACATTTTTGCTAACTTCACTCCTGTTTTATAATGCTCCCTTTCACTACCACTCAACCTACCCAGACTGGGGACTAAACACAATTCCCCCTCACAGTCATCACTCTGTTATAGTGAAAAAATGTTTGTCTAGGAATAAAATACTTGATCTTCAATAGTTCCAAGTTTCTCCTTTTGATCTCCAGGTCCTTAAGATTTAGAGAAGTCACAATGACTGTAGACTGCTGTGGAGCTGTCCCATGAATTTTAGTTAATGACCTTACGTAGGAAAGAGTACTAGTAAAACAATGTCTAACATTCAGTTAAGTGTGTTCTATGTGCCAGCATTGTGTTAATCAGTTTACAAATGTTATCACTCATAACCCTTAATAAAGTCCATGAAGGCAGATATTCTCACTCTCCAGTTATAGAGGTGGCCCCAAAGTACTGTGATTAGTAGCGTGGATTTTATAGCCAGGCATTGGAGATGTGCATTCTCCTCCCATCACCTTCTAGCTTTTGTCCATGAAAATTCTGATTCTAATCCTTTTGGATGTTTGCCAAATATCCTTCTAAGAGGACAGGGGCATTTGTGTATATGCATTTTTATATGTACATGTGTAAACATATATGAGTGTATATGTGTGTTTGTGTATAAATGTATGTTTGTGTTTTCATGTGTGTACTTGTGAGTGGGTGTATATGTTTTATGTGCATGCATTTGTGTTTATGCATGGTTGAGTGAGCGCTCGGGAACAAATGTCACCCTTCTCCCACAAAGCATATGTACAGATGGTGAGTTGTGTGCTGATAATTTGGAGATGCCAATGCATTAGCTATATCTTGGCTTCTGAATCTAGTTCAAAGTATGTCATATAAATTCACCATAAATTGAAATGGGTGTGGAAAAGTGGAGCTACCAGCTTCTCATATTTCTGCCTCCACATTCTGTTTCCATGTATACCATATTATTTAGCTGTTTACAGAGGCTTTATCATTTTACTGCCTTGGATATTTTTTGCTTGATTTTCTTGAATTTAGGTATATCGTGATTTTATTCACAAAACTCTTTTTCTATTTTTAATTTTTTTCCTGTATTTGTGTCTTACTTACTGCCCTGATTGGATAGTTATGGCTTGGTATAATTTGGTATGTTGTTAAGTAAGAGTTGGTATAGAGTATATTCTTATGTTATTCCTGGTTTAATTTTTTAAAAAATTTTTAAAAGATTTTATTTACTGGAGAGAGAGAGAGGGTGAAAGGGTAGAGGGACAAGCAGACTACCCGCTGGGCAGGGAGCCCAAAATAGGGCTCAATCCCAGGACCCTGAGATCATGACCTGAGCCAAAGGCAGACATTCAACTGACAGAGCCACCCAGGTGCCCCTTCTGTTTTTAAAGAGAACAGAAAAATTCCCGTTTTTAAAGAAAATAACCACGTTTCTCTATTAAGTATAATGTTAGCTCTTGGTTTAAATATGTATTCTTTGTCATGCTAAGAAAGAAATAGTCCAAACGTAAGTTTTGGTGTTTTAATCAGCAATAGTTGTGGAATTTTATCATTTTCTCATCATCTATTGAGATAGTTGGAGTTTTTTTTTTTTTACTATGTTCCCTCCTAATGTAATGAATTATATTAATTTCTCCTCTGTTATACCAGAATTTTCTTGGCTATGCTAAATCCAGTCATAATGAAAATATAGGGTTTTTTTTACCCTGTGAAATTAGCTAAAATGTTATTTATAATTTCAATTTCTCTATTACCTAATGAAGTTACCTGCTTCTTTCTATAATTTGGTCTTCTTATGTGATTTAGTGGTTTTTTGTTTTTTTAAAGATTTTATTTATTTACTTGACAGAGAGAGAGATCACAAGTAGGCAGAGAAGCAGGCAGAGAGAGGGGCGGGGGGGAAGCAGGCTCTCCACTGAGCAGAGAGCCCGACATGGGGCTCTATCCCAGGACCCTGAGATCATGACCTGAGCCGAAGGCAGAGGCTTAACCCCCTGAGCCATCCAGACGCCCCATGATTTAATGTTTTTATTCCTAATGTGACAAAGATAAGTTTACACCCATTCTGTGTATTAGAATCATTTTCTATATTAAGAAACAATGTTCTTAATAAAGGGACCTTTTTCTTTAGAAAATTAAATAACAATTCTCTAATAAACCTATCTGAATTAGGACTGAAGTAGAAAAATCCAGTATATAACTCAAATGTCCTAAGTGTTACCTTCTTCAAAATCATTTGAGAAAGTTTGTAAGAAAGTCCAACTCAGACTTATTCACAGTCACTTTATGACTTTTATGGGCCTTACCTAGTTTTTCCCCCATGGGTCCCTTTCTCTGTAAGAATATATTAAAAATAATTTGTTACATATATATTACTATAAAGACAAATATATTATACATTTAAAATTTTATCTTTGACCTAAAAACTCATATTTTTTTCTTATGATTTTTTAAAATATTACAATATTTTCATAACCCTCTAAAAATATGTAGGCCCTGGGCCCTTTGTTCACTGTGGCTAGTAGGTATATTGGCCCTGCATATTGAATAGGAACTCTGCAGGTGTAGGGGCCAGAGATGTGCATTTGAACAGCTTCTGTGGTTCATGTGCCCAGTGTTCTGGTGGCTAAGAGAACTAGGTTCACTAAGGACCAATTCAACCTTTGCCACTACCTGAGAACTTAGAGCATCATGAGGCTGGTCATTTAAACTCTTCAGGTTTTAATGATTTTGTCTGTAATATCTCTAAATTCCTCTTGCTACAAATTTTTATGAAGAGGTACTTTACTGAGAACTGATGACCTTCTCATCTTCTATGTAGTCTTTCTTTTAACAGCTAGGTAAACGGATACATCAAAAACTGTGCCAAGTAGTATACGAGGTACTAGACCCATCAGTCACTAAATGAGGTAAATTTGGTTCCTAACCTGTTGGACTTACAGTATAGTGGAAAAAATTGATAGTAATTGTGAGGATGTTAAAGTATGGAATGATAAGGAGGCTTAATCTAGCCTGGGAAGCCAGACAATGTCTACTTGGGATGAGTGTGAATCAGCACATCAGGGATGGTATTGATGTTTATAAATGGATAAAACATTATCCTTGACTGCATTAAGACAAGGGAGTATGATGCATTCAAAAAATGTTGAAAAAGAGCAGGATGGCTAGGCCAGAAAGGGAAAGACGAAGAATAGCATTTCATGTAGATGAAGTTCATTTTCCACTGTTTATTTGATTTCATTCTACAGAATTAATTTATTTTTTAATATGTGGAGTATACAAAGTCTTTCAGAATGCCACCTTTATTTGGGGGGTGCAATTAATCTTTTAATTTTTGTAAGATAGTTGTTACTGCCATAGTTAGGATCACTTGTTTTCCTGTTAAGGTGATGTTGTAGAAGCTACCTTTTGGAAGTGATTTCTTCATGATACCAGAATCTTCACCTCCCCCTTTCTGGCACAATAATGATTTGTAGTTAGGTAAATGGGAAATTTGTTTTTTCAAACTTCCCAATTGTTAAGGTTAATTTTCTGGGAGTGGGTTATAGTTTCCTTTGTTTTGGGATTTTAAGTATTTGTTGTATTGCTGGGATGGGGTAGAGAAGTTTAGGAGGAGAAATCTGCATTGTCAAACATCTGTCATTTTTCTACAAAAGCATTTCTCATTGATTTTAGAATATATACAGTAATATTTTAGGTTCACATCAGCAGTTGTAAGGAAATGGCTGATGACATTAATCTCTTATTTCTAAATCCCCTTACATATTCAACTTAATGATTGCCAGAGCTAAAAAGCACTGAAATTGTTCATTAAAGTTTTTAATGTGAAATTTTCAATTGCCTTTTACCCAAATTTAAAACAACTAAATAAATGGAATTCATTGTATTTACACTTTCTAAAAAACATTATAACTAAAGACTAGTTCCACCAACCCCCAAAGTCTCCTATAAATTGAACAGAGACACTAAGTCAAACATCTGTATTCAAGTTATTTTTTACCACTGACAGATGTTTTCTTACAGGTATCACATTATAAATTGTTGGCTAGATATTCACCTTGTTTTATCTTTTTATTTTCAGATCTCATAAAAATACGCTATTTTTATCCTATATTATCTTATGAAACATTTAGCCTTTTCTGCTAAAGCCATCTCCAAAGGTAAAAGAATAGGTAGATTTATCACTTGTACAAATAAGGAGGTGAATCCAGGTACAAGTTTAATTTGTAAAACTATCCTAAAATTTTAACTGCAGTCCAAGGATCTCAACATCCAGTATAATGTTGATTTTTTTTAATAAAGTAATCTGCCCTCCATCTTGATGAGTTATAATAGCTACTCTCATTCTAACAAGATTTTGCTAGATCAGGTCAACTATATATTCTCAGTTTTATATAAACAATGTAAATTCCTTGTATGTTCTCACTGTATAAACTAAGTACAATATGTTTAAAACAAACAAAAAGCCCAAAAGTCAAGTACATGATGAGTGGATCTCTAGAATGTGTTAGCCCATGAGCTTTTTTTCTTTTTCTTTTTTTTGAGTTTTATTTAAATTCTAGTTAGTTAACATATAATAAAATACTGGTTTCAGGAGTAGAATTTAGTGACTCATCACTTCATATAACACCCAGTTGGGCTTTTTTTCTAAAAACTTAAACCTATCTTAGGCTTAATGTTTGGGCCCCCCAAAAAATGTTGCTATGAAAACTCAAAACCAGCTTACTTAGATTCTCAAAGCTTCAAGTTTTATAAAATGCCATGACATCTACCTCCTTAGCCTTTTGAGATGATTCTCAGAAGATTCAATTCTTTACATTTTTGTGTGTTGAAATAAATTTGAAGTAAAAATTAAGTTTAAATGACTGAACTATACAGTAATAACTAATAGAATCATGACCAAAATCTGGTCTCTGGTTTTTGGGGGCAAAATTTGAGATTATTTTTCCACAGTCATAAACCAAGAAAAAAAATTATGAATCTCATTTTAGACTGCGGTATAATTAGGTCTGATCCCCAATCAAACGTCATACTTGGAAGGGAATGAAATGGCTAGCAGGAGTCATTTATATATCTTTGAGCTAAACTCCTTTTAACGGGTTTAATAAAAACCAGAAATTTATGCACATAACTCCATTTCATAAGGACCATTTCAGCAAGTGTGTGCATCATAGAACAACAGTCATTCAGGATCTTAAGAAACAACAGGCACCTATTTCTTTTTCTAAGAAAGGAGAAATCAATGTAAATTATTAAAATATAAAACATTTAATTACTCTTTTATGTATCGTCTTTTTATTGGAACTTCCTTAAATAAGGAGTGTGAGTGGTGGTGATTATAAAGCCAAATACAATGACCACTGAAAATTTTGTTCTGCCCTGTGGGATTTGAGGGTGTTTGAAAGAAATGAAAGCAAATCTGCATTCTAATGCTATGTATCCATAGGTAGGAACTCAGCGGAATAATCTTTAACCACCTGCCACAGTATACATGTATAGGGGATTAATATGGTGTATGTGATTTGAATCTAAAATGCTTGTCTACTAGTTATAAAAATTTTTTAAAACCTTTTTTCTGTTAAAGTAGAAATTACATAAATTAATAATAACCAGAACCATTATGACCTAAGCTATAGACTTTTATCTCTTTTTCTGTTTTTGTTTTTTTTTTTTTTTTTTTTTGCAGGAAAATATATGTAAGT
This sequence comes from Mellivora capensis, assembly GCA_004024625.1. Taxonomy (NCBI): domain Eukaryota; kingdom Metazoa; phylum Chordata; class Mammalia; order Carnivora; family Mustelidae; genus Mellivora; species Mellivora capensis. Next base: position 140,292 of record PISX010000834.1, on the reverse strand, counting down.
TCTCAAAACTAGTCTTTTAAAAAATGTTTTGGTTCTTTTTTTTCCCCATTTATTTACATCGGTTTTGCCGAATTTGAACTTACGGTCCATTTCCCCTTGCTATTAATGTAAATGCTTTTGTGGTCATATTTCCTATATCCTACCATATGATCCTGAGCAACTTTTATTTGGCATTTAATTGTACCTTATTATTTTATTTTCCTTCTCTTCCCCTGTGTTCATCTGTTTTGTTTTTTAAAACAGGGAGGCAAACCTTAAGAGACTCTTAACTATAGAGAACAAACTGAGGGTTCCTGGTGCGGGGTGGGTGGAAGGATGGGATAAATGAATGATGGGCATTAAGGAGGGCACTTGTTAGGATGTGTACTGGGGGTTATATGTAAGTGATGAACCACTGAATTCTATTCCTGAAACCATACTACACTATATGTCCACTAACTCGAATATAAATTTTTAAAAAAGAAATTAGAAAAAAGATAATTGCATCTGTTAACTCTTTTTCTTGGCCATTTTTTTCTTGCAAAATATGAGTTTTTTGATGGTACAGTGCCTATAATATTGTATGAACAAGAATTGCAATAATTAGTGGATTAATAAAATATTAATTTCCCTCTTGATTATAACAAACATAGTTAACACATCAAGTGGCTAGAATAATTTGCACATTATAACTTATCTGGTCTTCACAAGACTGTGAGATAGGTACTGTTTCCACAATGTACAAACAAGGAAAGTTGAAATACAAGGGGTTAAGACCATTCTCAAGGCCATACAGCTAATGCATGTCAGAGCCAAGAGATGAATCCATAGAGCCTTACCTGCACTTAATCACTGTCCTGAGATAATATTTTAGGATACCTATCTCACATAGGACTTATCAGCACAGATAAGGCATAATGGTGAGTGGAGATAATTATGAATCATTTCATTAAAATTCTTGCATCCTGGGGCAGGGAGATATTCAAGAATCCTTGACATATAACTTTTTTTATGTACTATACTAGAGCCCTATTAATGTCTACAAAATAGCAATAGCTACAGTTTAGTTTAATGTTACAAGGAGTGATGGTTAGAGAAGGAAATGGGCCCTAAGAATATTTAAAAATTAGGAAATGTAATACTTGAAATCAAAGCTCTTAAAAATAATACCACTGTGTCATCAATTTACTATTGTGTGTTTAGCCCAGTACCCCAAAGAATACAATCAGTTTTTATAAGCTTTAAGTTCTTCACTTTTATTTTCCTAATGATCTTTAAAAGATTTTTGTTATAATGTCAATGTAGAAGTAATATAACTTCCTGGAAAGTATCCCATTGGAAAAGTAAAGAGTGATTTGTTCTTGTCCTAGCCAAGATACACTGACTTTTATTTTAATTTCTCAATCAATGACACAAGTTGACTCCAGGAATGATTACAAATAAAGTCTGTAAAATTACAGTGCTCAAACTCACAGATAAATACAAGAATAAGTATATAGAAATGCTTCTTTGTGATTTGTGTTTCAGATTGAAATTGTTTCATCATTTGTTCTTAATGTACAACAGCTTATTTGGCTTTTTCTCCCACATAAACAACACAGATTTGTAAGATATCTTCTGCAGAACGTGTCACAATTAAAGCATCTCCATACTCTTTCTTTGGAGACATGTATTTCTTTCAGTAGGACATCTTAATATTCATCCCTTGAGGATTTATTACTACATTCATCTCAATCAGAAATATCTTTTCATTTCTTTAAATCCTTTATTATCACTTTCAAGCCTGTAATAAACTTCATGATTATTGTTCTCTAGGAGGCATTTTCCTGTTACCTCATTGATATTGTAGCCAATACAGGCCACTCCATGTATCTTAAGGATTTATTGATTTAAAGGTATAATTGACCAAAACTCTTTAAATTTTAAAATTAAACCTTAAAATATTGTACTCACCTAAAAAATAAATAGTATCTCCATCCATAAAGTGTCCTACTGGACAGAATGAAAATGCAGCCTATCCCTTTATAGAACTTAGTCAGTGATAACCAATTAGTTAAGAATGCTTTGGAGGGTTTTTCTTCCATTTGAAGAATTTGATAACACAGTCAGCTAACTGCATCTTTATATCCAGGATTTTTTAATGGAAAGGGTATTGATGTATTTTGACAGCATTCCCAGTGGTAAGCAGGTGAATAATAAAGTCAGAACAGCAAATTTGCAGAAATATCTGGAAAGTTGTTCCATAAATGAGAATGAGGAGAGAGAAGACAAGTTGTTTTTCTAACCTAAGTGGTAAGTTCATGTGTTGCAAACAAAGTATTTAGGTATACTGTATATTTATATTAAATGTCTGTATAGGAGATGAAAAAGCACTATTGCCAGAAGCTTTGAAGGGATAAAAACTTGGGTAAGGGAGCACCTGGGTGGCTCAGTGGGTTAAAGCCTCTGCCTTCCGCTCGGGTCATGGTCTCAGGGTCCTGGAATCGAACCCCGCATCGGGCTCTCTGCTCAGTGGGGAGCCTGCTTCCTCCTCGCTCTCTGTCTACTTGTGATCTCTGTCAAATAAATAAAATCTTAAAAAAAAAAAAAAAACTTGGGTAAGAAAACTCCTTTTCTTGACTCTGTCACTGAGTCACTGATCCAGAGACAGAGTTCTGAACACAAATAGCTAAAATACCAGTAGAACTCAGCAAGTAAAACTGATAGCCACTCTGCACTTAAATGTTGAAATTTGACTGTTGTGCATAGGTCACAAACAAGAAGAAGGTAAGAAGCGCTGAGAGTTCAGAGGAAGAGAATATCCCATCATCCTTAGGGAGAATTCAAAGTAGGAGGCACATGGGCTCACCCATGAAGAGCCATAAGTACTTCACAGAGAGAAGATGATGCAGGAGCAAGTAGAAAATGAAGAAAAACACTTGTTGAGTGAAACAAGTGTTTGCTGAAAGGCAAAATTGTTGAATTTGACTAAACATGTCAAGTGTCTGAAGGGGCTACTTACTGTGATGTGAAGAGCATTCTTTTATGGGCAGATAATAGAAGGCCTTCAGTGCTTTAATGAATTAAAGGCTTTAAGCAGATATATGTACTATGGGTTCAGCAAATAGCTAGAGAATCTCAACTGGCAGGTAGACCTGGAGATAGTGATTTGGAAATGATACACCTGGAAATGATAAATATACATAGAAATGGTACATAAAGGAGGAGAAAGCATTGAAGAAAAGAGAAGAGGGCTCAGGATAGGTTTATGGTAAGCACCTACTGTAAAGGACAGGAATAGAAAAAGATACAGAAAGAAGAGGTAACTAATGATCAGAGAGGTTGAAGAAGATGGTATTGAAGATTAAAGGAAAGAGAGCATGAAAACAGTTTGGCAAAAGATGAATTACTCCAGTGAAGTCATTAGTCACTCTCCAGAAAGTAGTTTCTGAAGAATGGTAGGAAAAGAAAGACTATTGTGTGCAGAAAAGAGACATGGTTCCAAGCCTCCCAGGTAGTTTGGCAGGACAAAAAAACAAAAACAAAAGCAAAAAAACAAAGACAGTGGAAGAAACCGGAGTATTTTTAAGCTGGAAGATTCCTTAGTCTCTTTGTAGATAAAAGATGATGATCCGGTGAGGAGAGATTGATGATGCAATTAAAGATAATTCACAAGGGGGATAAATGGGAATATACAAGAGCACAGGGACATGATCAAGCTATTGAAGGAGAAGGAAGACCTTTCCTTCTGAGAAAGAATCTGAAATAGAAATCATAAATACACAGAAATATTTTAATAAAGAGGAGGATAGAATAGGGCAGAATATACTTCATTGCCTTTGATTTTATTAAAGACTTTATTAGGGAGAGATGAATAAGGGAAAGGGCAGTGGAAGGAGTGGAGTGAGAAAGGGAGTGGAAGAAGCAGGCTTCCCACTGAGTGGGGAGCCCTACGTGGGGCTCCTTCCCAGGACCCCAGGATCATGAACTGAGTCAAAGGCAGATGCTTAACCAACTGAGCCACCCAGGTGCCTGCCTTTGATTTTAAAAATAGGAGATGAGCTACTTTGTTGTCTAGGTATGTTGAGAACCAATAACGTTTGTTTTTTTAAGGGTTATGCGAAAATCTGAACCCACTGTAGTTAGCAGGGAATAGAAGCTTTCTGAGAAATAAAAATACGATTGTTCTGATATGGATCAAGGTAAAGTTAACTAATATGCATTTACAGTGGACTTTATACATGTGGTTAATAATCTTAAATACAGCTGTCCATCTTGGGCATAGAGTATAAAACACGGAAGGTGGAGATCATTTGAGGTAATGTTGGTAATCCTAGTAAGTCTGGAGATACAAAGTCAAAGAGATAACATATTTGATAATGCTGAGTTTCTTGGCGATAGAACTGGCTGGAGTGTAGTTATTTAGAGGCTATACAACATCAAAAGTGACTCACCTCCTGCCAGATACGAAGTGTCTTTAGAAAATGGTTAGATTATGGTGAATGTATTGATCCATTTTTGAGGGTGAATGATTAGGAGGAAGTTTGACTGCCGAGTAGATATTCTTAAGTATCAAAACAGGGAGTAGGTAATAATGAGGTGGTTCAATTTAAAACTTACTTTGGAATCAAAACCCCTTTGAAGGGGTGTAAAATTGCCTTCCAGGATTTCTTTCTGTATCCAAAAATAGCCCACTAACTGTGAATCCCAGCTTAAAGCTTTGTATACGTGGGGGAAGGGAGGAATGCAAAACTGTCCTACAAATAAAATAGAAAAAGTTGTTGCTCTGTACGTTTGAAATAATAGGTACAGTCTAGTGATTGTAAAATATAGCACTGCATGGAAACATTTTGTTTTGCAGTGTTTGGGTTTCAATTATATGAGAAAACAGTATGCATTTTGGAAAGTGTGTCAAAGCAATGAAAGCTTCTTAATAACAGAAACTGGAAATTGCCTGACAAAGTGAAACATTTAATGATGTCAGCTTTTCGGAAGCAGAAACTAGTCATTGTGAAAATAGAGACAATTTATCTTTTAATTCAGTAATAATTCTAGTCCATTTTAAACTATATTCTTTCATAATTCTAACAATAAGAGGTAGTTTGCTGAATATTACTTAAAAAGAATATTTCTTTATCTTTTTCTATTGCATTTTTACAGCAAGGAACATTTAACACAGTTATCTTTGGTGAATTATACAAAATTAGTATTTTACCATTCCAGAAGTCACACACATTTTGGTCTCCATTCAAGATACTTGAGAGCAGCATGAAATTAAATTCTTAGTAATAGAAGACTACTTCAAAATGGTGGGGAATCCAGAAAAAAAAAAGATAGGCTTGAACAAATTGCATGAAATAACAACTTACAACAAATTACATAAAATAATTTAATAAACAACCAGCATGATATTTTGGTGATGTAATCTTTGGAAAAGTAATTTTGGTAGAGAGAAGATGCACACAGCAAAGCATAGGTCTAATAAACTTATCCGTAGCTTAGATTCCAAATTCCATTTATGGAAATTGGATTCCACCTCCAACATTGGATTTGTGAATATAAGGGTATGTAAACAAGGGATTAAGCTGAAGAACTTAAAAATTTATATGAATTAGCTCTCAAAATAGAGGATCTGTATTCATTTACTCCTATTACAAGTATCTATAATATCTGCTACCCATCAGACACCATGGTGGCCTGAAAGCTACAAAATTTAGTAACCCATGAATTTTACCTTCAACTTGCTCGCATTTTAGTAAAAGAGAAAGACGAAGAAAAAAATAGGTATGAATTTCTGTTTAGATTCATTTTCTTTTGTTATATTTATACTAATGTACATATGCAAAATATACTACATTGTGAAGATAAAGCACCAGATATGTATAAAACAGTACAAGGTAGAAATTACATCCATAGATTTAAACTGCTGACAGTCTGACCTCAACTTCCACTTCTATTGGTAACTAGTTTTAAGTTACTTTAGGTTTCTCATCTTTAAAATATTATGATAGTATCTATCTCACAGAGTTGTTTTAATAGGGGTTCAATGGGATAATGTGTTCAGCACACATATTCAAGTACATTTGGTATTAATAATCACTTGATAAATGTTGGTTAAATAATCATTATTTAAGGTAGAGGTAACAGTAGAGGTAGCCTTTTTTAAAAAATATTTTATTTATTTATTTGACAGACAGAGATCACAAGTAGGCAGAGAGCCAGGCAGAGAGAGAGAGAGAAAGCAGGCTCCCTGCAGAGCAGAGAGCCCGATGCGGGGCTCGATCCCAGGACTCTGGGATCATGACCTGAGCCGAAGGCAGAGGCTTAACCCATTGAGCCACCCAGGCATCCCCAGAGGTAGCCTTTTTAAAAAAATTTTATTTATTTATTTTTTTAATTTAAAAAAAATTTTAAAAACATATAATGTATTTTTAGCCCCAGGGGTACAGGTCTGTGAATCTCCAGGTTTACACACTTCACAGCACTCACCATAGCACACACCCCCAACAATGTCCATAACCCCACCACCCTCTCCTGACCCCCCTCCCCCCAGCAACCCTCAGTTTCTTTTGTGAGATTAAGAGTCTCTGATGGTTTGTCTCCCTCCCGATCCCATCTCGTTTCATTTATTCTTTTCCTACCCCCCAAACCCCCCATGTTGCATCTCCACTTCCTCATATCAGGGAGATCATATGATAGTTGTCTTTCTCTGATTCACTTATTTCGAGGTAGCCTTTTTTATGTTAGTTGTTGGAGTATGCCAAGCAGATTGTGAAGGTGTTACTGTGCAAGGAATCGATGTAGAAAAATGTGGCAAATGTGGTAATATTCTTGATAGCCCCTTTCTATCAGACTTTAAAAACTGGAGTTCCTCCTCCCTTCTTTTTCAGTACTTTCTTCTTAGGACACTTCAATTATTTCCTTGGTCATAAGTGCCATCTAAATCTTTAATATTTTCAAACATATCTCTAATGCAAACTTTAGAACTCCAGGGTCAAATATGTAACTTCTCACTATCCAGGTCATTAACTGGCATCAATATCTACACAGTAGCTCAAGCCGGAAACCTGGCAATCATCCTTGATTGTTTCCTTTCCATATTCTCCATGGCCATACATCAGTAAGTCTTCTTGATTCCTAATTTTATCTCCAAAATGTATCTCCATGGCGACTGTCTTCTCTTTTGGCCTACTTCAATGGTATCCTTGTTTTCACTCATTTCCTTCCAATCCTTCCACAAAGAAGCCAGGCCTTATCTTTTGCAAACACAAATTGGATTGTGTAATGCCCCTCCTTGAAATGTCCAGTGGTCTCATTGTAGCTAATAAAAAATCACTACCACTTATCAGACTAAGATCCAATAAGATCTATCTCCTGACAAATTTCCAAACTACTTCTCTCCCTTACAGAGGTTTAGGCACACTGACCATCTGAGTTTTGTGAAATGGGCAAGGGCCCCCCTTGTCAGAGATCTTCTGCCTGGAGTTCTTTGTACACAGTCTTCACTGGAGTAGTTCCTTCTGAGTGTACAAGTCTCTATTTAAAATATACCTACTCAGAGTAAACTTCCTTAGCCATCTCATTTTAAGTATATTTCCTATCTCTGGGCTATTTGGTCTCATAATACTCTATTCTTTTATTCATAGTAAGCTCTTAGTCCTAAGACAATATTTGATTTTTTTTAAAAACCACTAAGATTCTATGCCACCCAACTAATAACACATTCATTCATTCATTCAACAAATATCAATTGAACTGCTACCATGTGCTCAGCACAGTTATATGATATAACCCATGTTTCAGAGGGTTTATTAGAGCAGATATATACAGATGAATTGAAAAGGGCAAGAGTGGAAGCAGGAGAACTTGCTGTTACATAATGCCAGGTGCATAGTGCTTGTTGCTTTGACAGACTGATTGCAATTAAAGATTCAGACACATGGATGGGTGTAAACTATTGACTAGGGTAGAACACATAGAAATTTCTGATGGAATGAATGTGGAAGTAAGAGAAGGTGAAGAATGAAGAATTACTCCAAGTTGCTTTATTTCAGCAATCGAATAGATGGTAGTGTCAAAACAGAATGAAATTGGTTTGAAAGAAAGATATAAAGGTTTCCGTTCTGTACATGTGAAGTTTGATATGCTTTTTGACATATAAGTGGAAATATCAAGTTGCAGTTAAAAATATGTATAGGAAACCCATGTGGAAAGTTTAGAGTAAATATGAATTTGGTTGTTTTCATCATGAAAATGGTACCAAAGCCATGACATTAGAGGAAATATTCTAAGAACAAAGTGTAAGAGTGTAACAATAAGCCTCCCTAACACTAACACAACACTTAACAAGTGTCAAGCACTATCCTAAGCATTTTATTTATGTGGTCTCTCTATGAAACAGGTCTTGTTAATACCCCCATTTTCCAGATAGTAAAACTGAAGCAGAAAAAAGAATGAGAGACTTGCCCAAAGTTGCACAGCTAGTAAGTGTTAAGTTTGGAATTTGAATACAGGGTGTCTGTTTCCAACATTCATGAATAGATAAGGGAAGTCTCAAGAAGAAGTTATCAGATGATTGAGAAGTAGAATCGCCAAAAATTGAAGAAGAGGAGTAAGAAGGAATGTGAAGATAGGGTCCCAGAATTGAGTCTGGGTCTGGCTCCCTGCTCAGCGGGGAGTCTGCTTCTCTTTCTCCTTCTACTTCTCCCTCTCTTTTTCTCATGCTCACTCTACCTCTCTCTCTCAAATAAATAAAAAATCTTTTTAAAAAACAAAGAATGAAAAGAAGTGGACAAAAGGAAAATCAGGACATAGTGTCACAGTAGGAATGAATTTTCTTCAAAGGAGGGAGGAGTGATCCACATTGAAATCTGCTGATAGATGAAGTAAGATACAGACCGAGAAAAAGGAAAATGTTGACAGGGAGACTTCCTAGAAGGTGAATATTTGAAGCCAAGATATTGCATAGACAGTTATATAACAGTGATGTTAAGGCATGTGATAATGTAGAAAGAATAAAAGAATAAATAAATATAAGAATGTAGTTTGATACTATAGGAGCACTGAGAGAGCATGAAAAATGGAGTTAGAGAGGTGTTAAGTACTCCGTCACAAAGACCCTTATTTTTCTGGATCTCTCCATGAAAATAATTGCAGTAATTGCTATTTTACAAACAAATGTCTCTATTATTTCAGAATGGCATATGTTGCAAGGAAATCAGGCCATCATTTATAAAGTGCCTGGGAATATGTAATAAATGATAATATTTTGAAATTTTCATCTCTCATTTTTCCATATCAAACTTTTGTTAATAAAGAATTAATCTTCACATGTAGATTTTTTAAATTGAAGTTAAATTTACATATAGTGAAATGCATAGATATTATGTGTATCATCAGTAACTTTTGATTTGTTATTTACCTTTTGTGTCAGAAATGTTGAGTAATCCAAACTGTGGCCAATCTAACGTCTGTTCGAAATTATTTCTCAACTATGAATCTCTAAGAACTCGCCACAAAAAAAAAAAGAAAAAATGTCATCAAATTTAGGAACAGAGTAGTTAACACTTTGAAATCTATAAGTGCTACACAAATATGAGATACTAATATAAGGTAAAGTGGCAGAATCGCTTTTATAATAAACCTTCCTCTTATGAAATTATGCAAAAACTGTTAGTAAGCTGGATATATGTATGAAAAATTTTTAAGAAAGCATCTAAAAGTAATAAGCCTCTCCATAGAAAAAATAGCTAAAAATCCCAAAGAAGAAAGTAAACTATTACTCACTGATATTTTCTAAAGAAAATTTGGGGGTCTCTTACTATGAACCATTTTTAAAAGCATTCTTGCTAGACCATTACTCTGCTACTGGTTGTCTCTTTGAACTTAAGTGGTGGGCTGTGAGAAAGGCAGGTTTCCACTGACCTCACCCCTGTTGTACAATGATTAATCATCATGAATACAACTTAAGATCAAGCCATGGGAAGCTTGTCTTCTTCCATCTAATTTGATTAATGAGTTTTATGGCTGGGATGCATTGTGAAGAAGTTAAAAGTACCTGAGGCAAAGAACAACTATAGTATGTCTTACATAAATTTTTAGGGAAACAGAAACCATCCTGAACATAAAAATTCCATACTTACTGAAGTTACAAGATCATCTATCCAGGGTAGCTTTATATATGACCATAAAAGATTATAAAATCTTTATATTCTGAAAATAATAATTAATAAATACTATTTATTTTCTCTCCAAAAGCTATTAACATACTCTAGTAACCAGTGAGAGACGGATGCTTCTTTAAATCATTATCTTTATAAGCTCAATAGTATGTCTTTCTAAAGTAATAAGGGTCACTCAAGTATTGACTTTGTCAGTCATGTAGTTCCTTACTTATGTAGTAGTAGAATTGCATTTATGACATTTGATAATAGCCCATGACAGCTTTGGACCCTAATGATTAAGTAAAAACTATAATAAACTCTTAGAACAGTCAAATAATAGTAAAGAAAAGCTTCAGTGTTTTTTTTAATGTCAATACAGAACTACAAATAATATAATTATTTTTGTCCTATTGTGGAGAAAACTCTTGTTAGCATTAAAACTACAATATTCACTTTTTTAAAAATATGACAATTAACCTTCATTACTAGAGATCAGATACTTTTCTGACCTAAATTTACATATTTTCCTAATATATTCTTTATAATTTGAACATAGAAGCTCTTTTGACATTTACTCATAGAATAAACTTTCTTCAAATTTTCTTCCATATGTCCAGTCTAATTGACATTTGTGTGTATCATAATTTAACATTTTAGTCTCATTATGCACAAACATTCATCTTTTATGATTCCACTTCTATAGAAACAAAGTGGAGTACACAAAATATTACTAGTTCCTAATATGTTCTCTTTTAAGCATTGGATTGTAATATAATTACATCCAGAAGTAATGACTGTGGTGAGTTTCCTAGGACTGCCATAACAAATTACCACAACCTTAGATGTCTCAAAGCAACAGATATTCTCTACCAATTCTAGAGGCTAGAAATCCAAAATTAAGTTGTTGACAAGACTGGGTTCTCTCCAGAGGCTCTAGATGAGGATTTTTCCTTACATCTTCCTGTTTCTGGTGGTTGCAATCCTTGGCATTCCTTGGCTTGTGGATGTATCACTCCTATCTCTGACACATGGCATTCTCCATGTGTCTGTGTCCAGATTTCCTCCTTCTTACAAGGACTCCATTCATCCATTATGACCTCATCCTGACTTGTTTACATCTACATTACCTGTTTCTAAATAAGATCACATCCACAAGTACTGGGATTTAAGATTTAACATGTCTTTTAGGGGAACACAATTCAGTCCCCAATAATCACCTATAGTAACTAGTCCTAAAATCCATTTTCTATTACTGCAAATCATTATTAATAGTTGATTTTCATATTTATAAAATATTTATTTTATTTAATAACTGAGCCAGTGTGTTTATGAAAGAAAATAGCTCCATGACCAAGCAAATTTTTAGTCCTGTTTTATAATATCAATGAACCCAAACCTTGGCCACTTTTTTAATCCTTAACTAACCTATCATTAAAAGATAAATATACTAAGTGTAGGAACAAAATTATCCTTTTTTAAAATATTCTTTCTATTTAATAATTGACGATATTTCCTTCTTTTATACAATATAAAATTCAAACATGAGCCAAAACATTAAAGCTTTGGCACAATATTGAATGTGAATTTCAGTATAACATCTGTTTAAAAGCAGGTTGTATCTATCTACTTACAGAAACTTCATTTGCAAAAACTTTACATAACTTATAACTTTGTAAAAAAACAAGGAAGGAAATTATGACAGGGAAAATAAGTATACAAAACTTTAAAAATTATATTAGGTGTCTTAATAATTCCTTTGGACCTATCTTCTGATGGGCTATAAATTTTGCTTTTAGCTTTCTGGTAGCTAGGGTGAAGAAGGAAACAAACTTGAACAATGGGCACTTTTAAAAAAGCGATGATTTCAGAAAATATATGTTTCTGATAAGATTTGAAAAATAGTTTTACCGTTAGTGATCATGAACTTGACAGTATGATTGAATGAACAACAGCCATAATTTTTCTATAGATGTTACAATTATAACATTAAAGTAATACCTTTTATGGGACCCTTTTAAAAAATAATTGCCTTCAATTCAGGCCATAGTAGCCAAAGAATGCAACCCACGTAGAAATCTCTCTGAAGGGCTGGCATAATCCAAAGATAAAATTTTAAGTGTCTGTATGTAATGGAAGGGATTAAATATTTAATACTAAATTTCCAAACATATCAAGCTTTAAGTCAGGTTCAATTATACCTTACAAATTAAACGCAGTCTGTATGGTTCAACAGGACTCCAATTGTTGTCAAAGGTGAAAACACATATAGTCCAATAATAAAGATGTGCAACTGAATGATAGTTTTTTCCTATTCATTTGTAGGGTGTCCTAACACAGAAAAATATGCAATAATGTGAATAGGAAAATCACAGAAGAATAAATACAATGTCAAATAAACATATAAAAGATGATTACATTAATGGTAAAAAGGTAAATATAAGTTAAAGAGTATCTTTTTTGAGATTTATTATTTGAAAGAGCTGGGAGAGAGGGGAGAGAAACTCTTCAAGCAGACTCCCTACTGAGCACAAAGCCCAACAGAAGGCTTGATCCCAGCACCCTGAGACCATGACATGACCTGAGCTGAAATCAGTAGTCAGACACTTAAACAACTGAGCCACCCAGGCACCCCCAAGAGAGGATATCTTATCATCAGCTTAGCAAGAATTAAAAAGTTGAGCTCCCTTATGTCTCGTACATACAGAAATAAGTACTATGTTATCCAAATATGAGAGTATAAATTGAAAGGACAATTTGACAGAATCTATATAAACTAGTAAACTTTCTTATGCACCCTAAGTAAAAATCCACACATATACACTAGAGGACACATATGAGGATGTTCATTGCAGCATTGTAGCACAAAATTGTAAATAACCTAAATATCTATCAGTAGAGGTATGGTAAATAAAGTATTATTTATCCACACCGTGCAGTGCCCAAAATGAGTGAAATAAAACTGTGTGCATCAATAAAAGATTTTCAAGTTATGTGTTAATTTATCTATCATGTAATAGGCTCTGTGCCCAGTGTGAAGCCCAGTGCTGGGCTGGAACTCATGACCCTGAGATCGAGACCTGAGCTGAGATCAAACGTCGGATGCTTAACTGGATGCTTAACTGACTGCATTACCCAGGCACCCTTCAGGGTACATTTTGAGTAAAATAATAGCAATTTGGTAGCACTCTTTTTTTCTGGAAATAAATATAGAAGAGGATCAGCTTGTAAGTCAGAGCTCTGCAAGCTTATGAGTTAAGATCTTATGGACAACATGTAGAAGAATGCCTATCCTTTCCTCCTTTATGGTAGGGAGTAGAGAGTCATTTATCCAACCCTACAAAAATGTATTAAGTCATATGACATAAGGACAAGGTATCACAGAACGCAAAACTAGTTTATCCCACTAGAACATCTGCCATTAACGTTCTCGTCAACACTTACTTCACACAGTAGTAAAAGGTTTTATATAAGATCAATAACTAAGGCCTTAAATCACATTATTATAGGTTATCCCAAAAGCACTCCCAGCCCATGGAGTCAAAGGTAAAGAACCCATTTCTAGGACCATAATCAAGGATGTCACTAAACACCATTGCTATTTCCTGAGGAGCTTTGGGCTTATGGTAATGAATTTATATGACCTCCATCTGACATGAAGCTAGTTAGGAAAATGCTCGTGTCATTTGAACACATGAAGGATTTGGGGGAGCCCTATTATAATGACACGTGTGATAGCGTAAACACTGAGTGGCACAGCTCTAACTGAAACTATGTGTAAACACAGACTTCCTAACCAAGAGTTAAAGGTACAACAAAGTAAAATAAGAAAGTGCATGAATAAAAGACAAAATTTTTAAACATGAACTATTGTAGCTATTCAATAAACTATATGTTTTACAAAATCCATAAAATTATAAGTCTTCAAAGTTGACCTGTAAAATTTTCAGTCAAAGGACCAGTATTTGTTTCCATTCTTATGTCAGGAGTCTTTCCCATTAGAGTCCCATCAGAGGCCTCAAGTGGAAATAACTCAGATGTAAACATCTTTGCCCTAAAAGCATTCCTCTGGCATATCTTCGTGACAAAATCTTCCAGGTAACTCATGAATGCACCTTATGAGAAAGTAGAGAATTTCACTAAGTTTCAGGCCTATTAATCAATTAATTCATGGTGTATAACATCTTCTACTGACCGATGGCTCCAAAAATATCTCTGACCTTGAGAAAAACACCCAACAAGGGGCACAATCCAAAGTACAAACTGGAAATTTTGCCTTACTGTCCTCCACAGTACTACCCAAACCAGTAGGTTTTATTCATTTCTACATTTCCTTGGAACATGTTGAAAGAAATACATATCAAAGAGGGAAAAATTGATTCATTAATTAAAATTAAAAGCATGTTAAAGTTTGAGGGTATGGTTTCCTCTCTAATCATATGCAACTCCCATTAATGAGTTGAGTTAATATAAGTGATTTTCACAGAAACAGTCCAAATCAAAGAAGAAACTGAGGACATTTTAAAGAACTGAGAGAATTCTTTATTGCTACAGCAAACAAAATAATAATGTGGTTACTGATGGAGGTTTGACAATAATAATTTCATATGCAAAAGCTCTGACTTACCAAGGGCTAAGTGCCTGACACTGTACAGAAGTACCTGATATAGATTTGCTCCTCATAACCACTTTGAGAAGTGGATTACTTTTTTCATGTCATATATAGCAGGAAACTGGAGCTTAGCAAAGTGTCGAGCCTGGCCTAAGTTCATAAGATTAATCATGTTGATTCCAGGACTCAAACCCAATCAACCTGGCTCCAAAGTTTGTGTTCTTTAATAAGTACAGAGTGGCTAAGGGAGGTTTTAAACCACATGTTTCTAAAAAACATCTCAAACTTGGTCTTCTTTGTTACAGGCCTTCAGAAATTCATGATATGAATATTGATCGGTTATATACTTTCTGCCTGTGTGTTCTGGTACTCAAGAAACAACAGTAACTATATTTTTAAAAATTTTAAACATCCAATTCAGGCCATGGAACAATTTTAACTTGACAAAAACTAGTCTTATGTGAGCACTTGTGGTACGGAAAAGCTGTTGTTCACTTTTATCTTTAGAAAGCTAGAAACTGTTAGCCATCCTAAGTACGTGTGCAGAACAATATGAGAGCTTTGTAACCTTGCAGAGGCTGCATTATTAATATTTAGTACTTTAAGGAAAATATATCCATTTAAAAAGTGATCTAGCATTCCAATCAAGTAGCACAATGAAGTTAAAAGAAGGAAAGCATAATAAATATTGTCATTCCTGAAGTTTAGTAGAACTTTCCTATTTTTTTCAGTTTCACTTTTTAATCCTGAAGGCATTACTTCAGTGTGTATACATTTATGCTAATCATATACCACAGCCATGGGTTCTTCTATCAATATGAAATGTTTTGTACTTGCTGTTTTTGTGCATCTTGTATTGTTATGTGCAATATACAAAATAATGTGTCTAACTATGCCATTTATGCTTTTGAAAGAAAAAGCAAATTACTTACTGAAGAGAATGGCATTTGCATGCATGTGTGTCAGCTTTCAAGCCATTTCCTTCTACAAAATATTGCTTTCTACACTTAGAAAATGCATCCATCCATCAGTTACAAACCATTTCAAAGCACTTTATGAATCTACAGAGCAAAATGTACTTATCTTACATTGGCAGTGTCCCAGCTGTTACAAAATTGCTATTGTCCTAATACTTACAAGGCAATTTTAGCATCAGTTAATAATTTTACAGGATAGATAACTTCTAAAGCATTATAAAATGACAGACATTAAACAATAGCAACTTAGCATTTTTTTGAAACAGTTCATGACAGCTTAAAAACTAAAGTGATTTTAATGTATAGTCTATGCAGTTTTAGTTTCTCATTGACAATTCCTTTAGAAGATAAAAATGTGAAAATCCTTTTAAATAGTGGGTGAAAGAATAAAACAAATTTATCTTTAAAAGATATTCAGTAAAAATCTCAATTAGGAATAATGTCTCAATTCTTCCTGTACAGATAGTAGGTGACAAGAATTTGAATTTATTTAGGCAGAAAAAAAAATGATGGTATCATTTAATGGTAGGGTACCACAAAATAAAAAGGCATATCTATTCATTAAAGCTAATACAAAAAGAAAATACAGCGAATAGCATTTTATATAAATCAGTGTGCATTATTTCTTCCTAAACACTGTTTTCTATCAATCTTAGTTTAAAAGCTTCAGTTAAAGGGAAAATCTGGGTGAATGTAGCACATGTGTTCTCTCTTACTCTCTTTGTTTAAGTTGTTGGGGTAGCCATACAACCCATTTTGGGCTGGATATTTTACCATTCACCTTTGATAGCTAATGCCTTGGTGGTACAGAAAGAAAAATAGCTCTAAACAAATTACATTAATTGGTAGTTTGGTACTTTGCATGTGCAATCTCTTCAAGGAAAAATGCTTTTGATAAGCACCAATCTACAACAGTGGCTATTTTCATAAATGGACTTATTAAATAAAACCAATTACTCTATGAATGTTCACAAAGGCCAAGTAATTGACCACATCATCAAAATACAGCCTAAAGATCCTTAGTACACAATTACCATCTTCTCTATCACTGAGCACATTGATATTGCATGGGCTCATTGTAGACCAGCTACTTCAGAGAATCTAGTACAAGTTGAATTTTCAAGTGATGAAAACTGTATTTGTGCATTTTAATTTTCTACAGACTGTTACAAAGATATTTTAATACTGCTATCGTTTTAAAATTATCAAATGAGAAGTTTGTATAATTTCAACCCTTTTCATGGCACCAATATACCTAAAAACTTATAATTCAAAAAGTCTCAAATACTTTTTTCAGTATACAATCCATGCTATTTATTAAACAGTGTGTACTGAAGACCTACAAGGCTTTATTTTACTCCTGCTTGAAGGTAAAGTAGATCAAATAGCCAGTCTGTATTGCCAGGTCCACAGAGGCAAGGACCATGTCCCTCCCAGATTGCTGCATTCCTGTCATCATGTACAGTGTCAGGAAAGAATGTGTATACTACAGGTGCTTGTTGACTGACTAATTGATTGAATTAGTTTGATCAATTGCGATGGAATTATTTCAATCCTAGATTAGGATTTTTTAAAATTTACATTTTATTTACATTGGAAATTTCAAGCTTTTTTCTTGATGAACGTGCAGAGACTATTCCTCAAAAAGGACCCAATTGATGCTAACTTGGAAAACCAAATGGCCACTTCTTGTCAAACATTAATTGAGAAATATGCATCTATCTATTAAAAAACTTATATTGGGGCTCCTGGGTGGCTCAGTCAGTTAAGCGTCTGACTCTTGATTTCAGCCCAGGTCATGGTCGCAGGGTCCTGGGATCAAGTCGGGCTAGGTGCTAAGCATGGAGCTTGCTTAAGATTATCTCTCTCTCTCTCTCTCTCTCCCTCTCTCTGGTCCACCTCTTCCCCCCACTTCCACTCATGCTCTCTCTCCTCTCTCCAAAAAAACAAAACAAAAAACAAACAAAAAAACTTCTATCACATACTTATATTCCATTACAAACTTATAATATCTGTGATAAAATGTTCATATTAATAATATGAAACTGGGGGTGCCTGGGTGGCTCAGTGGGTTAAAGCCTCTGCCTTCGGCTCAGGCCATGATCCCACAAGCCCAGCATCGGGCTCTCTGCTCAGCAGGGAGCCTGTTTCCTCCTTTCTCTGCCTGCCTCTCTGCCTACTTGTGATCTCTCTCTGTCAAATAAATAAATAAAATCTTAAAAAAAAATATGAAACTGACTTACCTATAATGAAAAAATAAAACATAAATGTAATATTAGGTAATTCTTCCCCTTTGCCTTCTTATATTATCAAACTAATTACAGACCTATTTACCTTATCAAATATTTATTTACCTTTGCTTTATTTACTGTTGCTAACATGTTATTTACTACTGATACAACATAACTGAATAAAAAACATAAGTTGGTCTCAGTACTGAATGATGAATTTATGAAAGTTACAATTTTAAAGTGTCATTAAATTCAATCATGTTTTAATCTCAATCTCAAAATACAAGTCCGTCTTCCCAATTTTTAGCAAGAATGTATTTAATGACAGTGGAAATGAATTCCTACTTATAGAAACAAAACTTATTTATTTGGGGAGAGTGCCACAGAAGTGGGTGGAATTTGGCAAGCAGGGGTTTTCACAAACAGAAGCAGCCTAAGAGTTTTCCATCATTTTTTATTCCTGAGCTCTAAGATATTTCAGACACTCCAGCATGTGATCTTTGAAGTGTGTTTGTAATATCTCTTTCTTGAATAGATCTTGAGTAGGTTTCTACTTTCCTCCTCAAGCCATTACATCACTATGCTCCATTTCTTACTGCCTGCCATCTATGTTTAACCAAATGTGAAGACTCTTTCTGATGCTGCTCTCAGAAGAGATCAGATATTTGTTCTGCAGGGCATTCAATCTGAATTTATATCCTAAATTGAGCCCAGGCCCAGTACCTTGAGATTAAACTACTCTACAGGAGGATTCCACTATAGATCTTTAAGCATATAACCAAGAACTTTCAAAGGATGTTTATCTTATTGTTGAGTCTCTAAATCTAAAAACTTGTTGCTAACTTATTTTTCTTTGCTAACACACCTGCAGTGCATGAATTATTAATGTCAACAAATTACATTCTGAAGTTATTTGTATTATTCAGATGCACAACTGGTTTCAGGCAAGAAACCCTGAAGAGTAAAATGGGACAGTTTGAACAGGGAATTTACTTAAAGGAGGATGAGCACTAATGTTACACATTTTAAATATAAACTGGATACCATACTATTTCCAAGAAATTGGTCCTGAATTAGCATATTTGAAATGTCCTCCTAAGATTTCACATTGTCTTGATTGGTCTGGTCTAAAGGAGGCAGACCCAAATCCGAGGAAGAATATAAACTCATTCTGATTTCTGGGATAGCATATACACAAAAGTAGACATGATCAAACATCACTGGAGTTTGCCAAATCACTCTGCCCAGACTCTCCCAGACGCATTTCACCAAAACTACAATTTTGAATAGCTGCTCTAAAACATCATCTACTGATGGAAAAAGTGTCCCTATTTGGTATGAATGCAACTTGTTAGGAATAAGAGATCAACCTTTTTAGAATCTACCCAAAGCTTTAAGTTGCCCCTGATAACACTGTAACATAAACAGGGGCACTGTTTATGTAGTAACTTAATAAGTGTATCTCATCTGAGCATTATAATGACTTTATTTTGGGTATATTCAATAAGCGGTTATACTCTAGCATGTACTCTAGAGCTAGAATGTTTGGATTTAAATCCCGTTCTAGCATTTTTACTATGTCTCACCTTAGGAAAATTGTTTCACCTTTCTAAATACCTTCCCTTATTTATAAAATGTGATGATGATGATAACTTTACCAGAGAAGATTCGATTTACCTGATAAAATCCATGTAGCATTGCCTGGCATATATTAAACACTAAAATACAAGGTAGTTATCATTTTTAACATGTTTGTTGGCTTCATTATGTCCTTCATATATATTTTACCAGAGTAAATCAGAAATCCATTTAACTCAGCACAACTTTTTTGCTAACACTCACAAACTAGGAAATAACAGACTGAGTTGAGTAGATATTGCCAGAAAATACTCTTGTATGAAAGGAGAATTTTGGGGACGCCTGAGTGGCTCAGTTGGTTAAGCGGCTGCCTTCGGCTCAGGTCATGATCCCTTCGTCCTGGGATCGAGTCCCACATCGGGCTCCTTGCTCGGCAGGGAGCCTGCTTCTCCTTCTGCCTCTGCCTGCCACTCTGTCTGCCTGTGCTTGTGCTCTCTCTCTCTCCCTCTCTCTCTGACAAATAAATAAATTTAAAAAAAAAAGAAAGGAGAATTTTGATATCTATAATATCACAAAACTATCTTCAAGAAATAAATTGTTCAATTGCATATCTTATCTCAGAAGAGCTTGAAAATTAAAACCAATCCCTGTTGCTTACAACTGTTTTATGAGCATTTGCATAGTATATAATACATATAGGATAATAATAATCAAGAGAAAGCTTATAAAAATCATAAATAAAGGAAGCATGCAAATTCATGCAATTTGAGGCAGGATGACTAAACCTTTTGAAATCAAAGAACTTTTAGGAATATAAAACACATTTATAACTGTATTGGTATTTTTGAAAATGAAGATATTGATACTGTTATTTCTGATAATCATTCAACTTTGATTGATTCAATTTTTTTGTAAGCTAAATAAAATTTATTTGGGGACTCGTTTACTTTGAATGTGTAACTTTACGTTTTTCTCTAAATTTTGATTTAATAGTAAATCCAACATATTGTTTTACCTATTTCTTGAACATTAAAAGTAGACATTCCAGGGGCGCCTGGGTGGCTCAGTGGGTTAAAGCTTCTGCCTTCAGCTCAGGTCATGATCCCAGGGTCCTGGGATCCAGCCGAGCATCAGGCTCTCTGCTCAGCGGGGAGCCTGCTCCCCTTCCTCTCTCTCTGCCTTCCTCTCTGCCTACTTGTGATCTCTGTCTGTCAAATGAATAAATAAAATATTTTTTTTAAAAAAGTAGACATTCCAATCAAATGTTTATGCTGAGTTTATCATTTTAGAAAAATTAATTTTTAAGATGAGAATGAACTCACTCTTAAACAGTTTCATTGACAAAACCTAATTCTCAAATACAGAGTGGATAACTTAAGCATCATATAAAAGAATTACACTTTCTGCTTCTGTTAACAGGGCAAACAAAATCATGAAACAAATGAGCTTTTTGGGTTTTTTTGTTTTTTGTTTTTCAGAAAACTCTTTGAAAGCAGCTTTCATGTTATACTGGGACCATATAAAATATTAGATAAGATCATGTATAAAAAGGACTTTACATAGTGTCTGGCACATAGTAAGCCTTTAGTGTATGTTAGCTATCACCATTCATCATCCTTATGTTATATGAACAATATTGTCTTTTCATTACTTGTTTTCCATCTTGAGTATAAAATCCTTAGTCAACTGACACAAGGGTGCACTTGTTTCTCCTGCTAGGAATATGCTGAATAATTTATTGTTTTTCAGATTCTGTCCCCACCCAAATATGTCTCTTTTCTGTTTAGTTAATTAATTCTGTTTAGTTAATTTAGTTAATTATACCTTCAACATAGTAATAGTCCATCTCTTTCTAAGTCTAAAAACAGTAATGGCAAATTATTTCTTCATTATCAGTAATAACGTTTATAATATTAAATGTTGCTTTGTAACATTTAGCAATAAAAATATCTGATGTACATTCAGTTGACTACCAAAGATACAAGATAGAGGGATGGTGTCTCTCAGTTGAAGGAGCACCTAATAATTGGTCTGGGATTGACACTGCTATTCTTGTACACAAACAATACCCAGTAAAGCTAAAATGTTTTCTTTTTCTCAAACATAACCACCCATAATTGGATGAGAGAATTTCACAAGCAATTAACAACTGTTTTGTCTTTTAAAATACAATAAATATACAAATTGCAACTATTCACCCTAAGTTAAATTGTCCAGAAGTTGTGTTTTTACAGTAAACTCTAACTCCAAAATAAGAAACATTGAAAAAAGAATAACTGTTGACCACCTATGATGTAATCTTGCAACAAAAGAAAAGGTTTTTTTTAAAAAAAAGCAATGTTCTCAAGACTTTATAAAAGTAACAGATATCTTCAAAATGAGATCTCTTTTTCCCAGCAAATAGTTCACCATTTCTGTTCAGTGTGAATATAGAATTTTCAGTAAGATTTATAAGTATATAGTCCTGTAAAAAATATAAGTTCATTCTTAGCATCTCAGCACATACACAGAAAATTATACTTTAGAAGTTACAAAAGTTAGAACATAAAATCATGATATTTTTAAAGTACATATTTTCAGATTTCTCTCCTCTCTACCTCTGAAAATGCCTATAGATTTGACTCTAAGGCTTTGATTTCTCAACAAACTCTAATATTGTATGCTATTAAATCACCATGTGTATTACTCTCTTTGTCCACTGTCACCTTTTGATTCCATCTTAGATTTAAATGAAAATTTCTTTAAATTACTCACATTTCAAAGGCTGGAATTAAGATTCTTATGATAGAAATTGTGGGGTTTTTTTCTAAAAAATTTTGAAGCATGAATAACTTCCGGTCATGAATAGCTTTTTCAACCATATGCCCTCAAACTACAACATATTTTATTTGTCATCTTCTCATAGAAGATCCTGAAGTTACTTATAATATGTATGATCTTGAAATAGAGGGTATGTCTGATGCTTTTCCATAGCTGAAAACCTTTGTAAAGAGGCGAACTTAAAGTGGACAATGAGCACTCTTCCATAGGAATGGCAAACCTTTCAAAACCAAGCAGGAAGTCGAACCATGCACTTTTGCTCTTCAGAAATCAGTCCTCCACACTTCTTTAATACTGTACCCCAAATTATTTGTGACCATCTACTTCAAACAGCCAACATAATATGCACTGACTGGTTAGTGTTTGTTGCATGCTATGGGGATTCAAATGATGTGTAAGATCTCAATCTGGCCTTCAAGGACATTACAGTGTAACAGGAAGATAAAGTTAAACTTCAGGGAATGAACTCAGGAGGATAATCAGGTATTAAAATGTACAAAGCAGTCTGTATGTACGCCAGGGGTACTATTTTTAAGTACATCTCTGTGCATCTTGAGAGGTACTCATATATGGGTTTTCTTCCCTGCAACACTTTTGCTGCTTTGTCCCAGGAAAGGATAAAGTGAATGCCACCTAAGGAAGGAGCAGTTTCTGCAGGACTGGGAAATTTTTAAAAGCCTCCAATCCCTAGAGGAGGAAGTTGAGAAAGAATGAAGAAAAAGGCATGAAGTCAATTAAGAACATCCTTTCTGATAATTATCATGTGATCTCTCTGATATGAAGAATTTGAGAGGCAGGTTAGGGGGTTTTGGGGGGGGCGGAAATGAAGCAAGTGGGATTGGGAGGGAGACAAACCATAAGAGACTCTTAATCTCACAAAACTGAGGGTTGCTGGCGGGTGGGGAGATAGTGAGAGGGTGGCTGGGTTATGGACATTGGGGAGGGTATGTGTGATGGTGAGTGCTGTGAAGTGTGTAAGCCTGATGATTCACAGACCTGTACCCCTGGGGTGAATAATACATTATATGTTAATTTTTTTAAAAAAACCTTTCTTACTATTCCCCCATTCTCCAGAGAGTGTAGGGGAGCCAAGAGTGGAATATAACAGAAGGGGTGTGTTGTTGTTGTTGTTGTTGTGTGTGTGTATGTGTGTGTGTGTGTGTGTGTGTGTAGTCTCATGGAGTATTTATTTCAGTTTGGCCAGAACACTAGTCTAACTTGTGGTGATTCAATTGACATGATACTGTTTTTCAGACCATTGGAACTAATTAACCTTGACACACATTGAAAGCATTCTCTCAGAATACTTGGATTATTTTAGCTGACGTAAATTCACTAGTTTGACTTCTGCCAAGTTTTTTTTTAACATAAAAAAATAACAGACTTACAGAAGAGTTGTGTAAACAGTACAGAGAATTCTTGTGTACTTTCACTCAGCTTCCGAAATGTGATCATCTTCTGTAAACGTAGTTTAATGTAAAGTAAAACCAAGAAACTAACAGTGATACCATATCAATTAACTAATATACAGACCTTATTAGAATTTTGCCGGTTTTTCCCAAATATCTTTTTTCTGGTCCAGACCCAATCCAAGGTCCCATATTGCATTTAGTTGTCATGTCACTTTAAGGTTCTTCAATCTGTGACAGTTCCTCAGTATTTCATGTTCTTAACACTTTGGGAAAGTACATGCCAGTTATTTTTTAGAATGTCCCTCAATCTTTGTTTATTTTATGCTTTCTTGTAATTAGAGTTACAATTTTAGATGTTACACTTTAGAGTTACAAGTTAGATGTTGCGATTTTTTTGCCAAAAATAAAACTGAAGTGATGAGTGATGTTATAATCCTTCTCAATACATCATCTAATGGGGTATATGATGACATTACATCTTATTACTGATGATAATGTTAACTTTGATCACATGGCTAAATTGTGTCTGCCAAATTTAATTAAAATTAAAATTAAATTTTAATATTTTACTTTGTAACAAGTATATTGTGAGAAAACACTTTAAAACTATGTAAGTACCCTATTTTGTATCCGTCACTAATTTTAGCAGTCACTGATGGTTTGAACAACATGTATATAGATGGGTAGATACAACAAATATTACTGTAGTGTTGGTTTAATAGTGATTTTCTATTTCCCTTACTTCTTGTAGATTTATTAATACATATTCTACTATAAAAGAGAATACTGTCTTTTATCTACTTTTCCATTTATATATCTGTGTGGAGTCATTGATAATTATTTTAATCTAGAGTCACAAATTCAAATTCAAATCTAGCATTATTTGAGTTGTTCTACAATTGGCCCAACTTTGGCCATTGGGAGCTCTTTGAATGTGTTTTGTGTGGGTTTTTTGAGATGCCTCCATCATTTTATTAGTACTTCCTGTTACCTCAAAACATTCCATTCTCATCTTCTATTTTCCCTGTGCTGGTCCTTCCTAGTGTCAGCCATTTCTCTAAGGAGACCTGGTCCCTTTCATTGGAAAGTGACATTTACAGTACAAGATTCAAAAGCTAAGTGTGCTCATTGCTACTTGGGGTGTCATGGTTTCTAGGCCCTCTTGGAGAACAGTGTTAATAAATATATTTATGTAACATAACACATGAATATGCCTGTTTATTCCTGTATCCATCAATATATATATATGAAAAATTATGATTTCATACCAATACCTTTTATTCTAATTTAACATGACACAGTTCATTTCAATCTTCCCTCATTTTCATTTGCAACCTCCTTCTCTGACAGCGAGAAACATGGTTTTTGTCATATATATTTTCTCATTGTTCAAACCTAGTATGAACATAAATTGATTCAGAATTGCTAATGTATACCCATGTTAGACCAAATATACTATACAGAGAACAATATTTTTGGAAAGCTTGGTTTCTTGTTTGTTTTTAGTGTTACTTTAGTCAGAATACTGCTTTCTGAAGTTACTTACATTCCTTCCTTTATCCCCACCCTCTTCACTGTGGTTATTTTATTCATTTATAATGCAGTTGGATTCACTTGGTATGTTTGTTTCCATTCCAGGTTCTACTCACATCCTGGTTTAGTCATTCACTTATTTATTTGGGATGTATGTAAAACAATACCATGATTCTAAAAATAAAAGATATAAAAAAATGTATATTCGCAATAGTATTGCATCTTCTTCAACCCTCTACCGTGTTCCCATTACACACACCCCTGTACATAACCAATCTTTTTTGTTTCCGTTTTTCCTTCCTATGTGCCCTTTCCACAAATGAGCAGATGTGTGTATATTCTCTTATTCTTTCTTTTCTCTTAGATGGTCATATACTATAGATGATTTTTGCTTTTATCACAGAACAATATATCCTGAAAAGGCCTTTCTTATGCTTATTCATAGATGCATAGTACTCCATTGTGTAGATGTACCATAGTTTATTCAGTTACTTTCCTATGTGTGGGCATTTAGGCTGTTTCCAGTGTTTTACATTTTATGAAAAAAATTTTAAGAGATTCCCAGTGAAAGATTTTGTTCCTATGTCCTCTGGAGGTATCCTTGGAAAATTTCAAGAATCTTTGTCAAACTCCACATCAAATGGGGCACTGAAAGTATGATGCTTCAAGTGCTACAGGTTAGGAACAGTTTGTGGGGGTAGAACATCAGGTTCCTTGGGGCCCTTATCTGATATGTAGAGCATCCAAAGTTTTCATATCCTCAATAGCTGAAAGTACAAGTAGATCAAAGGAGGTCTATGGGCACTGCAAAGACCGATGGTGCATTGTGACCAAGTTCACCATCAGAAGGAGATTCTAGAATGATGTTCAAATGGGACCAGTTCCTTAGTAAACTGCATTGGAAAAAGGTGTCCAGGTAGAAAGAGGGTCTTCTCAACATAGGGGGCAGAGCCTTAGAGAACAGCACAAAACACATCCATTGCAATATTTCCTCTTCCTAAGCTTCCATCTTGAAAAGTAGGTGGGGAAGGCGACACTCTTTGAAGAACTAGGGAGAGCTAAACCTATTAGGTAGTTTAAATTTAAAATTGAGTGAATGTTACCTCACAGAGACTACTATATTAATTATGTATTGCTGTGCAACAAATTACACCAAACCTTAGTGGTTTAAAACAACAAACACT
The DNA here is from genome assembly GCA_004024625.1 of Mellivora capensis. Taxonomy (NCBI): domain Eukaryota; kingdom Metazoa; phylum Chordata; class Mammalia; order Carnivora; family Mustelidae; genus Mellivora; species Mellivora capensis. Next base: position 113,827 of record PISX010000834.1, on the reverse strand, counting down.
TATTATCTCAAAATATATATGGCTCAGTAATTTCAGAATGGCTTAGCTGGGTGCTTCTGGCTCTGGGTCTCACATAAGATTGCAAACAAAATGTCAGCCAAGGCTTCTGTCTTCTGAAGTCTTGATTCGGGCTTCAGGATCTGCTTCCAAGCTCATTCACATGGCTGTTGGCAGGAGGCCTTAGTTCTCACTAACTATTGGCTAAAGGCCTCAGTTCCTTGCCACATGGGTCTCTCTATGGCTTTTGAGTATCCTCATAACATGGCACTTGGCTTCCCTCAAAGTGAGTGACACCAGAGAAAGAGCAAAGAGGAAACTACAATGCCTTTATGTCTTAAATTCAGAAGTTACATATTGTCAATTCCACCATATTCTTTACTTTCGAAGCAAGTCCCAAAGCCAGCTCAAGTTCAAGAAAGGGAAATTAGGTACCATCTTTTGAAGAAAAAGTATCCCTTCAAAAGAATACGCGGATGTGTTTTACAACCACGACAACTGGTTTAAACTGGAAGAAATGAGCTATCTATAATTAACAAAACGTTTTTCTTTCAACAACAGGGCTTAGACTCCAGAACAAGATCAGTATATAATAAAGGTAACTACCTTTTTTTTTTAACATCTTATGTGTACATTGTCACCCATACTACAGGGTAGAGATAAAAGACTGAATCTATATTACCTCTTTGAAGTCACTAATGTCTTCACCTCTCCTTTTAGCTTTACCACCAATAAAACTGGAGGAAGTTTTAAATTCTCATTTCCACAGTTTTTGAATTCTATAATATAAAATCCCTTAGGTTCAAGTACAATAAACCTTGGGGGAAAGTTGTGTCTTCAGTTATACCTTGGTTAGAAACTCATTTCTAGTTATTTACTAATTTTGTGTGAAAATTTCTTTATGCTTCAGTGTTATGTGCAAATAGGGAAACTAATACCTCCTTTCTGCTCTTGGCAGAAAGCACTGAAGCACCTAGCACAATAGCAAGAACACTGTGGATACTCAAAAAATGGTATTATCATCATGCCACATCAGTATAATTATATTGATACAGTTTTAGGATTGACTTTCCTAAACTGCACTCTGTGTAGTACTCTTTAAAGTGTTCTACATAAGAATAAGCATCAAGGACGCACAATCAGATGACATCAGGACACAAACTTTGCCATCATCATCGAGTATAATACTGGTAGTAAATGCACACAATGAAATCTACTCATAACTATCTGGGATTAGAATAGGGCTTTTGAGTTACCAAGAGAAGATTTCTACTAGTTAAGAGTTCTGGCACCAGAGTCAGATATACTGGGTTAAGACACCTGGTCTACACTTACTAGATGTATGACATCAAGCAAATCAGTAACTTCTCTAATGCCTCAGTTTCATCATCTGTACACTAGAAAGGATAATACCATCCTCTGAGGATTGTGGGAAGAATTACATTAAAGTCATTAAAAGGAAACCCAGAATATAGTAAGTGCTGAGTAAATGTTAGCTGTTTTCATTAACATGTTTATGCTTAGTATTATTATTATTACATTAATTCTGTTTTTGTTCTTTGGAAGGAAAAAAGAGTTTTGAAAGTTAAAAACTGAGCTTGGGTGGCTCAATCAGTTAAGCATCTGCCTTCGGTTCAGGTTAATTCCAGGGTTCTGGGATCGAGTCCCACAGGAGCCTGCTTCTCCCTTTCCTCTGCCTGCTGTTCCCTCTGCTTGTGCTTTATCTCTCTGTCTCTCTGTCAAATAAATAAATAAAATAAAATTTTTTAAAAAGTAAGTTAAAAACAAAAAACATACCACTGTTACTACTGGGTGATATTTTAAAATCATTTCCCAATTTTTTTAGCAAATTATTTTAAGAATAATAAGGAAAGATTTTTCTTTTTAACCCCTACTCACTTCAAAGGGAGAAGAATCTCAGAAAGAGGCTGAATGTTTTATGTGGGTAAATTTCAGAGCTAAAAAATGTCAAAAACTGCTTCAATATTTCTGAATCTGATTGAAGATATATCACTGTTAATCATTGAGGTTAATACAAACAATGTCTTCATGAGAAAAGAAAGGCATGTAGCTACTTCTGTGGTTGTGTCCCCGAGTGATCTCCCTGCCTCTCCAGACCTCTGTCCTCAATATTCCCCCATCTCCCAACCGTGTCCTCCAGTATCACTCCAAATGTGCCAGTCATTGGTCAGAATCCTCAAAAGATTCTTTACCAAATTAGTTTCACTGATATACTAAACTCTTCAACAAGGGTCGAAATTCATATGATTGAGAGAACTTGCCAAGGGGGCTAAGCAGCAGTGTGCAGCTGAGAAAGCTTATTCTATACTCGAGGAGAAAAAAACAATAACTTTTCTCCATATGATATATTTTAGAAAGCTTAGCTCAACTGAAAATTTTACACAAAATGAAAATTTATTTAAAATATGCACTCAGTCTATTACTGGAAAAATGTGGAACTTAAAACAAGGATTTTTTTTAATTGTGTTATGCTAGTCACCATAAACTACATCGTTAGTTTTCGATGCAGTGTCCCAAGATTCGTTGTTTATGCACAACCCTCAGTGCTCCTCCTTAATAATGTCACAGGTTTCCACAATAGAGCGTTAGCCTCTCCTGGTTGATAAAGGTCTAGTAATCTAAGTGAATATCACTGCAGTCCAACTCTACCTTATGGGATAAAATGACTCAAAATTGAAACATCATGTTTCTTGCCTGAGACTATGAGAATAGTCACATTTGCACATGTGGGTCTTAGTGCATACTTGTTATTGCACACACTATCTTTTCCTCAAAATTCCCATTCTGACACACTCGAGGAGGAGATATGCTTGTTTCCAAGAACAAGTTTCACATCTTTGCTCACTTCACAGAAGTCAGGTACTCATAAGATGCTTGAGAATAATATCACACCCCCATCATTACTGCCTTTCTCTGCTGTGCCCACCCCTGTTGTCCCTCAGGATGTGAATTTTGCATAGAAGTAAATGGCTGAGTAAGGAATTGGAGGAGACCCTCTACAGAGCTCCAAGTGGGACTTTGGTAGTATTACCAAGAGGATAATGGTTGAAACTAATTTATACTAAAACATTAATGACTTCCATATGATGTTTTCATTATAAATGGCATAATTTATTGCCTTAGTTTAATAGAAGAATGATAAGGTTTTTCACCAAAAAGTCCCTATAAGACACTATGTGGATGGTGTCACTTAATGGTGCCTTTCAAAATGGGGAATTGACCTTAATGTTATAGAACTAATGGTATATTCCTGGTGAAGTTTAGGAATAAAAAAGGAAGACATCTAAAAACAATGCATCTTTTAGTAATTAGGTATCCTCTCGAGTAAATACATAAACTCAAGATTTTCATTTTATTCAAGGCTTTAAAATGGGCTTACAAGTCTTTGCATATTTCAGATGATAGATTGTAACTCCAAACAGTGATATAAAACACATTTTGTAGATATAAAATGTTTCACAAAGTAAGGTTGATCTCTGTACATTGCTATAACTTACTTTAGTACCTGAGTAAATAACATCTCCTTATATGCCTTTATTTCCTAAATGGGAAAGAAAATACTTGCACCATAAACCATAATTTCTTCATCCTCTGAAAAGTTGTCATTGAACTAACATAAAGCACCCTGACTCTCACCTCTTGTCTGTAGTGACTGAAGGAATGATTTCGCTTTCAAGTATAGTTCTTTAAACTCCAAAGTACTTACCATCTATCACGTTGTACATTTGAATCTACTGGATAAAAAAGAGTTTTAATGAATTCAAAAGTAAAATCTATCAAATCTGAATCCTTGATATTCAAAAGAAATAGTAAAATCAAAATTCTCATTCCACTGAAGACAAAGGATTTTCCTTCATTTCTGGTGACATTAATGTCACCAGACATTATGTGTCTGTGTGTGACTCAATTTAAGCTCCCCATTGGATAAGGAAAAAGTGACATTATTCAGGGCAATAAATGGAACAGAGGTCTGTCCAGTGCAACACTAGCTGACAACAGGAAGGTGGCCAGCACAGAAGTGACTCATAAAAGAGGCTAATTTCAAAACTAAGAATTAGAGGGTAAGACCTCGGTATCCCAGTAAATAAAGACTATTTTTGTGAAAAATGATTGATACTCATATAAAGTGTTATGGCAGTAATTCTTAGGTTATTAATTTCAGCACACCATAACTCTGCAAAAATATTTTTTACAACTTGGGCTAGAAAAGGTTATGAATAGAGCAAAATGTTCCCAATTTCATTTCTCACCCTTCTTGGGTGCACCACTCATCATAGAAGAAGGTGTTCTCACACTGAGATCTTTCTGTTTAAGAAAAAGAATAGGTCTCTCAAACTAGAGATGGACCTTTTCTAGGAATTGCACTATGTAGACATAAGTCATTGTATGTGGCTCTGAAGGGTTTTTTTAAAAGGCAACTTGGATTGTTACCCATTCTTCTGAAACAGAGGAAGGAAGAACCCTACTTTTCCTGAAGACCTTGGCATCTCAAAGCAAGTGCATCAATCCGAAGTATTTCAAAATTGAAATAAGGAAACCAAAAGCCATCAGAACTTTGTGGTTGATGAGATGTGGCCATGATGAATATGCCAACATAATCATTTGCACCCTTGCTGTGCACTTGCCAAAATCTTCTTATCCTCAACTTATACTTAAACCTTCAACTAATTCAGAGCCTACTGAAAATATCATCAAATTTTCATCCCCATGACATAACATTGATTTTTTCCAAGTACAAATAATCTACTTCACAGCGTTCTATAAAATAATCAGTAAGGTTGTCTGGCAAAATAGTTAATTGCATTTAATATATCTGTCTATAAAGTGGAAACCTAGGTTTTGTTTTATGAAAATTCACATTTCATTTGAAGTGTTTGTTCTTTTAATTTTTTAAAAAATGTATCCCTTTCAAGAAAAAAAATAAAGATTTGGTAGCAAGTGATCTTGAAAATACAATGCTTTTGACTGTTTAAAGAGACTAAAATTTTATTAGTAGGCTTTTAATCATTTAAAACAATAAAGAGACCATCTTCTATTCATTTTCAGTAGGACAAGGCAGTATTAAAACAAGACCATTCCATCAGAGAAGCTTGATTATTTCCTCGGTGTTTTAAATTATGCATATGATTGGTGACACAAATACATGTTTAAGTGGTTGCAAATTTAAAAAATCAATATTCCCAAAGAACTAAAATTATGCCCAATCATAAATAACAAATTAATTCACCAGCATATTTTGATCTACAACTTACCCCATGAACACGAACATTTTATAAAAGGGAAATATCTTTTCACATCAACTTGTTCATTATATTCATACAAATATGGTTCAAATCAAACACAAGTCTTTTCAAAGAGAAAAAAAATTAGAACTGTTCACTGTTCTTTTCTTTCCCAGATGATCTGGTGTGAGATGCGGACTGCCATGTTGCACCAGACCCACAGCAACCAGGACCCATTGTTCCCAAGGGAAACATAGCCTATGCGGGAATGCAATGGTGTACTCTGCAAGAAACGTGGAAAATAGCATATGTCACTCCTGTACAGTACACAACAGACAATTATGATTCAACTGTCCAAATTATAATCAGTTTGACAAATGTCCACAAGCGTCTTCATTCTATTTTATATTTTCCCTAAGACAAGGCAATCACACAACCAGACAATTCCATCAGGGAAGCTTGTTAGCTGCTTAGTCTGTTAAACCCTGGTTGCCATAGCATCTAGAGTTGAAAAAGCTGCAGATTGGCATGAAAAAGCATGTCGACAATTGCCCTGTCACAGCATGCAAGCCAGGTCTGCTCAAAGGCAGCACACTACAAGTTTTCTTTCCCAGTTTGCACTACCCCATGCTGTTTAATAATATCCATTTACTGGTATTGGGATTGATCTAGCACAGTGTAAAATTCACATCTAGTGAGACTTTGCTTTTCACATGGAGTGAAATTCTTTAACAAATGGGAGTATGGCAATTAATTTAGAAATATAATACTGTATATACTGTAAAAAGTATGTTTAGATTTAATGGAGAAACTGTCCAAAATTTTAATGCACAGTTCTCTAAAGAGCCAAACAATTTTACTTGGCAATTTTTCAGTTGACTTTCTAGTCATTTCTGAAGCCTAGTTAGTCATACTTTGGGGATGACAGATAGCATTCAAAATTCAGTGGTGCATTTTTAAACACGTTTTAATCGTGGTGTAGCCATTTCTTCTTTAAGTGCATGGTATAATTTAATTAAGGATATACATTTCTAAAATAGCTGTAATTTAATTAAAGATTAATATCATGAACACTGAAATTATGGTCTAGAGAGCAATGTGCATCCATTTTTTTTCCAGAGGGATCATATACTTAATGGGTGATAAATTACCATGTATTAATAAGAAAAAGTGTGTTTCTACCAAAGGGTATTCAAACCCCTGCCAACTCTCAGATTTCTACAGTGCACGGACTTTAAATAAAGTAAAGCATGTTTACAAACAACCATTTGTTAGCTTATTGGAACTACAGAAATGTGAAAATATCTTCAGAAACTGTGAGACTTAAAAAATAATTTTTGCTCAGAAGTTTATACTTGCTTTATCTAGTCTGGCCATTATCTCCTTCTATTCTGTCACTTCAATTTTAGTTTTCCTTCAATGGCGCAAAGAAAGAAAAATCTTAAAATACATACTCAAGAGCACAGTTAACCTAGCAAACCAATATGTATATCAAACATGAGTGTCGTTTTGTATTTTCTAAAATACTAGCTCCTCCCATTGGTACCTATTGCTTTATTCTCTTAATGTCACAAAGTCATAATTATTTAAGTATAAATGAATCTCAGTTTTTGAAACTTGTGAAAAAAGTTGATAGTTTACCACACACAAAAAAGTAAGTTAATATTTACATTACAAGAGTATTATTTTACATGTTCCTGAACTATTGATGGCCTCTTTTGTCCTAAACAAGATTATCAAAGATTTTTAAACAGAATAACCAAAAGATAACCACCTTGAGTTTTATATATACATATAAATCAGTATGAGTCAGTATAAATCATATACATATATCAGTAGGAAAATAGTGTCACTGACTGAGCTTCTTCAGACTATAAATTTAAATCTCTCATTTTCTAGGAATTCTCAAAAATCTCAAAATCTTGGGATGAAACTTCGTTCACATATGGTGTCCATGAATGTGTTTTCTTATACCACATCTTCCAGTTAAGAAAAAAAAAAAAAGAGAGAGAAAAGCTGTTTACTTGTTAAAGGTCTTTTTATAAGCTTTGATGACTCAAAAACACCTTCATTTTAACACATGGGATTTGGCAAAGAACTTAACCATGTTACCATTTGAAAGACTTTGATATTTTGAAAGAGAGAGAATTAAAAACAACAGAGATTGAAACTAAAGTTGGCTTTTGTGTATAGAACATAATTTTCTCAAGTATATTTTTCAGTATAAGGATTTACTACTGAAATTTATCTGCCAGAATACCATAACGTATCAAAGCTACAGCTATCCTGAATGAACAATGATAAGTAGAGCCACAAATTTCACCCTCGTATATCTAGCTTAAAAAAAAAAAAATCTTGCTATAGCATTGCAGTACTCTAAATAGACAAATGTGTATGTCAACTAAAAAGTGTAACAAAAGGTTGAAACAAAATTTCTTCTACTACACTTTTCCAGAAAGCTCTTATTTAAACTTTTGTTTGTTTGTTTCTCATTTCCTTACCTCACACGCAATACAGTGTACTTCGTTGGATTCAAGTAGGGACCACCTCATAAGCAGTCTGTAGGATTTGTTTATTTTCTGACAGTCTTCAAAGTATTTGGTGTGCAGAGCTCATGAATTGGGTAGCATGGGAAATGAAAGTTTATGACTTAACTCAGAGTACCTTTGCTTTAGTCAGGACACCTTAATTCTTCCCTGTAATCCCAATGTTGCCTTTGTCTATGACTTACAAACAACTGTTGGTCTTTATAACGATGTTGTGTTAATATTACCTATTCCCAATACATTAAAAAATTATGTATGAACTACATTCCCTTGTTATGCCTCCTCTAATTCATGTTTTTTCTTCTACTACTCTAAAATTGGAAATTAAATGATTCTTTCTGAATTGCTTAGAATATTTTCAGTGGATATTATTGTGACTTTCAGAACATCCTCTACAAATAATTTACCTTTCAGTCATTTGATTATTGTCACGTTGAAATTATACAAGAAAACGTCGATAAACCCAATATTTCATAAAAAGGAAAAAAACCTTAAGACTTGTGGCAGCAGATAGGTGGTATCTCGCAGTGGCATTACTTCCTTTCATAATACAAAGGGTAAATGGCGTAATATAGATCCTGCACTGCTTTCTTTCGCAAAATAAATGTGTCCTATTTATTCCTCAAGTGAAATACTACTTTACACAAAATGTAGGTTTCATATAAGCACATACATTCTTATGTAAGGTGGTTCTTGTTTTTCTGAGTGATTTTGCCTTATTCTGAAATTTTCTTCACCTGACTGAAAGCACATTAACTGCTAGATAGGCATCACACTGATGTCTCCATGCTGTAGCATACAGCCGTGAATTTGCTACGATCTGTTTAATCAGCAGTGTATTGATTTTCCGCAGCTTTCCTTCATTTTAGCCCCATAGCAGGCTTCTGTAATTTCCTTTGGACAAAGTGTAACCAAACTGTGCTAAGTGATGTTGATTTGCAGGCAAAAGTAAAGGGGTAAATATAAATTAACAAGCTATAAACATTTTACAAGTGGGGAGTCAATAAAAACAGTGTCTGCAGTTTCTTTTAAAAAAATGATTTGAAGCAGATTGTTAACAAACGTGTCCAAAGAAACTGACATGAGTCTGAGAATAATTTTTGCGCTTTGTGATTAAGAATTGATCAGTCTAAAAGCCTCGGATGCAACTGAATCACCCATAAGCTGCTGGCCTGAAAAGGCTCAGCAGGGGCTGGTATTTGTTTGTTAAACTCCCATGATTCCAAGTAGATAATTGGTCTGTGAAGTTCATGGCAGAATCTGAATTTGCTTTCTTGCTTCCCAGCTGGCTGAGCACTGGTTTATAGACTTCTGTGTACAAATTTAGCCAGCAGCAAACCTCACATCTTTAATATAAAAGGTGTTTTGTTGTGTTTTTCAGGTGCTGAGTGGAAAGCCCACACTCCAGAAGCTCATTAAAAGGGCCAAGTTACAGTACAGGTTTATTTCTGTCACAGCGTTTCTGAAAACAGTGACAAGGATTAATATGTTTCTTTAGTACTGGAAAAAGCCTGACACAATCCCTTGTGAATTTGATCATCTGTTTCATTGCCTGTATAAGATTCAGTCTCTTATTATATCCTGAAGTTACAGCTGTAAACTAATGCTAGTAAGAATTCATAAGCTATTTCAGAAGCCTGGGGCAAAACTAATTGTTTTATTCAACAGTCATTTATTTATTATTTATTTCATACCCCTCTCTATCATCTTTTTCCACTGTTCCTCCTCAAAGTCAAGATTATCCTAGCTCTTTGTCTGAATGCACAGAGCAAATATAGAGACATGGGGAATTCATGCTTCCAGGAGCTTTCAAAAAAGTTGCTACAGATCAGTGTATTGTGGAAATGTTGTCCACTCTGAATTTTTTATGAAGCTATTCTTACTTTCCTTTCCTTGAAATGGAGACTCTTTGTTAATTCTTTATTAAAAAGCAATATCTGCGCAAACGTTATAACCTTTGTGCTTGTATAATCATGTGACATTGGGCTTTCTCTGCTAGTGGTTGCTATGTTTCTGGGACATGATTTGACATGTGGTACATGCAAATCCTAGTAAAGTGCAAACTATATCATAAAATTTATTCCATTTTACATCAAACTGGATAGGCAAATATCTATTTTCTATTTTCAAAAATTTTCAAAAATTAGAAGTCCTAACCATAAAACAAACCGTCTTTTAAACTGAGGATGAATCTCTCTCTTTTTCTCAAGTTCCTTGTAGAGGAATATTTATTTCTTACCTACCAGTTCTTTGTTATTATGGAAAATAACAGGCTACATTAGAATTATAGAGACAAAAATGTCTATTCAAAATTTCCAACATGATGCAAGTATAAAATAATCCATTTGTGTACACTTTATAAGAGTTGGTAAAAATAATTACAAGATTAGGCTGATGGAGTGTATTCATGCAATGTTTGAAATTAGACATTAAGTTTCCCTCATTCTTAACAGAAGTTGCATGCCTAATTCCCTATGCACTACAGACATTTTAACCCATAATAACTGATTGTAAATACAGTATGAAACTAGCTAGAGCCTTATTTACACCTGCCAATTTGCTGCCCTCCAGCACTAAAAACAAAAACAAAATGGTAGCAAAAGAACTGCCAAGCAAAACACACTCTGCCCCTCATGTACACTCCTTTCTATTTCCACAAACAGAACCTTTTGCTTCTTGTTTTCCACCAACAAATTCAACTTTGGAATTTAAAATAAAGTTAAGAAAAAAGACATTTGCATCACATGGCAATAAGAAAATAATGGTCAAAATGGTCATCTCCTTCAAACATGTGTTCCCTTAATGTAAGTACTGTAAGTACTTCATGGCATTTTTAATTAAGAAGTAACACATGTAAGAAAATAAAAAGGAACTAACACATGTGCCATGCAATGTGTATGTCGCAATGGCAGTCACTTATTTTTCCTGAATAACTGCAAGATTTGCACTCAATTTTGTTCATATGCTAAAGGTCCATGTCATTCATTAGAAAGAATATATCATAGATATTCTGGTTGATAAGGTTGCATTCCCTGTTATTTTTACATGCCCTGTGCTTCCTGGTCCTATCTCATTTACATAATGGCAGTCCAATTATTTCCATTTCTATTTTTTTTTAGAAGCTTAAAGCTTCTAAAGCTTAAACCTTTTAGTGAGGATTTCCTACTAACTTGAGTCAATGAAAATAACTTCTGCTGAATGTTAGATTGTGGTTTACCCTTCCATTGTGGATAGCAATGATTTGCATTATTCATATATTACTTGACTTGTGTATATTAAAATAGTAACATAAGGCATATAATAATATTTGCATACATAATGATATGAATAATTTGTATGTCAGTATCATCTTTTTCCAGTGAGCCCAATACATGTAATTTGATGGTGAACTCTACTCTTAAGCATTCAATATGTTGAGTATACAAGGGAACCCAAACATCTTGATTAATGTTTGAAGGTTGTTGAGGACAAATATTATTTTTATCACATAGAAGAAAGTTGAGGGTCACTTTTTAGACAATTGATGACTAAGCCAAAATTAGAACTCAATTTTCTTTTGACTTTAGATCATATCTGAATGTTTCATGTCAAAAGATTATGATTTACAGGTCAGAGTAAACACATATGTGGAGATCTGTTTCATTGGCTAGATTGTGGGATTCTGAAAACAGGATAAATGCCTCACTTAACTTTTAACCAACACTAAACATATATTTGGTGTTCAATAGATATCCATTATATTGGATAAACTGAGGCTTTCAATGTATAAATTGCCCAAATATGGTATGACAGCATATCAGTTCTTGTCACTTATGGTAATGATGTTATTGGTTTTTCGGGTCAATTTATTGCAGTTACAGGTTTTTGCACAGGGTTTGTTTATTGTCTTTTAATGGGAAATGAGGTGAATAGGAATGAAAAACAAAACAAAATAATATCTGGCATGCTATGGTCAGATGTTACCTGCTGCTATACATAAGAAGGAGATTAGATATTTTTGGAAGGAAAAAGTTAAAGTCCCAAGAATTGCCCATTTCTTTTTTCGTAAGCCTGTGAAGGACAGATTCTATGAAACATTAGTAAACATGAAAATAAAAACAAGAAAAATGCTATAAAAGGCATGATTGTATTGTATAAGTTGATGGGAAAGTACTACTCAACCCATGTCATTCAGAAATTGCCTAAAATATAAGTTTCAATTCTGTGACTGTTTGATTTAAGTAAATAGCATGGCCTTATACTTCCCATGGAAATCTGTACTAAGAAATAGACTAAGACAGATATAATTTGTTTAACTTTGAAACCAGTTATATGTAGCATTAGTCAGTTAAAAAGAACCAAATATTTCAAATTTCTTGAACCTTCCTAAAAGATAAAATAACAAAGATTTTCACACTGAAACTAGGAGAAAGTCCACAAAATATTCCCATGACTATTTAGTCTCTTCTGAGATTCAGAATTTGTTTTTACCAATTTCTGTTCTCAGATATTAAATCCTCAAGTGGTCAGGCATTGAATTAACTTACGTAGGTGTATGATAGAAATCTGAGGCATCTTTCTAAGGACAAAATGTATGCCAGCAGTGCCAATCAGGCCCTTTAAAAGCACTGTTTATTCAGGATGATTAATGACTAGATCTCCTCTTGACTTTTCTTTGCAGTTAAGTGGTGGTCTCAGGTTTATTTTGGTCATAAAGCACTGTTCTGGGAAATGAATTCAAATCTTTAGTTCTAACCTATTTAGCCTTTAGATTATTGCTAAGTGGAAATTATATTCCCTCAATTTCCTTTATTCTGTTATACTTTTTCTTTCAAAACTGTTCAAACCAGGGAATTAGATATATCCTGTAATGTGCTGAAATTTATAGCTGTCCTTAGCTCAAGTAACTTTGGAAAGTTAAAATGAGTTTATGATCAATTGTCTGTGGATAAAAAGTATTGCCGATCATAGCAAGTTTGTGCCCATACTGAGCCAAGTAAATGATTTTTGCTTTTGCAGCTTCTTCACATTCATTCACTAATGTTTTCAAAAATTCTTTTATTCCTGAATATCAAACACATGATTCTTTTTTTTTTTCTTTTAAGATTTGTTCATTTGAGAGAGAAAGAAAGTGAGTGGGGGCAGGGAGAGTGGGAGGGCATCTTCAAGCAGACTCCCTGCTGAGCATGAAGTGGAGAAAGAGCTGGATCTCACGACCCTGAGATCATGACCTGAGCCAAAACCAAGAGTTCAAGAGTCCAATGCTTATCTGGCTGAGCCACCCAAGGGCCCCTCAAACACAGGATTCTATTTGGTTGTTTTAGTCTTCATGCAAAGAGTCTATGTTCCAATTAATATGGGTGTCATCAGTATAGGTGATATGTCCTACAGAATTTTATAATAACAAGAGAATAATAAATATTTACAGAGGGTATACATATACACTTATCTCATTCTAACCATAGTAATACCATAGCTATTACTGAGAATGAAACTACTCCCTAATTTCCAAATCATATTGAGCTAGTTGTTTTGCAATTTTTTAAAAGATTTTATTTACTTATTTGTGAGAGAGAGAGAGATTGAAGGAGGGGGCAAAGGGAGAGAGTTCCAAGTGGTCTTCACACAGAGTGTGGAGCCGGAAGTGGGGGTCAGTTTGACGACCCTGAAACCATGACCTGAGCCAAAACCAGGAGTTGGATGCTCAACCAACTACACCAGCCAGGTGCCACAGAAGCTATTGAACAGATTGGGCATGTGAGTGGCATAATCTGATTTGTACTCTTTGAAGAGTCGCTGTAGTTTTCAGGAAGAGATATGTTGTGAGAGATAAGAGTTCCGCAATCGGGTAAAATACAGACTCTTAAATACAGAGAACAAACCAATGGTCGCCTTAGGGGAAGTGGGCTAGGGTGTGGCAGGTGAAATAGGTGATGGGGATTAAAGAGTACGCATTTCGGGGCGCCTGGGTGGCTCAGTGGGTTAAAGCCTCTGCCTTCGGCTCAGGTCATGATCCCAGGGTTCTGGGATCGAGCCCTGCATCGGGCTCTCTATTCAGCAGGGAGCCTGCTTCCTCCCTCTCTCTCTGCCTGCCTCTCTGCCTACTTGTGATCTGTCTGTCAAATAAATAAATAAAATCTGTAAAAAAAAAAGTACGCATTTCATGAAGAGCACTGAGGAATGTAAAGAATTACTGAATCATTATATTGCACAAACTGAAACTAGTATGACACTGCATATTAATTACGCTTGAAAAAAATACTATTGTAGTAGACCTGGTAAGAGATGTTGGAGGTTTGAACAAGGATGGTAGTAGTAGTGAAGTAAAAATGGCCAAATTCGAGAAGTATTTTGGGTGCAGTGCTCACAGGAATTGCTGCTGCTTAGGTACAAGTGGTGAGGAGTGAAAGAAAGATGATCCCTGCATTCTGAGTATGGATGAATGGGGTGCCAGTTAACTAAGATGGAGAAAGTGTACATCTGTGTGTGTGTGTGAGTATGCACATGTATACATGATAAAGGGAAGTCCAAGCCAAGTATGTTTCCACTTCTGCAGTTGCCTTTATAGTCTCAGAGGAGATGGACCCATTCTAATTGCTGTTACAAAATTTATTATATATATAAATATATTTAATTATATTCATGTGTCCTTCCCTCTTAAGCATCTTTGCCTTCTTCCTTTTTCAGAGATTTGTGATTTCTTCATTTTTTACAATTGCACCACAGTCTTTGGAATTTAAGCAACTAAATGATCACTAACTAAATGCAAATCTAGATTCTCTGTCTTTTTCTTTCCCACCCCCGACACACACTCATTTGATTCGTATTCTTCATTAACAAATGTTCAGGATTATCTTCTCAGGTAATCTCTTATATTTCCCATTTCCAGAGTCTATCTAAAGCTATTTGAATTGAGGATACCTCAGCTCTTTAATTCAATAGGCTAAAAATAATCATGTGTCTATTCTTTTTTTAAAAAATAAGCAGTCATCTTACATCAAATGTTAACAAAATCTGTCAGTTATTGTTTTCATAATGCTTCCTCAGCACTTCCCTGCTCCAGTTCAGTGCTTTCTAAACAAGAATGTCTTGGGGCACCTGGGTGGGCTACCCTATGACCCAGCAATTGCTTACTGGGTATTTACCCCAAAGATACAGATGTAGTGAAAAGAAGGGGCATATGCATCCCAATATTCATAGCAACATTGCCCACAATAACCAAGCTGTGGAAGGAGCTGAGATGCCCATCAACAAATGAATGGATAAAGAAGATGTGGTACATATATACAATGGAATATTATTCAGCCATAGGAAGAGATTACCCACCATTTGCATTGATATGCATGGAACTGGGGGGTATTATGCTAAGTGAAGTAAGTCAAGCAGAGAAAGACAATTGTTATATGGTTTCACTCATATGTGGAATATAATCAATTGCATGGAGGACCATAGGGGAAGGGAGAAGGGAGGGAAATCTGGACCCTGGGAAACAAACTGAGGGTTTCAGATGAGAGGAGGTTTGGAGGATGGGGTAATAGGGTGATGGATATTAAGGAGGGCACCTGTTGTGATGAGCACTGGGTATTACATGCAAATAATGACTCATGGAACACCACATCAAAAACTAATACAGTGGGGTTTTGAAGAGGCAGGGGGTGGGAGGTTGGGGGAGCCAGGTGGTGGGTATTATGGAGGGCACGCATTGCATGGAGCACTGGGTGTGGTGCAAAAACTATGAATCTGTTACACTGAAAAGAAATTGAAAAAAAAGGAAAAGAAAAAAATAAAATATACATAAAAAAAAACTAATACAGTGGTGGGGTGCCTTGGTGGCTCAGTGGGTCAAGCCTCTGCCTTCGGCTCAGGTCAAGATCTTAGGGTCCTGGGATCAAGCCCCGCATCAGGCTCTCTGCTCAGCGAGGAGCCTGTTTCCCCTCTCTCTCTCTGCCTGCCTCTCTCCCTACTTGTGATCTCTCTTTCTCTGTCAAATAAATACATAAAATCTTAAAAAAAAAACAACCCTTATACAGTGGCTAATTGAACATCAAACAAAAACTGCAGAGCTGGCAGTGCTAGAGGCTCTATCCTCAGATATGCTGAGCATCAGGTAAGGTAGGTCAAAGCTCTCACTTTCCCTGGCAACTTTTGACAAGCTTTTGCAATTTAAAAAAATTACATATTAAAAAAAAACAAACAAAAGAATGTCTTGGGGCCCCTGGATGGCTCAACCAGTTAAATGTCTACCTTTAGCTCAGGTCATGATCCCAGGGCCCTGGGATTGAGCCCCATGTCTAGACTTCCTGCTCAATGAGTAGTCTGCCTCTCCCTCTCCCTTTACCCCTCCCTAAACCCCTCCACCTACTCATGCTTGTGCTCACGTGCTCTCTCTCTCTTAAATAAGTAATAAAGTCTTAAAAAATGAAAAACAAAAAACAAAAACAAACAAACAAAAAACCTCAACCTTACCCTGGTAAAGACTATCGGCTGCCTATCCCGTATTCATTCTCACCCTCTGTGTTGTAGAACTGATGGTTCAAAAAGATCTAACTGGAAGTCATATAGGTTGAGTCCCTCAGAAGGGACAGGGAAAGTGGCAAACCACCTATTTGTGGTTCTTTGGGCTTGGGTTATAGTTCCAATACCTTTGGCTGAAAATACATTGTAATTATGAGTTCTAGAGTTTCACATTACGAATCATGGAGTAGAAAGAAAAAACCCAAAACACTGATGACATTTTGGAGTTTCTGACTAAAAGCTCTCAGGTCTGTAACTCTTTCTAGCTGATATATATGCTTTCAAGATCATCTGCCAACTGATGACTCCCTCTAGCTCTTCTCATAAACTAATTTCTCTTCTTCTCTATAGAATCTTTAGTGCAGGAAAACCTCTTTCCACTGGCCGAACATTTGATGTACTTGTCTGCTTCTGAGTCTTGGCACATGCCATTGTTTGCCTCACATGTCCCACACTAGGTGGAGAGACCACGAGGGCAAGCACAGTGTTGAGGTCTTCAGCATATCTACCAAGTTCTGTACACAGTGCCTTGCACATACAAGGCATTCAGTATGTGTTGAATGACAGTTAATTCCCCTTCTGGTGAGCTTATTAGTCCCTCTTCTTTCCATTAAATAGTTCTGAATTGCTTAAAAGCCTGGCTTAAAACTAATTTTCTCTGTAAAGTTTTTCATGTTTAATCCCACCTCATTATGATTATACCTCCATTTGGCATTTTCTTGGTACTTATGCAGCTCTGGCTAATAAAAGCATACACCCAAGCCTTCTTGATATATATCCTCATTTTCCAATATGTACTAAAGTGTTCTGTGGGCAGGAATCCTGCACCTTACCTTCCTTTTTGGGCTACTCCCATATAAAACCTGGTATTGTGTTCTATTATACAGAACCTAATAAATAGTGTTGACTGGAAATTCATTTGAGCCAATCTCTTCTCAGATATTATAAACCTGTCCCCATTCAAAAGGATAGTTTCCTATAAAAAGAATCAATTAGATTCTTCTAGAATCAGATAATCATATTTAAATTTGGCAGACAACTAGGGGTGCCTGGTGGCTCAGTCGGTTAAGTGTCCAACTCTTGATTTTGGCTTGCACATACAGTCCACATAAGCTCCCTAAGACAGACATATTGTCATATTTCATGTGCATTGTTTTCCTGCATTTAGAAGAGTCTCTACTTCAAAATAAGCACTCAGTAAAATACCTATGAAATGAATAAATGATTAGAGTAGTTACAGGAAGATATCCCTGGCATTGTCTTTGAAATGAGGCAAGTTTTGGATGAACTGATGAGAACCAAGGAGAAATATGAATGTTCTCTTGTGGTAGCAGAGGTAATGCTGTAGCAGGAAAACAAAACCTACTTATAGGCTAATCTGGGACATTCTTTCAAGTTCACAGCAGGCAAAGGAACAGAGCTGTTCAGGTTTGGAACTGAACTGAAAAAGAACAAAATCAGGGACTATGAAATCCAGTAGAGTGACTGCACAACCCAGTTCACTCATAATAGTCTAATTTTACATTCATTGTCTCATCTTAATTATTAACTGTGTCCCCTTTCACTCTCAAGAGTGTTCCTTGGATGAAAAATTATACAATCAGCCTAAGTCTAGGATGCTTACGAACTTTCCATGGAGTTCCTACAAGCCAGTGAAGAACAAATGGAGATTCCCTGGTAGTTTTGTATCGTGTTACTTGCTCCTTTGAAAGCAAACCAACTCAGAATGTTTTCCAAAGACACAGGTCTCAAAGGGATTGACATGGACTTTTCCACCAGCTGCTTCGGAGATTCTGCAATAAGCAGTCATACAGGGAACTCAGCCTGAGCTACTGTGAAAGTATTTGGCATAATAGAATTAACACTGCTACTTCTGATGCAAGAACAGTATGTACTTCACTGAATCATCAAGTCAAACCAAAGATGGAAGGAGTCCCAGAATGCCAGCTGGGCTAGGTTGCTGCTTTAAGAAACTAAATACAAAAACTTGATCTGGTCTTTAAGAACCTTTCTTTAACATACAGGTAAAAATGGATCATGGGGAGACTACATTATAGGAACATACCACATAACTGTATGGCAGCTCTTCCACTGACTGGGTATATGGGTATATGGGTATAATAATTTTTCATTCAGTTTTCTGTAGATATCTTCTAGCCCTGAGTTTAAAGTTTTTAAAAATAGATTTAACAGATTTTCTCTGATAAACTCTGTTATATATTTTTGTCATTAGCAGAATTTGTCTAGTAGTTAACAAACACAGGTACTCTCTTGGAACTTTACATATGTTATATAAATTCCTATAAATAATCCGGGAAGTTGATTCTATTACCAGTCCTGTTTTATAGACGAGAAACATGGGTCTTCATGAAATTAAACACATTACCCCAAATTACCTGGATTTTAGAGTGTAAATAGAATTCAATCCAAACTATAAAGTCTGTACTGAGTCACTGTGCAGTACTCTTTAAATAATGCCATTTTTTAGCATATAGTGATATAATTGAACAGGGTATGTTAAATAATATGTTAAAGAAAGAAAGAAAAGTTAAGCCCTATCCCCAAAGGGCTTATAGTCTAATTTTTCCTACTTGTTAAATGCATCAAACTTACCCATCAAAAGATTAAAGAGATGTTTTATAATCTTTAATATAAAACTTTTAATTTAATATCTCTTTAGCCTGTTTTAGCATATTTTCACAATTAGCAATCTTTTCTCAAATCCCTTACATGATAGCACTAGCAATTATGGTAGCAAATTGTGTGTGTGTGTGTGTGTGTACTTATTATGTTTAGGCTGTGTTCTAAATGCTTCACCTGGATTCACTTAAGCTAATTTAGTCCTCTTAAATCATCCCCACTTCTCAGATAAGAAAATTGAGGTACAAATAAAAAACAACTGGTCTGAGCTCATACATATTCTGAGTGGTGGGAGTAGGATTTATCCACAGCCCTTCTATCTCCAGAATGTGATTATAACCACTAGATCTTCTCTCTGATTCTATATAAATTGATTGCTAAATTATTTTTCTCCACTTTCAGAGGTATTTTTAAGACAAACTGATTAGAAAAGCCTTTTGTTTTGTTTTGTTTTCACAAAGCATGATGGGTCACAATGAGATGATCTAAAACTATGTAAGTAAATAAAAATTATCAGTTCTCAGACTTACAAATATGTGGTGACATGACCAAAAACATCTTTTTCCTCTGTCTCTGGCTATAAAGACTAGAGGGCTAATAATATCCATGGAACATAAATTTTAGTATTTTGTCTACTTAAACTGTAGGTAATGATATTTTTAAAAATATTTTAATTTGTTCTCTTTTGTACTTTCCTGCAGATGATCCCTTTTCAGGAGAACCAAGGCAGTCATCTGCAGGAGGGATGGAAGGGGGGTGAATAGAAAAAGAGGAATGAGATATAAGAACTGTAATTACAGAAATGAGAGGGAAAGAAAGATTTTTTTCAGCTAAGGTATCCAAAATAAAATTAACTCCAAAACATTTGAAAAATATTTTCAAGTATTAAAGTAGGTTCGAAACCATGACTTTAAAAGAAAGAAAAACTTTTTCCTAATTATCTTATTTTTTTTAATTTTTATTTTTTATGAACATATTTTTATCCCCAGGGGTACATGTCTGTGAATCGCCAGGTTTACACACTTCACAGCACTAACCATAGCACATACCCTCCCCAATGTCCATTACCCCACCCCCCTTTCCCTCCCCCCTCCCCCCTATGCAGCCATCAAAAGTAATTATCTTATTTTTATCTCTTGATTTTTCAGTTTGATTTGCCAGTTTGGCCACAGAGTTTAATAAAAGGTACAAAGGAACTCTGAATAAATCTATACCTTCTGGCAAAAATGGATTGTGGAGTGAAGAAGATGGACAAAGCAAGGCAAAGGAGGTAGTCAGACATTTGTTTTGTTTTATCTTTGGGCAAAAGTCCAAGTATTAGATGAACTGAGAAAGTTAAATTGCTTAAAATATATGCCCTCTGTAACGGCCTACAAAGTGCTGGAATATAGGTTCTGTAGATATTATCAGCCGTCCAAACTCTCTGAAGTTTCTACCTATCATCCCACTTGGGAATAAATGGAATTAAAGGTTGTCCTCACGCCAATATAGGAATGTCGACAACACAGAAAACTTGGTAGCACTGCATGGAGGTAGAGAAGGGGTCTCAGAGTCATTTACAGCTGTTGGATAATATGGAAAGTACTCAGAACTTGCCATAATTTTTGTATAGGGACAATGACGTTGAATGGATATTTAGAAACCTACAAATGGGCCTGTGTGATAGGATACAAATACCCTCCGTAATATGTGGTATGGTGTATCCATCATAGATCGGAAGCTGAATGAAAGATGGGACATAGAATTAGAGAGGTCTCATTCTTCTGCACGTGGCTGTCCAATTTTCCCAGCACCATTTATTGAACAGACAGTCCTTTTTCCATTGGATATCCTTTCCTGCTTTGTCGAAGATTAGTTGACCATAGAGTTGGGAGTCCATATCTGGGCTCTCTATTCTGCTCCATTGATCTATGGTTCTGTTTTTGTGCCAGTACCACACTGTCTTGATGATCACAGCTTTGTAATAGAGCTTGAAGTCAGGCAATGTGATGCCACCAACTTTGGTTTTCTTTTTCAACATTCCTCTCATACAAATTTTAAGACTATTTGTTCCAGCTCTTTGAAAAATGTTGATGTTATTTTTATGGGGATTGCATTGAATGTGTAGATTGCTCCAGGGAGCACAGACATTTTAACAATACTTACTCTTCTAATCCATGAGCATTGAACGCTTTTCCATTTCTTTTTGTCTTCCCCAATTTCTTTCAAAAGGGTTCTGTAGTTTTTAGAGTACAGCTCTTTACCTCTTTGGTTAGGTTTATTCCTAGGTGTCTTATGGTTTGGGGGTCAATTGTAAATGAGATCAATTCTTTAATTTCTGTTTCTTCAGTTTCATTGTTAGAAATGCAACTGATTTCTGTGCATTCATTTTATATCCTGCACTTTGCTGAATTCCTGTACAAGTTCTAGCAACTTTGGGGTGGAGTCTTTTGAGTTTTCCACATGAAGGATCTATCATGTCATCTGAGAAGAATGAGAGTTTGACTTCTTTGCCAGTTTGAATGCCTTTTTGTTGTTGTTGTTGTTGTTGTTGTTGTTGTTGTTGTCTGATTTCTGAGGCTAGGACTTCTAGTACTATGTTAAACAACAGTGGTGAGAGTGGGCATTCCTGTCGTGTTTCTGACCTTCAGGGAAAATCTCTCAGTTTTTCCCCATTGAGAATGTTATTTGCTGTTGGGTTTTTTGTAGATGGCTTTTATTTTATTGAAAATCCATAGGAAAAAAAGCAGCACAGGTTGTGATTTGAGCATTTTTGCTTGAATTTTGCCAAACAAGCTTCTGGGGCTGAGAGTGATAACCTAGAAGACACTCTGTAGGCAAATGGTACAAATGTAGAAGTCCCTTACCAACCTATACAAGCAGATAACTCAGTTAAACTTAATGCATTACTAAAATTATGAGATACAAAAATGTCTATTGCCAAAAGTAAGAAAAAAAAAAGAAAGAGGGGTCACTACTTGTAAACTTACAGACATTGAAAAGATAATAAAGGGATATAAGGAGTAATTCTTATAATTTGATAATAATATAATATTAGGAATATTAGGAGTAATTCTTACAATTTTATAATTCTATAATTTGATAACTTATATGGAACGGACCAATTCCTTGAAAGACAAAAATCTAAAACATTCATAAGAAGAAATAGATAAACTGAATAGGCCCGTAGCATAGAAATTGAATCAAAAATTAATAATCTACCAAAACAGAAAGAACCAGGCCCAGATGCTTTCACTGGTAAAGCCTGCCAGACATTTGCGGAAGGAATGACACCAAGCCTCTAAAATCTTATCCAGAAAATATAAGCAGAGGGAACCTTCTAACTTAGTCTATGAGGGCAGCATGACCCTAATACCAGAAAATACATCTCAACAAAAGAAAATTATTGACCCATATCCCTCAGGAATGTGGATATAAAAATCCTCAAATATTAATAAATCAAATTCAGCATTGTAATTAAAAGAATTGTGTCAATGAGCTTTATAAGGATGGAATAATTATGTACATCATCTCTTGCTACTTTTTTTTAATCCAACATTATGTTACTAGGAATCATATATGTTGATTTGTATACTTGTTCATTCATTTTCACTGCTTCATAATATTTCATTATGTGAAATGTAACACTATTTATGCTGGTAAATCATACTTTTCATCAATGCTGAAGAAGTGTCAGTAATAATCTCTATAAAGTTTCTTCTCATTCATTCTATATTTTTTTTCTAGGATTTCAGTTAATTATATGATGTCTCATTCTATCCTTGAATTTGGAACTTATTATTCCTATTTTTCATTTTTTAGTCTCTGGACTGCATTCTTAATTTCTTAGATCTATCTGGTCACTCACTTATTCTTACTTCAGCTCAATCTCATGTATTCAACATTAATAACCCTTTGGTTTTTAACTTCAAACTTATATTTTCTATTTCTAAAATTTCAATTTGACCCCCTTCCAAACCTCTACACATGTTTTCTTTTACTCTCTGCCTGTTTATGATTACCTCTTCTATTGTCTTAAACATTTCATTTGCAGAAATTTTGTATTTTGATCCTCACAATGTCAAACTTGAAATTTCTGGGAACAAATCTACTATTGGTAGTTTCTACTGATTCATACACAATGGCTTGTTCTCTGGCATGCTTGGAAATCTTTGATTAAGAGCTCATGTTTGGGGACGCCTGGGTGGCTCAGTTGGTTAAGCGGCTGCCTTCGGCTCAGGTCATGATCCCAGCGTCCTGGGATCGAGTCCCACATTGGGCTCCTTGCTCAGCAGGGAGCCTGCTTCTCCCTCTGCCTCTGTCTGCCTGTGCTCTCTCTCTCTCTCTCTGACAAATAAATTTAAAAAAAAAAAGAGCTCATGTTTGTTTGATCTTAATTCGTGAGAACCTTGGATACCTCTATGCAACCATAGCATCTTGTGAGTATTCAGCTGCTCCTATTAAAGCAGATCATATATGCAACAAATATATTATTTACTCACTGTAGGCGGTGTCCTTAGTAATTCCCTTACTTCTGTGACTTCAGCAATGCATAGTAAACTAAGATTTTATCAAGTACATGGTTGTTTGTAGCAGAAGGTTTGGGTCATAATGCAGTATAGGAACTTGGAATTCGCATTTTTAACCAGCTCTTCTCCATACTCTACAATATACACCAGACTATGAGACTCTGTGGTACAGACTAGCCATGAGAATGAATGAATGGCATGTTCTAGCAGTAGTGAGTGCTCCAATCTGACTGAACCCCAGACAGTGTAAGAAAACATATTAAACTGAAAATGTTGATTAGGTTTAGAAACTTGAAGGCTTTAAATTTAATTTTAGAGTTTGGAATTTTTCTGACTATTGAAATCAATATAAATGCTTTAAACAGAATAATAATAACACAGATATTAAAAATCTGTGTGCTGGAAAGATAAATCATATAAGCTATAAAAGATAGCTTAAAGAGAGTAGAGGCCAGAGGCAGAGAAGTCAATTAACAATGTTTCTCAACTTTGACTGCACTTTAGAGTTACCTTAGGGGCTTTAAAAAAAACACTGATGTGTCAGTGCACCATTGAATCAATGACTGGGTTATACCAAACAGATTGTGAACCACTGATCTAAAATCTTTAGTCTACATGAAATTTAGTGAGGGAAGGGGCAGCAGGAATGGAGAAATTGAGAAAGCATTTGGTGACCACTCAAGTGAGGTGCCAGAGAAGTCAAAGATGATTCCAAAGTCATACGCAAAGGCTATTATCCAGATTCTCTTCTGCTTGGCCCATGTTTAACATTTCATTTGCCATGATTGGATTATCTTGAGGAGATCTTTGTGAGCCCTCCCTTGCCCCCCCCTCTGTTTCTCTCCCCATAGACAGATATGTATGTTTACATAGAAACCCCTGATTTAGTGTACATATTTCAGTCTGAACGGTAGTACTCTATCTTCTAGAATAATGCCTCCAAGCTGGTGGATAAGCTATGCATTTATAAGACCAGTTTAGCAATCTCTGAAACCAGCTGCTTCTGGATGATGCAATATATAACATAACCAATGGATCTCATGGTCATGAGCCTACTCCCACATTTCTGATGTAAAGTGAACTTCCGAGTCAAATGCTATACTGTGTGTGATTCCCTGTCTGTGAATTAAGCATTCAACAGGAAAAACACATATTCCTGGATTAGATATTTATCCATGGAAGGTGAATTAAGCATTCAGACAGGAAAAACACATATTCCTGGATTAGATATTTATCCATGGAAGGTGAACTCCTGAGCCTTCCAGGATGGAAGGAGCCCAATGTAGTTGACTTACCATCATGTGATCAGTTCAGTCTCCTCAAGGAATAGCGACGTAATGGAGAGCTTAGACTGGTCTCTATTGCTCACATATTGGATATTCAGGGACAATAACAACCTAGATTGTCTTTAGTTAAGTGGAAGTACATACCTTGGTACCAGTGTATGTAGCCTCCACTTCTGTCACTATGACCCCTCCATTCATGTCTCTAATTCTGGAGCATCTAGTGACAAAGGGCCTGTTTTCAACTGGTGAGTCATTTTGTCTGCTTTTTTGTTCACTGCCTCCTTCATGTTAGATGCTTTCTGATGGCCATTAACATGAGATTCAAGAATCTCCACACTCCACAACCTAAATCATATATCCTAATTTAGACCTCTCCCCCAGACCTCTTTGTCTCTGGCTTTTTTAAAAAAATGATTTATTTAACTATTTTTAGAGAGAAGTGGGGGCGGGAGGCAGAGGGAGAGAATCCTGAAGCAGACTCCCCACTAAGCATGAGTCTGATGTCGGGCTGGATCCCAGGACCCTGAGACCATGATCTGAGCCAAAATCAAGAGCTGGCCATTCAGCCAACTGAGCCACCCTGACAACTCTCTAGTTTCTTAATTATTCTACAATGTCAGGTCACTTCCCCAAATCTCTAGATTATCATCTCACATCATTTATTCCATATACAGTGAATGGCAAGGTACATAGCTTGTAGCTCTGCCCAGAGAAGTTGTTTCTTTTTCACTCTTTTTCAAGGTTCCCTCTGAATGTGGCTATACTACAGCCACTGTCCATTTTCAACTGACTCTCACCTATAAAGTCAACCCATCAGGAAAGTATACCTCTGGCTTTTTTCTTTTTCTTTTTCTTTCTTTTTTTTTTTTTGGTCAGGCAACAAAATTTTATTTAAAGCAAACTGTTTATTCAAAAGTGATCATGGAACAACTCAAAATGCAGAGCAATAAGGATGAAAAACACCTCACTGACCAATAGATTATTTTAATTCTCCCACTATGTGGGTTAAGTGTAACTTCAGTGTAAAGCAATACAGATAGATTTTGTCACGTAGACTGATTTCATTAGTCAATTGCTAATTGTCTGTCTCCATTGAGATAGATACATTTACAGAACTGGCTGTGTTTGAGCCTTCTTTGCCAGCAGCTTTAGATCTGCAATGTACTTGACAATTGTCTCCTTTTCCTGCTGTTTAGAGGTACTCTGCACCACGTTTCTCCACCCAGTTTATCATGTGCTCTTGTTCCTTTTGATGCATCATGTTGTACACAGAGATATGATAGTCCAAGTGGTTCCTTACCTCCTTATATACTCTAGGCAGCCATTCCTGGTGAATAATTTCCAATGTCATAGAAGTATTTTTCCACTGGACATCAAAAAGGTAATGGCGCTTTTGAACTAGTGCCTACTGTGACTTCCAGATCAGTTGCATCCTGGATGTGTTTGATGGAAGCCTGTCACTAGGACACAGACACTGCTACATGGACTTTCACTGACCATGCTGTCTCAGGTGGTGCTTTATGGAACTGCCACAGTAGCCCCTTGTATGAAGAAAGAGGCCTTCCTCAGTCCAGGGGTATTGCTGGCAACAAGGATCTTTCATATAGGGCAGCCAAGTCTTGCCCTTGTACAGCCTCCGGCTGAATATGGAGGAAAAGTTCGTTTTTGCTGATCCCTAAGGAATTCTTCCAGTTCTTCTACCCAGATTGGTGGAACAGGACCCTGTGTGCTTGGAACTGAGCTTATCTTACATTTTCTGTCTAGATAAATATATGTGATTACTGCAGAGAATGCCTTTGCCATATCAGCAGTAGGGTAGCTTATCTGTGTAGTTAAAAAATATGATGCCTTTATTGGAGAATTTGTTGATAAACTCAATGAGCAAAATAATTACTCTGGCTTTTTTTCCTCCTTCAGCTGGTGGTACAAACACACACACCCCGCCCCCTTACAGCCATAAGTAAAGGCTGAGAGGTTGACAGCTATGGTGGTTAGCATGAAAATCTCATTCATGTAGCCTTCTTGTGTCATCCTGTCATGCTCAGGCTCAATTCCAGAGACACCATTTCCTATTATGATGAACTGATTATGATGATGAACTGATTTGTGATGCACTGATTCTAGGCTCATCTTACTTTATGACTGGATGGGTCCAGTGAAAGTCAGCTCATACTGGACAGTTCCAGAAGCATGGTCATTAATGACCCACGGTCAAGTGTTCTGTTTCTACCAGAACCCCATTACGTGACAGGGAATGTTTCTCAAAGGTATTTAATTTTCTACTGTGAATGGCAAGATCTTGGCCCATTACCCAAAGAGTGGCAGTACGATTTTTCTACTGGGGCTTTCCATAAACCCCATACTGCCTCTTATACCTCCAAAATCATAGCGTCTATATGCCTAATCATATGATCCAAAGAGCAAGGTAGCTTGTATCACAGTTTGGACTCACCTCACAGCCCTTAATGCTCCAGACCCCACTCAAAGGTGGCAGCCTTCTGTGTCACCCAGTACATAGGCCAGAAAAATAAACTTATATGTGAAATCTATTGCCTGTAGCACTAAAGATGCCTATTAGGTGATGTGCTTCCTACTTTGTGGTAGGAAGTAGAAGATTTGGGTCTCTTTGGAGGAAAATTGTGGCATGCTCCTGACCACTGTAAACCCAAAGTCTTCCCTGAAGTGGTCCCTGAATCTTCATGGAGTTTACATTTCTTCCTCTAGAACATTAATGTCTTACTAAGGACGCCTGTTATTATAATGTCATCTCTTATTCATCTGGACCAATCAGCATGATAATTTATCAGCATGATAGTCTGTGAGATGTCCAAGCAGTCAAGATATTTTGGGGCTATTTCATGCCATTGGGTGGGAGTATTAACAGTACTGAGGCAAAACATAAATCAATATTACTGTCCGTTACATGTGAATGCAAACTATGCATGATTTTCTTTGCAAATTAGAACAAGAAAGGATGTATTTGGCAAATTTTTAGCCATATACCATATCCTTGAGCTAGTATTCATCTAACAATCATACCAACTCCAACACAGTACCTGCAATTGAGATCTATGGTAATTCTTTAGTACCCGTCTGGTTTCTATTGGGACCTGTCTAATTAAATAGATAATGAGAGGGACAACTACACCTGCATCTTTTAGGTCTTTAATTGTCACATTAATCTCTACCATCTCTCACAAAGTACGATATTATTTTTAGTCTACTAATTTGGTGAGGAGGAGAAGGTATGGAATGTCTCAGAGGTTTCCACTTGGCCTTCACCGTTAAAGCTCTTCCCCACAGGCCAAAGGACAAATGTGGGGATTACTCCAACTTCCAAGTACATCAGTTCAAATTAGACATTTAGATACTTAGGAAATGGGCACTGGATGTGTCCACAAGCATAGTATAAACACTGCAAGTTTGACTTTAGGCCAGGATCCCGTTTATTACGTGGCATTCTGAAGTCTCCATTCTAAAGAAGGGAACTTGATGACACTAAGTTTCCAAATATCAATGTCAAGAAATACCCTGTATCTAATATTCCTCAATGTATGCATATTCCCCTTTCTCCAATGTATGGTCCCCCAAGTAACATGTGGAACATGTTATAAAAAACCTTAGTAGATATAAAAAATAATGATCAAAAGTGAATGGCAAAAATAGTCAAGCATAGGAATCAGCAGGCAGTGACTTCGAAGCAGCTATTATTAATAGGTTCAAGAACTTAAAAGAAAAAAATATGCTCACAAGTCAACAGATGGAGAATCTCAGCAGAGAAATAGAAATTATAGGAAATGAAAATTCTAAAACTAAACAGTACAGTATCTGAAATTTTAAAATTCCCTGGATGAGGTGGGAGACTGTAGATGGCAGCAGAGAGGTTCACCGAACTTTGAGATAGAACAATAATAATTACTTCCTTCAACCTTAATTGCTTGTTTTCCATTTCTGTTTATTTTATCTAAATAAGAATATTTTATAATGTAAAAAATACATTTTCAAGTAGACATACAAAAAGTGCAGAAAGAATAAGAGAAGAAAATAAATATTACCACTAAGAGATAATATCAATTAACATGTTACCTTTTGATACATTTGTTTCTACTCTTTTGTCTAAACAAATGCAATTATATTATTTTTACTAAAGTAGGACCATTGTGTAAATAATGTAATCAACTGCTTTTTCATTTGGCATCTTTAAATCATTTTCCTATGTCATTAAGCACTCTTAAAATATTTTTAATGGTTTTATAAGTTGGTATTAGAAATTATATAACCATTTCTCTATTCAATGAATTTCACTGGTTAATTTCATTTTTCAGTATTCTAAATAGCACTATAATTTTGTTAAACATAAATTTGTTTAAGTTCCTTCACATTTATTTAGAACATTTAAAATTGGGATCAGTTATAGAATTTTATTAGTTTTCTAAAGCCAAAATAAAACACCACAGACCAATGGCTTAAACAACAGAAGTGTTGGGGTGCCTGGGTAGCTCAGTTGTTGGGCATCTGCCTTCAGCTCAGGTCATGATCCCAGGGTCCTGGGTTCGAGCCCCGCATCCAGCTCTCTGCTCGGTGGGTGGCCTGCTTCTCCCTCTCCCACTCCCCCTGCTTGTGTTCCCTCTCTCACTGTGTCTCCCTCTGTCAAATAAATAAAAATAAAGTCTAAAAAAGAAAAAAAAACAGAAATGTATTGCCTCACAATCTGGGAAGCTGGAAATGAGAATCAAAGTGTCTAATGAGTTGGTTCCTTCTGAGGCTTGGAGGGAGGGTTAACAATCCAGGCCCATCTCCTTGGCTTGTAGATGACCATCTTCTTCCTACATCTTCATATTGTCTTCCATCTGACATGAGTCCAAATATCCTCTTCTTATAAAGATACCAGTCATATTGTATTAGGGCTCACCCTAATGACCTCAATTTAACTTAATTACTTCTTTAAAGATCCTGTTTCTGAATACAATCACATTTGAGGTACTGGAGATTAGAACTTCAACATATGAACTTCTGAGGGTACACAGTTTACCCCATAAGCAATAGTTATGAACATTTTTAAAGATGTAAATACATTTAATCAAATAGCTTTCCATATATTGTATTCCTGCCCAGACTCAGGACAATCATTTCCAAAATTGTGGGGCGGACTCAAATAAATTAAAATTATTCCTATGGTATTTCCCCTAAATGAGTCCATGGAAAGTAATTCAATAAATTTCACTGCTTTGAAAATGGGAAAGAGGTCTATATCAGGCACCTGCTCAATGTTTGGAGCATATTTGAGAGCATAATTTATTTATTATACATGTAATTTGGGAAGAAATTTGCAGAAACACTGCCTGGGTTACTACTCTACTCTGAGGGGCATGGATTATAATCACATTATTCGAATGTTTAATTTGCCTTAAAATATATATATATACCATATACTTTACCAGTATGTTATGGCTTTTTACAGATGAGACATTTTAGATCAACTTCCCATATGTTTCTTCTGCCATATTTTAAAATGTTACTTGCAATCAGGCAATAAACTGAAAGGCAACTAAAGAAGTCCAACACAGCTGCTAGAATAATCTTCCATAAGTGTTGTTTGGATAACATCATTCCCTCTCTTAGAAAGCCACAGTGGCTTTCAACTTCTTTTTGTTCTACATATGAATTTCTAAATATTTTCTACAAGGTGCGGAAAAATTCAAACCTGCCTACCAAAACTATTGTTTTCTTTGCCTGATTATTCCCAATCAAGTTTTCCAGTCTAGCAAGTAATTGCTGATTAACTTCCAGAGTATATGTGTCTCACTCTCATGTCTGACTTTGGGGCTCAGTTATTACTATTAACCAAAACCTCTTTTCTATAAACCTAAACTCTTTCTTTCCTCTCAAGTTCCTACCTAAATTTGCCTATATCACAATGTCACTTTTCCAAAAAGCAAAAACAAAGACAAATCTGTTTCATCACAACATTCCAACAAATCCCGTTCCCTAAGTATTTAAGGTCGATAAGTAGAAACATTCATCTGCCTTTTCAAAAATGAAATCCTTATTAAAGTGAAGTTCCTGGATGGCTTGCTTTTGTAAATATCTGAAACATTTTCTAATGTTCAAAATATATTATATTAACCAAAATTTTTATGTTGTACTGACCATGTGTAGTTTAATAATTTTATTTTTTGAAATGATAAAATATTTCATATTATTCTCACTGTTGCTAGAGTATAAATTTGCAACATTTTTTGAGAGAAATTTTGCT
Source organism: Mellivora capensis (assembly GCA_004024625.1). Lineage (NCBI taxonomy): Eukaryota > Metazoa > Chordata > Mammalia > Carnivora > Mustelidae > Mellivora > Mellivora capensis. The sequence goes on along the minus strand of PISX010000834.1, from coordinate 82,858 downwards.
AAATTTATCAGAAAATATTTTCATAAAACTTATATTTCCAGGGATGCCTGGGTGGCTCAGTGGGTTAGGCCTCTGCCTTCAGCTCAGGTCATGATCTCAGGGTCCTGGGATCGAGTCCCTCATTGGGCTCTCTGCTCAGCGGGAAGCCTGCTTCCCTCTCTCTCTCTCTGCCTGCCTCTCTGCCTACTTGTGATCTCTCTCTGTCAAATAAATAAATAAAATCTTAAAAAAAAAACAAAAAAACTTATATTTCCATGCAACAGTAGGTTCCACTGGATACAGTAGATACACACATACAACGACATATGTTTAAGGATTTTAGCAGCAGCACTGTTTAATGCAAAAAGATTATTTGGCAGGAAGATAATTGAACATTACCCAGGTATTTAAAGGTTAAAAATGAATTAGTTCTATGCATAGTGATAAGATACAGTATACTAGATATAGTGAAGCAAATAGAACTCATTGCAAAACTATATGGAGACAACAATACAATTTGCTTGAATTAGTATTAGGAGTGCTTGCTTCTGGAAAGTATGGTACTTTTTTTTTTAGAGTTTGGTACTTTAAATTACTCTTTTTTCAAATAGATTTGAACATCTAGTATTGTTAAAGTATAAAATATAGAAACAGTTTCTTCTGCTCTGGGGGAGCTAGGCTGGGTTAGGGGGAGGTGGCAGTAGATAGGCAGAAGACCAGGATGAGAGGTGAGCAGAGAAGATAGAAAAAGAAAAAGAGGAAGAAGAAGAAGATAAGGAGAAGAAAGAGGAAGAGAAGGAGAACAACAACAAAAATAAGAACAATGAAAAAAAAAAAAAAAAAAAAAAAAAAAAAAAAAAAAAAAAAAAAAAAAAAAAAAAAAAAAAAAAAAAAAAAAAACCCCCCCCAAAAAAAAAAAAAAAAAAAAAAGAAGAAGAAGAAGAAGAAAAAGAAGAAGAAGAAGAAGAAGAAGAAAGATAGAAAAGGAGACAAGGTCTAGATAAAAGCATAGGAAGCTGCCTTTGGCTGAATGAGCCCTGCTCAAGTCTAGCTACCTCTGTCAGAATTACATCATTGCTTCTATTTACACTCTCTTGAATAATGTGGAATTACTTTGAGAATTATGAGACTTTCTCAGTCTCCTAAAAGCTAAAGAGCAAAAATTTTTAGATTCAAAAATGGTGGGGCGCCTGGGTGGCTCAGTGGGTTAAGCCGCTGCCTTCGGCTCAGGTCATGATCTCAGGGTCCTGGGATCGAGTTCCACATCGGGCTCTCTGCTCAGCAGGGAGCTTGCTTCCCTCTCTCTCTCTCTGCCTGCCTCTCTGTCTACTGTGATCTCTCTGTCAAATAAATAAATTTTTAAAAAATGGTATAAGGAAACTTTTTGAGGTCATGGATATGTTTATCATTTTGATTATGGTTGATGATTTCATGAGTACATACCTATGTTAAAACATGCTAAACCAACAACATTAAATATATTGTTTATTGTATATAAAGTATAACTTAATAAAGCAGTTTTTTAAATCCTCCCCCCAAAAAAGACAAGTTCTCCTTACCTGCCTTCATAGGTGTTGCATGGACTTTTGGCACAGTATGGAACAATAAAGAACAGGGATCAAGTCTATACTTGATACAGTTTCTAATGCAGAAACTGCCATTGTTATTATAACATGTGCAACAGATAAAGGTGTAAAAATATCCATTGAATAGGTAAGTGCTCATCAGTTTGAGAACAACTCTGTCCAGATTTCCTGCATCCTAGGTAAAACAGTGAGTTCCTTTTGCCCCATCAGCACACCCAATATCAAGACCACTCTTTCAAGGATCTTATTTCAAACAGATTGCTTTTTCTCTATAGATCCTTGGCCTCACAGACTGGTTTGTGCAATCTTTAGAAAACAGGGCTAGTAAAAAATAGTCTTAAACCAAATCTCTCTTGTGTGGACATCCATAGAAAGGAAGATTCTAAGATTCAGGGAAGTCTATCACCATCCAAGGTAATGGAGGAAACCACCTCAGACAGAACCTCTGAAGCATGCCTTAGAAGTCTTGAAATCATTCCAAAAGGGCTAACAAGATCAAACTAGCTAATGAAATTCCTCTGGAAATATAGCCAGCCTACAGTTGCCTGGGAAGAAGATGTATCACGAGGAGGAAACTTGGGGCGCCTGGGTGGCTCAGTCATTAGGTGTCTGCCTTTGGCTCAGGTCATGATCCCAGAGTCCTGGGATTGAGCCCTGTGTCAGGCTTCCTGCTCTGCGGGGAGCCGGCTTCCCTCCTCCCACTCCCCCCCACTTGTGTTCTCTCTCTCATTGTCTGTCTGTCTCTCTGTCAAATAAATAAAATCTTCAAAAAAAAAAAAGGAAGAGGAAACTAAAAATTGAACATGATTCAGGGACCAAGATAACCTCACTGCTTCAAGATGCAGACATTTAAAACCTTGAGAAAAAAAATAATCTTGAATGGGATCGGGAGGGAGACAAACCATAAGACTTTTAATCTCACAAAACAAACTGAGGGTTGCCGGGGGTAAGGGAGTAGGGAGAGGGTGGTGGGGTTATGGACATTGGGGAAGGTATGTGCTATGAAGTGTGTAAACCTGGTGTTTCACAGACCTGTACCCCTGGGGCTAATAATACATTATATGTTAATTAAAAAATCATCTTGAAATGCATAATTGAGGCCCACACAACTTATCTCTGATAAGATAGAGATTATTAAGAATCTGCATAAAACCCTTGAAAATTATATGCTGGCTATTTTTTTTTTAATTTTATTTACTTATTTAACAGAGAGAGAGAGAGATCACATGTAGGCAGAGCAGCACCTCATGCACTTGGTATCTTTTCAAAGGGATGTCAATGCTGCCTACAAAATCTGTGGCTGGAGGATCCTTCCCCATACCACTGCCTCTTCTTTGCTACCTGCTCCCAAAACTTCTCCATTCCATTCCCTGATTAGGTCAGTCCATTTCTTCTTCATCATTATCATCCAAAGAGACTCAGAGAAGAAATGAGTTTAACCCAGGAAAGGGTAAAACTCTAAGTCCGTATCAGAATGTCCCTGTGAGCCAGCAAGGACGGCAAGAATATGATTGAACTGCAAGGTTTAAGCAGTACAGAATTTGTCACGTCCTGGGATTCATTACATATGATGAGGAGGAAAAGCTGGTCCTAAGTATCAAGCATTTCTTTACCAGCCAAACTGCACAGCCCAAGACCAGGAAGTCTGCCTCTGCTGAAGCAGAAGAACCAGAAGTATTCTCAGGAAGTCACCTTTCATCACAGCAATCAAGGCTCCAGAAGCACCAACAAAACAACAGATGAGTATAGTCTTGCTAAAATTGATAGAATTAGGTCAAACACAGCAAAATAGAATAGGGAGCAACTGAAAGACCTTCCTAAGCAATAGGAAAGTGGCTAGGTGCATGCAGAAACTTTAAAGATGCCTCAAGAATATTAGGTACTAAGAGGGTAGGGAGGGGGTCAAACCAGTTTTACCAGACCAACAGAGCACCAAGTAGAGGCCCTCCACAGCCACATGCTTCCCACCAGAGATTCTGGAGGCTTCCAGCCATGTGCACTAACACCCTCCATGATATACTACATAACTCTCATGACATCATCTTATCTAGTTCAGCTATTAGAGTTGACTATGTTTAAAGCAAAGAAAACTTCATGTCCTCTTTTTTTCTTTTTGCTGGATAATAAGTCTCTGTATCTCTTTGTAAGTATTAAAGGGAGAAATATGTTTAGATATATCACCTGAAGAATGCACAGAGTATCTGAAGCCTTAATATGTTTTTGAAATAATATATCCAGTAATTTGAGTAATCTCAGTTTTTAAGTATTTTCCCCCATTTAACACTTTAAATGCTTAACATTTAAAACACCAAGTTATGGGATGCCTGGATGGCTCAGTTGGTTAAGCCTCTGCCTTCAGCTCAGGTCATAATCTGAGGGTCATGGGATTGAGCTCTGCATGGGGCTCTGTACTCAGCAGGGAGTCTGTTTGAGATGCTCTCTCTCTCCCCCACCCTCTGCTTGCACATTCTCTCTCTCTAAAATAAATAAATGAATCTTTTTTAAAAACTAAAAATCCTGGGGCACCTGGGTGGCTCAGTGGGTTAAAGCCTCTGCCTTCGGCTCAGATCATGATCTCAGGGTCCTGGGATCGAGCCCCACATCGGGCTCTCTGCTCAGCAGGGAGCCTGCTTCCCCCCACCCACCTGACTGTCTGCCTACTTGTGATCTCTCTCTCTGTCAAATAAATAAATCTTTAAAAATAATAATAATAAATGAATAAAATAAAATCCAGTTATTTTAGGGCAGTCTAACTGTATCTAAAGAAACTTCAAAGAATTTATGTATCATATAATTTGACTAAATTAAATTTCTTAATCATTTGTGTTTTTTTTCTTTGAACACACTGAAGGATAGATACTTTAATACTGTCATCGGGGATAGTCAAATAGTTTAAAGAGAAAACTTCAAAGGCATCTGCAAAAAATTCATGGTAGGGGGAAGGAGGGTAACTGGGCTGGGGCTTTGTTCAACTAAATAGAAACAGCAGTTCTGGATAACCTGTGTATATCAACAAAAGGCATACTATCTTTTAGGAAGATAAATTATCTCTATCTCAAACTCACATACACATTATTCTTTGCCTCACCAATCTGAAGCCAGTTTCTGCATGCTGCATGCAATTATCTGCTTCTCTATCTCTTCTCTAACTTTTCTGTCCTCTTCTTCACTGGCCCCATTCTTTCTTTTTCCTTTTCCTAGGAGCATTTGTCTATGTATCTTCGAGGAAAAGCAATACCTTATAACACAAATGGAAACACAAAAATTGGCTTTAACTATACTTTGTTAATCAAAAGGATGAGAAAGTTCATTGTACTTGTCCTAGAATTTTGAAGAAGAAAACAAAGAATTCATGAAGCAAAAACGAAGGAAAGAAGGGATATTCTTAGAATGTACTTATCTAAATATATTTGTATATATCAATTATGACTATCTACTAAAATTCTTTCTTTCTTTAAAAAACATTAGAAGAAGGAGGGCCTAGATGGCTCAGATGGTTGGGCATCCTCTTTTGGTTCAGGTCGTGATCCCAGAGTCCTGAGATCAAGCCCCACATCCGACTCCCTGTTCAACAGAGAGCCTGCTTCTCCCTCTCCCTGCCACTCCCCCTGCTTGTACTGTCTCTCTCTGTGTCAAACAAATAAAATCTTAAACAAACAAACATTGGAAGGAATAGAAAATTATAAAACCATGTTGTCCCAGCATACTAAATAAAAGCAGATACACACCATCCCCACACACACAAAGAAAAATTACCTCAATTGTTTTTTCTCACCTTAACACTTTGCTCTTGGGCTTGTTATATAGATTTTGGAAAGTTGATGTTTGGACCGTTTTTAAATAAAAATGAGTTGGAAAAGTAAAGCCTCAATTGCTGGCTTTGAGGACATAATGATTCAAGCAACAACTCTTCTAACTTGTCTTCAGCTAGTGAAGAACCTTTATGACTTTCTTTTGTTAAAATCTTGAACATGTTTATTACTTTAAAAGGAGAAAAATAATTAGATGTCATATTTTCATAGGGTATGTACATCAAGATTTTTTGTGTTGAAGACGATGTTGTACTATTCTATGTGAACATACAGTTGTACCGACAGTAGTATCTGTTTCTTGTATTACAAACAAAATGTTACAAATTAATGTTTAATGTTTAACATTAAATAAATTAATAACATAAATTAATAACATATTAATGTTATTCCATCTCATTTTAGAGAAGTTGTAAGCAAAAAGGGCAAAGTGGTTAATATTGTAAAGACTTACAAAATAATTGAGCAGTTTGATTTTGAATACATTTCAGATATAGTGAATTGAGTTTATTTTTCTCATATGCCTTAGTGAATTGAGTTCATTTTTCTTTTTTTTCCCCAATACTATTCTTTATATACCTTGGTGAATTGAGTTTATTTTTCTTTTTTTCCTCAATACCATTCTTTATCTCTTTCACAAACTTGATCAGCTTCCAAACTTCAATTTCTGCTAATGTGAATGATTTTCCTTATCCCATGCATTCATAATCTAAGTAGTATATATTATCATCCAATAAATGTTCATACATATACAGCTTCTACTCATTTCTGAATCTGATATTGATAGAAGTGTGGACTTTTTGATCCATACAATAATGTCTTGATAATTTTATCAACACTTTCTAAGATTAAGCAAAAAATTTTCCTTTCTCTAATTGAGGTTTCAAACTAGATATCAGAAGCTTTCAAAGCAACAGCCGCTACCAGAATTATTATTAAATAAATTCTTAAGTTATGCCATAAGTTTTTTCCTCTGTATCTGATTCCGAAATTAAGAACACTCCAAATAACATTCATTTCCAGGCACCCTGTGGGTTAAAGCCTCTGCCTTCGGCTTGGGTCATGATCCCAGAGTCCTGGGATCGAGCCCCACGTCAGGCTCTCTACTCCGCAGAGAGCCTGCTTCCTCCTCTCTCTCCCTGCCTGCCTCTCTGACTACTTGTGATCTCTGTCTGTCAAATAAATAAATAAAATCTTAAAAAAATATATTCATTTCTAGTTTGTTAATTTTATTAAAAGTTTATTAATCAGTGCCCTCTAAATTTTCCAAATCTTCCAATGAAGACACTTAAGAAGCGGTAACATGCTTAGCTTTTATTAAAAGCTTAAAAATCTTATTACACATATATGTATGTAATTTTATAGATATACAAATACATTGCAATAATTCAAGAATTTATATATATATATAATATTATATGCTATTATATTGTAAATCGGATTATTTACTATACCACAGAATCTGTCTGTATCTGTGGAAATGTATTTAGGTTACTAAAGCTCTGCTGTTCAAAGCAGAATATTCCAAATACCAGGATAGATCATTTTTCCCCTAAATTTTTATCAATTGCCCAAAATCATAATATATTTTCCTCTATGACATATCTAGAAAATTATTTCTTTTTTTTGCCTTTTAATTTTTTTTTAATTTTTTTTATATCTTTTCAGCATAACAGAATTCATAGTTTTACACCACACCCAGGTGCTCCATGCAATGCGTGCCCTCCATAATACCCACCACCAGGCTCCCCCAACCTGGGGGCTCCAATTCTATTCATTTCACTCCTAGAGACTCTGATAAATTAGCCACCTCCAAACATCTCTGTAAGAAAATATATTCTTATTTCTAGGAAGTCTTTGCTGACCTTTAGCAGTTGACATGATCACTTTGTCTTTGGCAATTAAGTGCGGCCATTTAGCTTCTGCTATTCTGGAGTCACACCACCCCCACTGAAATTAAAGAACCCATCTTGTTATTGGCATTTCCTACGGTTCTATCTGGCCTACAGAAGGAGACCAATCATAGAGCTTTTCAAAGGTGCAGGTACTTCTCTTACTAATATTAATGTCTCAGTAAAGCAAGTTTCCTCTAGGATTTCTCATGGAACATACTAGAAGGTAGATGTATAGTTGGCACATGGTAAGTCCAGTCCAACTTTCCCTCATAAACTTTTGGATCCTTTCCTGCACATCATGCCAGAGAGGTGCTAGAATCACAGTTTCATTATGTGTAGGCCAATACTGAGTCCAAGTTTCAGTCAACACAAGTAAGCTCTAAGGGACTATCTGGCTACATAAGCGAACATTTGAATTTGAATTTCTTGTAAATAATATCAATAAATTCGGTGTTATAGTCTGCCTTCCCCGGGCCCAATACCTTAGAATCCATTCTCATACATGTTTCTTAGGCCTTTGCTGAAATATATTAACTTAAGTCTTGTGATTTCTTTGGTATATAAGCTATCTCTTCCTAGCTCATATGGTATAACTGTTTGCCCTGGAGTGGTGATTCTCAGTTGATGGTTATTTTCCCCCAGAGAAATTAGCAATTGTTGGAAACATCTTTGATTGTACAACTGGAGGAAGGAGGAATGTCCTAGTATCTAGGGGTAGACACCCATAATATTATCCTGGATGCACAGGAGAACCCACACAATAAAGACTTAACCAGTTCAAAATGTCAGTAGTGCTGAGATATGAGAAAACCCAACGTAGAAAATGCTGAGATTTGACATTAGTTTTGGGTATAGTGGCAACGGGGGTAGTTGCAGTAGATCTTAAGAAGAAGCAACCCCTTCCAAAGCATATGTTCATATGTGATTATCACAAGGTTTTTCAAAGCAGAAAAATCTAGCCTTTTTTAAAACTGGAGAGAAAGCTACTTTCACTGACAAGGGAGCCTCAGAATGACATGTGGGTTCAAGACTGTCATTTTCATTTAGATCCAACCAGATGTCCCCATTGCAAGTTTCAGAATTTTGTTCTTTTCCACTTTCCCAATGAGAAACTTAGCAAGAATGTGGATTTACCTGTCATTGTAATTCAACAACACACACAATAACATTTTGCATTTCATTTTCACCAATATCAGTCATGTGGCCACAAGAAATAAGATATTTTTAGGAGAAATTCTCTGGTTATGAAGTTGTAAGTTAAGTTTAGAAATAATGAAGCTAAGATTGTTATTTCCTCTATATGAGTGCTCAAGTACACACAAAAATATTTCATCCCACATTCTAGTCATTATAGAATTCATTACTTCCATCTGGTCAAGTATAACAGCCACTCGAGTTCCCAAGAAATGTGCTTCAGTTGGCACTTCATTACAATCAACCACAGTTGGTAGCTTAATTAACTGTGATTCCACTCTAAGTCATGGATTACTAGCATCCATTTCCCATTGACAAAAATGCTCAGCACTGTGCTAAAGCTCAAGGCATGGCCAGACAATCTCAAAATCCCGTCTTCAGGCATCTACCTCCTGAGACCCGTCCAACTTATTGTACCCATTCTGAATCAGTCTGGGTCCAACCAGGAGATAGAAATAACACAGTGTTTCAAGCAGAAGTTTAATATAAATAATTACTAACCTATGATAAAAGATGTAAGAAGAGTCCACAGTTCTTCTTACAGCTATGGGAGAGTACCCAAAGAAGTAAAAACTTGGACTGAGGGCTTCTTTCACAAGACTGTGGTTCAGACTTTATCAAAGAAGTTACAGTTGCAGATATTGAAGGGTAAATTTGGAGCTGAGAAGCAAAATAAATTTATATCAGCCACATCTTCTGTACTCCACTGTCTCCTCTTTCCAGTCTTCTCTTTCCAATCATTCTTTTATTGCGCCAATATTATTGAGTATGTGTTGCATCTCAGGTACTCTTTTCAGTTGTAGAGATAATACACTAGGCAAGACAAAGCCTCTGCCCTCATGTCATTCTATTAGAGGAGATAATAAACAAGGAAACAAATCAAATAATGTATTCTCAGATTATAATGTAAAGATATTAAAGCAAATGAAGTAACATTTTTTTCAATAATTTTTTTAAACTTTTTTTTTGAGAGAGAGGGAGAGAGAAAGCCAGGGGGCTGGGCAAAGGGAAAAGGGGAAAGAATCTCAAGCAGACTCCAGACTGAGCATGGAGCCCAATATGGGGCTCAGTCTCATGACCCTGAGTTCATGACCAGAGCCAAAATCAAGAGCAGATACTTAACCCAGATGCCCCTCCCAATATTTTTTTTTAAGAAAAGGAAGCAGACTAGGATGGTAAATGTGATTAAAGACATGTGACTATTTTATTTTAAATGGTCAGCAAAGTCTTTCAGAAAAGATAACTTTTGAACAGAGACCTAATGCTCACCATCAGCACCTACCAACTAGCACTCTCCTAGTTTTCACTCAAAACTCCCAGTCAAATCATAACATTTTCATCCATAACTCACATGTAGATGAAGTAGATCAAGCCTACATTCAATAATAAAAAGTGTTCAGAACAAATCTCTAATCCTAGAATGGTGATGGTAAACTAAGCAAGGTATAAAGATGGAAAACAAACTGGCCTGAGTAAGCTCAGAGGAGGATGAAGAAAGCTGTCTCTTAGTCGACACTTAGCTGTATTAGGGAGACCAGTTACCAGATGTATGGAAAACTGCAAAGTTCTAGACATTACAATAATGCGTTCTAATCTACTTCCTTTTAAGACTTGCTCGGACTAAGTATTTGATGAGTGGAGCTGAGTTTAAAGGATTCAAGTGCTCAGTCCTCCACCTAGGGAGGTATTTGAACATGTAAAATGGGAAGACAAATTTGAATGTGTAAAAAGGGAAGGAAAGGGATTTGACACTATGAACACAACCACTGTAGACTATCCCAGGTCCTTATTTACAGCATGTAGTAGGTAGTTTCAACATTTTACAGATGAGGAAACTTATTAGAATTAAATGTTTGCCCTCCCCCCATTTCTGTTTCCTTCCTTGCAATGATGTGACACACCAGGCAGGAAGATTTTCTTAATTTCAGATTTTTCTTAATTTCAGAAAGCTCACCTAGGCATGCCTTTTCTTGTTTTCCCCTCTTGAGAATTCTCTGTACATTCCCATCTTATTTTTCACTTGGGCTGGAGCTTCCTATGGATCATTTCCTCTGGCTGCCAACAATATACTTCGTTAATGGAAAAACTGTGTGCCTTGAAATGGTCCATCAGTGCTTATGACTGAGATTCACTTCATAGTTTGATTTGTCATTCACACTATACTCTGTCCTCCCACTGACATCCCTTAAAAATAAAATGTTTTAATTTCCATTTGGTACTTTCTTGTTTACTCCTGTTTTCCAGAACCCAGAAAAATAAAAGTTGACTCTTTACTGGTCTCCCACAGTGGTTCAAATAGGAGATTGTGAAAGATAAGTATCTTGCTCAAAATCACATAAATTAATTGGTGCCAGCCAGGATTCAAATCCTGTTTTTGTTCTACCATAATTCTCAAAATATGTGCATGATAAATTAATCCTATGATACAAAAAAAGAAAAAAAAAACTATGCTCAAATAAATTTGGGAATCACAATATACCATACCAATCCTCCTAGAAATTTGGATTATAGGGGTGCCTGGGTGGCTCAGTGGGTTAAGCTTCTGCCTTCGGCTCAGGTCATGATCTCAGGGTCCTGGGATCGAGCCGCACATCGGGCTCTCTGCTCGGCGGGGAGCCTGCTTTCCCCTCTCTGCCTGCCTCTCTGCCTGCTTGTGATCTATGTCTGTCAAATGAATATTTTTTTTTAAAAAGAGAGATTAGGATTATATATTTGTGTACTAAAAGCTCTGAGAGGTCCAGGATTTGAAGGGAGAAAATTTTATTTATTCATTCATTTAACAAATACATATTGAACCCTGACTGAGTTCAGGGCATTCTAGGCAGAAGAAAAAATATATAGAAAGATCCCGGAGCAAGAAAAAAACAAAGGGCTTGTTTGAAGAAATTACATTAGGCTGATATGGCTGACATGTAGCGATGCCATGAGAGCCATAAGGGATGAAGGTACAGAGACCAGGAAGGGCCAGAGTGCATAGGAGTTCATGGGCTAACAAAAGAAATTTGGATTTTTATTCCCAACACAGTCAGAAGCCCCTGTTAGCCCAACATTAAACTTAGTTGGTCACAATCCTCTTTATTTATATAATGTTTTAATAAACATGTGCTGCTTTACACTTTGGTGACCCCCTTTCACTACTGAAAATGGATAGTGACCGAGATGAGCTCTTCCAGGTTTGAGACCATCTCATAGTCATTGTGAACCCAGCACCTAGCACAGACCCTTCATGAGTAATTACTCAATAAATGATATGTGGAGTGAATTAAAAGCCTGAAAGGATGGAAAGCTATGCCATTTATAAATGTTTTAAAGAACTTGAAATGTTTTATCCAAACATCTAGAAAATTTATGTTCAGAAAACAAGACACAAGCTTTCAGATGTTTTCATTGGTATGAGAAAATGAATTAGACTTACCTTTTAAGGCTCCAGAAGGTGGAACCAGGAGCCATGAATGGTAGTTCCAGAAAAACAGGCAATAAAATCGATTTGTCATGAGGTAGGAAATTTCTTATCATTTGTTCTGAAGCAGAGATTGTAAAGCAAATATGACAAATATCACAGGAAGAAATTACTCTTCTATTAAAGGCTGAATTACATATTTTAAAAGCCTCTTTCTACCCTAATATTGTAGGATTCCTTAGAATTGAAGGAAGGAAAATGATTAGATGAAGAAGTAGGTGTAACTGGAAAGAACTTTTGTACAACAAAAAAATTTTTAATTTTGCAATTAAATTTCAGAATAAGGAGAATTATTTAAAAGAATGGGAAGCAAAGGAACTTTCAATAAAAGATGTCAGTATAAAGATATTCTTATTATACCCCTCATTCTGACACTAATATGGAATTTAAAAAAGAATAAAAACTAAAGAAAAAAATTTCATCACCAAGAAAGTCTATAAAACTCCCAGAACTCAGGTCAAAACCTGTAAAATCTATCATTAAAACTAAAGAAGCAGGGCTCCTGGTGGCTCAGTGGGTTAAGCCTCTGCCTTCGGCTCAGGTCATGATCTCAGGGTCCTGGGATGGAGCCCAGGCTCTCTGCTCAGCGGTGAGCCTGCTTTCCCCTCTCTCTCTGCCTGCCTCTCTGCCTACTTGTGACTGCCTACTCACTCTCTCTGTCAAATAAATAAATAAAATATTAAAAAAAAAAAAACTAAAGAAGCTCCCTAATAATTCATAGCATTTTTCAATTTTTTTTGTAATACACAAGAAAGCCCTAATAATATAAAATTTAAAAGGTAAAGATTGGGTTTGTGGAAAGGTGGTGGGGTAGGGGGACTTCTATTTTTCACTTTGTACCTTTCCCTACTCTGAACTTTTTAAGGTAAAGATGTATACATTTTACATTTTAAAAACAATTTCAAAAGAATAAAAGTGATGGAAGTAAATTTGTTTTGAATGTTTTCAAGGAGACATAACTTTAGAGATATAAATCTGAGAATATGAACAAATTAGGAGCTCCCTGAAGGAAAAGCAAAATGTTAGCCAATGTAAAATGTGTTTTTACCTCTACACCCTCCAATCTTATAAAAAAAAAAAAAAAAAAAAAAAAACAAGTTCCTGGAAACCTGAACTTCCAATATAATTGAAAAAAAAATTGATTCACGCCACTCTGTAGAGACACCTGGCATCTAATCAGAAATAACATGTACTCATTAATAAAAGTACAGTCTTCTCAACAATAAGCAGAAGTCCGTATACACGGTTGTAGGCATAGTCTGAGATTCTAATCTAATTATATCCTCTCTTAAGCCTCTAGAGTTTAGGTATGCAGCCTATAGGCAGTGCCTTAACATGCTAATTTCAATGGAAAAAAATATAAGTGAGTGGGAAGAAATTTTCCCCAAATTCCAAGGTTCAAGTAGATTCCCTGAAGAACACATTTTGTCTTATGTGAAATTTATTATGTTGGAAATATCCTAAATGCTAAGCCATGTTTTAAAGGGAAAATTGCTTTTAATGCCAGTTATAAGAATTGACCTGGAGCTTTACAGAAGTAATTCCATTTGCCTTTCTTTTTTAAGAAATCTACATTCCACCCAAAGCATCTGTAGGCTACAGAATATTATCAGACAACTAATACATCCCAATCAGACTGAATTTATTTATAGACAACGTTCTTTTTGCAATGTTAGATGCCTCATTAACTTGATTCAGCTTGTGCATAGCAAAAATATTCCCTCCCTCTTCAGATTTTTGATAGAGTGAATTATAATTTCTTGTCTAACTCATTATAAACCTTTAGTTTGGAGGACATTTCAGAGATGTGTAGTGCCACTTATGTGAATCCTGGATCACTTGTCCTGGATTAATTATGTGCTTTATTTATTTTTCTTTGGGAGGAAGATGAAGTCGCCTAGCGACCATTCTTACTTTTTACTTTGGAAGGAAAATAAGTTAAAATTTAATTTTGCAATAAACCTCCTCCCAGGAAAAACAAAAAAATGAATTTGTGTTTGAGTAGATACTATCATATACATTGTTGTCAAGTTAGTGGTATATGGATGGGACAGTTGGGGGTCTAAATCTCCTGGAGCCTTAATAATTCAACTTACTTTTTAGATATGTTCACCTGAGAACAAAACCAAGGAGATACTGTGAAAAAACAGTGCATATAACTCCCACATTATGTTAAACATCTTAAGAATTTGAAATTTCCTTTTGAATATCACTATGTTCTTTTAATTGGCTTGCATTTTGATAAGCATGGGGGAAAAGGATTTTTCTTTCTGAGTGTTCCACTACAATTATTTCAGAATTATCATTTTTAAACCAGATATAATGGGTTAAATTGAGCTCAGAAAAAAGATAATAATTTAAAAACTAACATATTTCCCTTAAATTCAACCTTTCATGCTCTCAATGAATTTTCACACAATTAAATAAGAATAGTTAATGTTTGGTATAAAGTGGCCACCAGTTTTACTGGGAAATATTTCCACTTTTTTTTTAAATAAGATGGTAATTTTGTGAAGAAGAAAAAACAATTTTCTTAAATTATGCCTTCAAACTTTTTAATCTATATGATTTTATTAACCTATTCTATATGCCAGAATGTGGAATATCCAATATATATTGTTTTCTTTGTCCAACAGATAACAGAGAACATAGTTACTATCTCGTAGCTCTGATACACTCACAATTGTTTTAATCAAAGTTGGTCATGTAACTTCAATAACGAGAGGTAGTTTCACTGCTGAATCTCAATACTTGAAAATATGTAGCCGAAATAGGAATACCTCAAGCAAGTTTTAGGACTTCTATTTTTAGTTAAGGAAAAATGTAGAAATTCTTTCCATCCTGCAAAGCAGGCTTTTTGTTTTGTTTTGTTTTGCTTTTATCCCTTATTTTGTGTCTTCTAAGTGAGCTGCTTAGAAGAAAGGATTAAAAGGAAATATCTAAATATGAAATCCCCTATATGATTGGAAAAGAAAAACATTTTTATTATGTTTTTAAAAGAACCCCTAGCAAGTGTTTTGCCATCAAAGACCATGATATTAAGTAGATAGTTTTCTCCCCTTCTAGACCACGAACAGTCCTGGATCCATATACTTTGATAAGAATTCTGATTCTCACAAAAAACTGGGAATTTATGCAGAACAATATGACCTACACCCATCAGATGGAATACTGCTCTTTCTGATGGGAATAAGACTGGAGAGTTGAAAGGATTTAAGGTTAAGATGGAGTTCCTAAACTCTTGAAATTGGTCTAGTTTGCCAAATGTATGCCAGATAGTATGGATCATGGTTTAAGCATATATGACTGGCCAATTGATGAGCTGTCTTTTTCAGAATATGTAAATGGAAGTTATTTGTAACGCAATATTTTGGTCCCAGAGAAACTCTGAGTTTACCTATCAGGCTTTGAGACTTCAGGGTACATATGGTAAGCCCAAACTAGCCACCATCTTCTATTCTAATCACAGTTAAAGTCAGCTGTGGGAGGCTGCCGCCCTTGAATGGTTTATAATCAGCTTGAGACATGAAACTGACTCACTTCTGGAAGTGTGGGGGCTGTTCTTTCACTCTTTTCAGTACATGAATGCCACCATAAAATAAGATTAAATGCCCTGGGGTTTCCCCCGCTGCTTCTCTTCCCTATTTGTTAACTTTTCATGGTATGTGGGCTCATACTGTATTTATATTTTCTCAGCTTCAAATTATCTCACTCACAATTTTGCATTGGGCAGCCTGCTTTGCTATACTTCTAAAATAGGATATATTTTCCTATTATGCTATATTTTATCACATTATTTTAAAGAGGTGAATACTTTAAAGATAAGTAGATATAATACTTAAACTCATTAAAGTTTAATATCTGTCTTGGTGCCCCACTCCTTTCAATGTCATCTCTTGGGAGATTACTTGTGAGCTTCTTTCACACTGTCTAAAGGTAGCTGTAAACTTGTCCTCTAAAATACCATTATTAGGGAATCACACTGCAATTACAGACTTTCTTTCTAAAGCTTCTAAACTTCAAGCTATAGTGTTTTATTTCCTTCTTTTAAAAGTATATTGCCTTCGAAATTATGGACATATCTTCTAGGATCTTATAGATATTTACCTCCATTTATGTTGTTATTCCCTTGAGTTTTTGAAAAATCTTGTAAAGATCTGTCCCACTTAAGTTATTCCTGCCATAAACTTCAAATAATCATCCTAGCAATTTCACAAAGGTAAAAATCTGGTATGACTGTATTAGTCAGGAAATTATGCCATAAAGACTGTTAACTTATATCCATAAACTAGAAGAATAACACTTATTGGTACTATGGAACAAAATAATATATAGAAAGAGAAATAAAAAGATACATTTTAAAACCTTTCTCTATCATGGACACAGACATAGGCAAACTCTTTGAAACCCCCAGTATGCTTAGCATAGCATTATTACCAAGGAATGTTAGCCATATATTAATGAACACCTCTGTTGGCCCCACACTGACTAAGGTGCTGTTACTTCTTACTATGGTGGAAAAAGATAATGGGCTTTCTCTGAGTTCCAAGTTCTCTTGCCATTGGCATAGTATCTCTTCCCCTTACCTGGCCTAGATTAATTGTCCCATGTGGATAGCTGCCTTCTGCATGTTTTTCAGTTTGTAAGTAGTCATTCAACTCTGATACTTTTTTGTTCCTTCTTCAATATCATCCTTGACATTCTCCCTCATTTTTGACAGTGTATTTATCCTCATTATACACTACATTACCAACCTCCATCTGCGGTCTTTGATCACATAATTTTAATCTCATACTACTGATCATCCAACATCTACAGTACATTCAAAATGTATGTTCCATTTTGTAAATTGAAACTGCATAAAAGCATTAAAGCATGACATTTAAAAGACATTAAACAATCAACAAATTGATTCTTACCTTGGGTATTAACATAAATGCATGAATCTGGAGTCTCTATTTCTTACCTTGAAAATAATTGAGACTCAATTAAAAAAATTTTAAAACCCTCACAATTCCAATTTTGCTAAATTGGGAGACACTTATAATCTAGAGTTTCCAAATTGATGAGCAAGATCCTAAAGCCATGTGAGATAAAACAGAAACAAAAAGTTATGGGATGGGATGTATGGGTGGCTCAGTGGGTTAAATGTCTGGCTCTTGACTTCGGCTCAATCATGATCTCAGGGTCATGAAATCAAGTCCAGGGTGGAGTCCCACCCTAAGCTGGGAGACTGCTGGAGAGTCTCTCTCTCCCTCTACCCCTCCCTCCTGCTCTCTTTTTCTCTAAAATAAATAAAATCTTTTTAAAAATATTTTAAAAATTGTTAAAAGTTATGGAATCTTAGTAGGAAGACCACCCTGTAATATCAATCTCAGAAAGTTCTACCAAAAAATACAAGTCCTGAAGGAAAGAGATATGCACTGAAATGCAAAAACTATACTCCTATTGTTGTGGGTGCATGTACTGAGGTGAGATGGACTGTGTCAGCAATAACATTACTGACCCAGTCTGGCGCCAAGAACAGAGGAAGCAGGAAGATACAAAGAGTAATACAAACACTGCACATGTTCTGGAAATGTCTTTTCCTGGCATTTGAGTAGAAGAGACTTTGTGTTGTGAAAATCTAGCACACTTACAAATCTATTCTGACTGTTCCCCCAGCCTAAGAATCTTCTGCAAATAATTGAGGAAATACAGAATCAGTCAGTGATGAAAAATAAAAAATAAATAACACAAACATTAAAAGGAGAAAAAAGTACAACATAGGCAACAAAGAGAATACTCAGCAGGAAAAAAAATACAGAAAAAATACAATTGTAGCAAATTATTTCAGCAAGAATTTTAAAAACATAATATAGCAAACTCCCCTCTGAAGGAAGACAGAAGTACAGGACTCAAAGAAGAGATGGCAAAACAATAGAAAGAAATAAATTATAAGCAGACAGTATTTGGAAAAGAATTAGAAGAATAAAACTGTCACTGTTAAAGACAGAACTCTGATGACTACAGGGATTTATGCTTCTACCATCATGGAGAAAATAGTACAGGACTTACCACCTACTATTACCAAATAGAAAAATGGGAAAATACGGATAAAGTGCTTTTAGACATTCTACAACAGACATCATGTGACTCTGATCACCAAGAAAAGAAAAAAAAATTAGGTGAACTTTATAATCAAACTAGATTTCTGCTTGGAAGAACTTTCTGGACCATACTGGGAGGAGGTATATCCCAAGCAGAGCTCGGTCATACAGGGGTAGTTTGAGGCAAAGACAACAGGGAGTGTGTATCAAAAAATTCCAAGAAATTTCAAAAGGGTGGGAAAAGTTCAAGTTCCCAAAAGTCAGAGTGTAGATTCCTCATTCACTGAACACCTACCTAGAGCATTCAATAGAGAGCTAAACTAGGCCTAATGTAAAGACTGTCCCAATCTACTCTACCACAGCTTCGAAGAAAGTCCTAATAGGATAAAACTGAACTGTATGGAACTGAACTGCCTGGCAGAACAAAATTATATGACAGCAAGCAATTTGAAGGAAAACTTTTAAAAATTCAACACTCAGCAACATGAAGTTTATAATGTATAGTATTCAATAAAATATTGTTACATATGTGAGAAAGCAAGAAAACTAAACCCATAACTAAAAGAAAAATCAACACAAGACCATAAGTGACAAAGATGAAAAGAATTAGAATAAACCAACCTTCAAATAGGTATCAAAAAATATGTTCAGGAATTCAAAAAGTAACATGAACATAATGAGGAAAAACATGAAATACATAACAAAAATATAAAATTCAAGAGAAATAAATACAATATATGAAAAGATAAATTCACTAGATGAAATGAACAATAGATTAGACATAAAATATTTTAACTTCAATAACAGAAAATTGAATGATTAAGACAAATATTAAAAATTCATTTAAAATTTTAGGTAGAAGTAAAATGTATGGCAAAAAGAGCAGTAAAAATGGTAGGAGGGAGGGGCCCCTGGGTAGCTCAGTGGGTTAAAGCCTCTGCCTTAGGCTCAGGTCATGATCTCAGGATCCTGGGATGGAGCCCCGCATGAGGGGGTGGGTCTCTGCTCAGCGGGGAGCCTGCCTCTCTCTCTCTCTCTCTCTCTGCCTGCCTCTGCCTACTTGTGATCTCTGTCTGTCAAATAAATAAATAAAATCTTTTAAAAAAATGGTAGGAGGGAAATGGTATACTATTATTTGAAGGTATAACAATGGTGAAAGTGTGTCAGAACCTAAACAGGAGAGAGAAACCACACAGCAGTTTGAACAAGGTTAGTATAATAAAAAGAAAACATATTAAAATGAAAATAAAAACATGATATATAAACCAGAGAATGATAAAATTGGTTATCTATATATATAGAGAGAGTGAAAAGAATCACATGGAAGGGATAAGGGATGGAATGAGACTGTTCTGAGCCTGCCTTTTTAAATAGTTTCTATTTGGAAGTATTCATAATTTAAAAAAAAACTTGAACTAAATCAACACTTAAGAAGAATGGGGAGAAACACCTAAAACTAAATGGAAAGAAGAAAGAAAGAAAGAAAGAAAGAAAGAAAGAAAGAAAGAAAGAAAGAAAGAAAGAAAGGAAGAAAGAAAGAAAGAAAAGGAAAGGAAGGAAGGGAGGGAGAAAGGAAGGAAGAAAGAAAGAGAAAGAGACCAACAGCATTGCAAATAAAGGACATAAAAAAATGCACTGAAGAAGGAAAAAGTAATAATACAAGTAAGTTTTGCACACAAAGCTTTGGTTGTATGCTGTCAATCTAAGGAAGAGAAAGAACTAGCAAATTTTGAATACTTCTTAGTACATTTGTTATTCTATATATAGATAATCAAACAAATGAGTTGATATTGTTGTGAGTTAGGGTTTTCCCTGTGGAAGAAGGGAGATACAAATATTTTTTTAAAAACCCTATAGGTTTGGTTTGCAATTGAAGGAATCAATATGCACTCTTAATTTCATATATCTATACATACCATAGTTCTGTTGGAAGGGACTGGAGGCAATAGTACACCAATAATGAGCATATCGACTGCCACAAAAAAATCAAAAGTGAGTCAAGAAAAGTACAAAATGAGTCTAGAACATCTTATTGTATAAAGGGGTAGTATCTAAGAAAAGGATGAGGACTAATGCCAAGAAGATAGAGAAGCCAGAGCATAGGGTATCCTGTTGGTCAACTCTGGAACAACTTGAGACTCAAAATAAATAAGGTAGTAATGGAGTATAACCCAATGATTAAAATAAAATCCGTAAGTCCACACTGATGAAAGATTATAAATAGATAGATGATGAATTGATAAATAGATGATAGTGGAGAGATGGAGGGAGAGAAATGATGATAGGTAGATACATAGATACATAGAAATAGGCAGAATGGAAGAACATTGTCTCCATTATAGTAAGATGACACCACAAATACAGAGTGATAGAATTGGAAAATTGTTGTTTTGCAACCTTCATATTTAAGAGTAGTTCAAGTAAGAATCACCAATGGATGCTAAATCTAAAGGTAAAATTACGACAAACAGCAGGATTTTTACATGGTTCTTAAATGCCTCCCTACAGAATTGCTTATTGGTTGCAAGAAGAAAATAATAATCATGCAGGGGAGAAACAAAATTAATATCAACAATATGGACCCATAAATATGATACCATGAAAAGGATATCTCTTTTGTTGTATTCCAGCCAGGTAGGCACAACCAGAGTCTAATCATAAAGAAAAATCAGGCAACTCTAAATTGAGGAACATTCTATAAAATAATTGGCCTTAAAATAGGTCATTGATATGAAAGATTAAAAGAAAGTCTGGGAGTGCCTGGCTGGTTCAATTAGTAGAGCATGTGTCTCTTGATCTTAGGGTTTTGAGTTTGAGCCCCACATTGGGTGTACAGATTACTTAAAAATAAAATATTTTAAATATATATTAAAAATTATTTTTTAAATGTCTGAGGAAGTTTTTAGCTTAAAGTAAATAACAACAAAAAAGACATAGAAATTAAATATAATACATGATCCTAGAGTGTATACTCTACCAGTGTTAAGAAATAATATAAAAGGGGTGCCTGGCTGGCTCAGTTGGAAGAGCATATGACTCTTTATCTTGGAGTTGTGAGTTAAAGTCCTATGTTGGGGGGCGCCTGGGTGGCTCAGTGGGTTAAGGCCTCTGCCTTCAGCTCAGGTCATGATCCCAGGGTCCTGGGATCGAGTCCCATGATGGGCTTTCTGCTCAGCGGGGAGCCTGCTTTGTCCTCTCTCTCTCTGCCTGCCTCTCTGCCTACTTGTGATCTCTGCCTGTCAAATAAATAAATGAAATCTTAAAAAAAAAAAAAGCCCTATGTTGGGTGTAAAGGTCACTAAAAAAAAAAAAAAAACTTTAAATAAAATACTGTAAAAGACATTATTGGGAACATTTTTTAAAAGACATAAAGACATTCTATCAAAGGTAAGTTTCTTAAATTTGATAACTATACTTGGATTTCATAAGAGAAAATTTTTTTCTTAAGGAATGAACACTAAAGTTTTAAAGGAGGAAAGGGCTTAATATATACAACCAACTCTCAAACGGTTAAAAAAATAAATCATACACATATATCAGAGAAAGAAAGTATGCATGAGAGAGGTGATACAGCAAATGTGGTAAAATATTAAAAATTATTAAATATGAAAAAATATCTAGACATTTTTGGTACTATTCTTATAACATTTCTGTAAATTTAAAGTTTTTTCAAAAATTGGTTTAAGTATGTCATTTACAAGTATGTGGTGAATAGTATAGCAGTGAATGTAACAAATACTAAGATAGTAATATAAATTTAAAAATATAGCATGGAGGTTAAAATTGAAATATGGGTACCTACATAAAATTCCTTATCTTCTTAACAAGTATTTAATAAATTATTATATAAAGATATAATGTGATGAAAGTCTGTTTGGTGAAGGTGAAATAAAAAATTCAAAACAAAATATTCAAAACTGGTAGAAAGGGATGCTATAGAGAAAGGTAGGAAAGAGACTTCAAATAAATAAAACATTAGCAATGCCACACATACACACATAGCTCTACTTAAATAGAAAGGTTTAAATATGTAGTACATTCAAAGTCTGCAAGTAAGCATCATTAGCGATAGCCATATTACGGAAAGAGCACAAATGTACATCAACTGATGAATGGATAAAGAAAAGGTGGTATACATATACATTGGAGTATTACTCAGCCATCAAAAAGAATGAAATCTTGCCATTTGCAACCATGTGGATGGAGCTAGAGTGTATTATGCTAAGTGAAATGAGTCAGAGAAAGATAAATACCATATGATCTCACTCCTATGTGGAATTTAAGAAACAAAAGAGATGAACATAAGGTAAGGGGAAAAAGAGAGGGAAGCAAACCATAAGAGACTCTTAACTATAGAGAACAAACTGAGGGTTGCTGAAGGGAGGTGAGTGGGGGAGTGGGCTAAATGGGTGATGGGCATTAAGGAGGGCACTTGGTGCGATGAACACTGGGTGTTATATGTAAGTGATGAATCACTAAATTCTACTCCTTAAACCAATATTATACTATATGTTAAATAACTAGAATTTAAATAAAAATTTGAAGGAAAAAAAAAACAAAAAACAAAAACTAAGTCATCAAGTAGTCATCACCAGGACTATAGATGCAGATAATGGTAAACATTCCATGACAAGAAAATTATAAACAATGAGAAGTTATAAAGCAACTGGAGGAGAAGAACAGAAGAGACAGGAAAGACACATAGCATCATAAATCTTTTTAAAGCCTGCCATGATAGACTCTGTCAGTGTAAGCTGCTTTCACATGCCCTTTACCCTTGGTGAGAGCTGATCTGACTGAGCCAGACCTGCAGACCTCAAAGGTTCACTGGAAATAAAGACTGAAAGACATTCTGGCTTGGTAGAATGCAGGAATGTGATCCAATAGAGTGATTAATAAAGATTTGTCTATATAACCTTTTATTTTAGAATAGTTTTAGATTTACTGCAAAGTTTCAGAGGTAGTACCAATAACTACCATATACTACATATTGTGTCTCCCATTATAAACATATTAGTATGGTACATATGTTGCAATTAATGAGCAGACACTGATACATCATTATTAACTAAAGCCCATATTTTATTCATATTTCCTTATTATTTGCCACAATTCCACCCAAGACGTCACATTAGCTGTCAGGTCTCCTGAGCCTTCTCTTGGTTGTGGCAGTTACTCAGATGTTCCTTGTGTTTGATGATCATGCCAGATTGGAATACTGGTAAGGTATTTTATTCAAGCAGGGTTATGAGTTTTAGAGAGGAAGATTCAAGGCTAAAGTGCCATTCTTTTCAGATATCATGAATACATATTATTGATATAACTTGTCACTCTTTTTGGTTTTTTGTTTGTTTGTTTTTTTAATTTTTGGTCTTCTTTATTAGGGTTCTTGGTGAGCATGGTAATTTTTTTTTATTTCATTTCTTTTCAGTGTAACAGAATTCATAGTTTTACACCACACCCAGTGCTCCATGCAATGCGTGCCCTCCATAATACCCACCACCTGGCTCCCCCAAACTCCCCCCCCCGCCCCTTCAAAACCCTCAGGTTGTTTTTCAGAGTCCATAGTCTCTCATGGTTCATCTCCCCTCCAATTTCCCTCAACTCCCTTCTCCTCTTCATCTCCCCATGTCCTCCGTGTTATTTGTTATGCTCCGCAAATAAGTGAAACCATTTGATAATTGACTCTCTCTGCTTGACTTATTTCACTCAGGATAATCTCTTCCAGTCCCGTCCATGTTGCTACAAAAGTTGGGTATTCATCCTTTCTGATGGAGGCATAATACTCCATAGTATATATGGACCACATCTTCCTTATCCATTCGTCTGTTGAAGGGCATCTTGGTTCTTTCCACAGTTTGGCGACCGTGGCCATTACTGCTATAAACATTGGGGTACAGATGGCCCTTCTTTTCACCACATCTGTATCTTTGGGGTAAATACCCAGTAGCGCAATTGCAGGGTCATAGGGAAGCTCTATTTTTAACGTCTTGAGGAATCTCCACACTGTTCTCCAGAGTGGCTGCACAAAGCTTCTGCACAGCAAAGGAGACAGTCAACAAAACAAAGAGGCAACCCACAGAGTGGGAGAAGATATTTGCAAATGACAGTACAGACAAAAGGTTGATATCCAGGATCTATAAAGAACTTCTCAAACTCAACACACACAAAACAGATAATCATATCAAAAAATGGGCAGAAGATATGAACAGACACTTCTCCAATGAAGACATACAAATGGCTATCAGACACATGAAAAAATTTTCATCATCACTAGCCATCAGGGAGATTCAAATGAAAACCACATTGAGATACCACCTCACACCAGTTAAAATGGCCAAAATTAGCAAGACAGGAAACAACGTGTGTTGGAGAGAATGTGGAGAAAGGGGAACACTCTTACGCTGTTGCTGGGAATGCAAGTCACTCTTTTTGTTAACCTTGATCACCTGGCTCAGGTGGTATTTGTCAGGTTTCTCCACTGTAAAGTTACTCTTTTTCTTCAACTTTTTGTTCTGTACCCTTTGGAAGGAAGTCGCTATATGTAGCCCACACTGAAGGTATAAGGAGTTATACTCCATCTTCTTGAGGGTAGAGTCTCTACATAAATCATTGGGAATTCTACTACATAGGAGATTTGTCTATTCACCCCCAGTTGTTTATTTACTCAACCATTATTTATATCAGGATGGATTCATGGATATTTATCTTATACTTTGGATTATAATTCAATACTACTTTATTTTGATGCTCAAATCATTTCAGCTTTGGCCATCAGGAGCTATTTCAGTTGGCTTCTGTATTCCCTTGACATACTGCCATCACTGTTGTGTGTGTTGAATACTTCCTTACTTTCTGACACTATAAGTTTATCCAGGTTCATCTTGTATATTCCCTGCCATAGCCCTAGAATCAGCCTTTTCTCCAAGGACCCCTAGTTCCTGTAATCAGAGAGTGGCTCTAGAAACCAAGATCTATGTACTAAGTGTGCTAAGTGTGCTTGTCGCTACCAGGTGTCCTTGCTTCTAGGCCCTCTCATCTAATAGAGTAAGGAAATACATGGGTTTATATTAACTTTTGTATATACACATATCTATAAATATTTCTGTATGTATCCTTCTGACTCTATATTAAGCTAAAATGAGTTTATACTAATGTCTTCCACTCTGTATTACCTAATAGTTCATTCTAGCCTTTTCTTATTTGCCTGTATTCTCCAGCTCCAACAGTGAGAAACTGTTGGCTGCTACTATATGCCATCCATCTACCTAACTGTGCAATTTTAATATATAGGCACAGTGGCTTCAGAATTGTTAGCTCATGCCTTTATGGAAAACAAATATTAACCGACATTATAAATGTTTATGTGGAATTCCTTTGCTTTTAGTCTTAGAGACTCCACTCATTTTCAAACTTACTAAGGCAGGACTTTTACTATCCATCCCTGCAGTGAGGTTGTTTTCTTAATGTCATACAGTTAGATTGTTTTGTGACAATATGCATTCCATTCTGAGATCTCCCAACCTTCTAAAAGACTTTTTTATTTGCATACATTAAAATTCATTCTAGTGCTATAAAAAGTCCTCTGGGTTTTGACAAAGGCAGAATGTTGTGTATCCATCATTCCTATATCATACATAAAACTTCTCTCCACAAACCCCTGCTTCTTGACCTGAACCAACCTGTCTGCAAATATCAATAGCCCTACCCTTAAAAAATTATTATCAATAAAAAGGTTCCTAAAGGGCATAATCCCCCCTACTTTTAATTTTCCACACTCCTCAGCCCAAATCTCCTTGGCTTCTTTTTTTTTTTCCCTAATCCGTCGACCCCCACTCCCAGCTGCCTGCATTTCCTTAAGGAATGGTTTTTTTTCTACCCCTCTCTTTCTCCCACACTGTAGGCCTATATGAATAGGCCAGGTGAACAGTTGAATTTTCCAGGAAATAACTTCACCAAGATGTCCAATGATAGGTAAATATCCAGTGATGATAACCCCAGCACCAGCAGTGGTAGTTCAGATGCAGATCAGAGAGACCTCACTGCTCCAGAGCCTGAAGAAAAAGAATAAAGAAAATCTTGTCACAGGGGAGGAGTGGGGGGGGGGGCAGGGGAGAACAAAACAAAACACCCAAATCTCTAGAAAAACTGCTGCTGAATTATCTGTTAGTGTGAAGACTTCAGTAGGAGCTAACTGAGGCCATCCACATTCTTCCTCCCTACTGCCATCCTGGGTCTCAAAGAGATAACATTTATGAATGGAGATTAGCTATATTTGTTCCACTAGGTTGTGTGCATGAAGGTGGTATGGTTTTTCTGGACATCACATTTTCATCCAATTATATATCTAAACCACCAAAAGTTACTTTTCACACCAGAATCTATCACTGCAACATCAATAATCACGGACCTGTCTAAATATCCTTAAATCTAAATATCCTTAAAGACAACTGGAGTCCCACTTCAACGATTATAAAGATTTTGCTGCTGGCTTGTTCCCTTTGGCAGTCTGCAGATATTCAAGTTGGAAGCATTGCTTCTCAGTATTTGATCAACAAAGCAGAATATGGCAAGATATAGGCAACCTAATTCACATAATTTCTATGCAACAGGAAGGAATAGGGACACTGTCTTACTGTACTGCAAACTTTTAAATTTTATTTTTTAAGTAATCTCTGCACTCAACATGGGCTCAAAACTACAACCCTGAGATCAAGAGTTGCATGCTCAACTGACTGAGCCAGCCAGGTGCCCCTGTGCTGCAAATCTTTATAGCCTTTGCAATATCAACTTCTATTGTTGGGGAGGAAAAAATTTTCCTTCTACCATTCTAGGAGGGTTTTTTGGTCTGGTTGAATAATCGAATTAACATAAAACATTAATGGGAGAAAAACAAATTTAATTACATACATATGGAGATCCCATAAAAATATGAAACATGGGGATAAGTCAGGCAGTTGAGGCTTATATGCCATCTTCACTAAAGGAATGTGATAGAGGGCCTTGGACTTCAAAAGGGAGGAAGGTGATTCACAGGATAAGAAGAGCAGATGTTTAATAATTGGATGTTTGTCCTCCCATACAGATGAGTCATTCAAATAAAAAAGTTCTCTCTTGGTTATAGCTCTTTCTCTGGGTTAGGCCCCATATATAAATTGTTTTAGGTAGTTTAAGGGAGAGGTAAAAGTTTTTCTTGAGTTTGCTGTGTCTTGATTGCCTTCAACTCAAAATAGTCCCCATGCCAAAGTAGCATATTTTGGGGAGAATTTTTCTGAACCCTCTTAGTGTCATACTTCTTTTCTCTGCTTTTATCCCTTGAAGACTGAAATATTCCCCAAAAGGGTAAATGTTATTAAGAGTAGAATTTTGTTGCTGTAGGTTTGCAAGTAGACATTTTTTTTTCCAATTTTTTTTATTTTTTTATTTCATTTCTTTTCAGCATAACAGAATTCATAGTTCTTGCACCACACCCAGTGCTCCATGCAATGCGTGCCCTCCATAATACCCACCACCTGGCTCCCCCCACCTCCCCCCCCCCGCACCTTCAAAACCCTCAGGTTGTTTTTCAGAGTCCATACTTTCTCATGGTTCATCTCCCCCCCAATTTCCCTCAACTCCCTTCTCCTCTCCATCTCCCCATGTCCTCCGTGTTATTTGTTATGCTCCGCAAATAAGTGAAACCATATGATAATTGACTCTCTCTGCTTGACTTATTTCACTCAGGATAATCTCTTCCAGTCCCGTCCATGTAGCTACAAAAGTTGGGTATTCATCCTTTCTGATGGAGGCATAATACTCCATAGTGTATATGGACCACATCTTCCTTATCCATTCGTCCGTGGATGGGCATCTTGGTTCTTTCCACAGTTTGGCGACCGTGGCCATTGCTGCTATAAACATTGGGGTACAGATAGCCCTTCTTTTCACCACATCTGTATCTTTGGGGTAAATACCCAGAAGCGCAATTGCAGGGTCATAGGGAAGCTCTATTTTTAACTTCTTGAGGAATCTCCACACTGTTCTCCAGAGTGGCTGCACCAACT
>PISX010000834.1:0-54703 GCA_004024625.1 Mellivora capensis | reverse complement strand
CCTATATTATACAAAGTAGTGTGTGTATTGTACTGTGTTTTAACTTAATTTATTATTTACATGAAGTTACAAAGGTAGACATAGAGGGTCAGGGATAAGGTTATTTATAGTAAACATCTATCTCTTTCTTTGTGGTTCATGCTGTTGGAAAAAAACGTTTTACCTTTTACTTATGTCAACTTGTAATAAGAGAATGTTTTTTGGGTGACTCAGTGGGTTAAGCCGCTGCCTTCAGCTCAAGTCATGATCCCAGGGTCCTGGGATCAAGCCCCGAATCGAATCAGGCTCTCTGCTCGGCAGGGAGCCTGCTTCCTCCTCTCTCTCTGCCTGCCTCTCTGCCTACTTGTGATCTCTGTCTGTCAAATAAATAAATAAAATCTTTAAAAAAAAAATGAGAGAATTTTTTTTTACCCTTTGTAGTTCAGAGACCACCTGATGTATTATCTCAAACACAATAAATATGCTCCTGAAGGCAAAAAAAAAAAAAAAATCCTAAGGGTTTTAACAACAGCTTTATAAAATACAGGATCTGAATGGCTATATTGTATTTGCTTCCTTGGATATTTATAACCTCATGAGAGCTTATCTATATTACCAAGAATGCCCATGTCCAGCACATATCTAGCACACAGTAGAAACCCAGGGACCATTTCTGAATAAAGATAGCAATCCCAGTTTCTCCTAATTAAAATAACCCATACATAGTTTTCATTCTAAAATTTTTCTGATTTTCAAGTTTTTTAATTGGGAAATGTTGAAAGGTGACTAAAGCTTTGAGATTCAACATCTGTTCTATAGGTATATTTATGATGTAACACATTCATTACTATCTCTACAGAGATTCTGCATACATATAATGAATATTTCATCATGTCTTTGCCTATACATTGAAAGTGTGAACAATTTTTTTAATGGCCTAGATTTCCTCTTTTTAAAATGCTACAAAAAATTCTGAATAGGGAAATTATACATTTTTATATCCAAAACAAAAAATGTTCACAAATGTTATTTTCTACAATTTAGAATATGTTGTATCCTATAGGCAAACAAGGTCAATCTTATAATTTTCATAAATGTAATTTTGCAAATTTCATAAAAGCTAAAACTCCTTTTACTTAATGTAATGAACAGGTGATGGCGACATGCATAATGCAATTTTCACAAATGAAGGTAAATGTAAGTTCATATTTCTGTATTCAAGAAAAATATGAACTAACTCAATAAAGATGAGCAATATTAACCTTAAGGAGTTAATCATCAGAGTGAATGAGGGAAAATAGTATAATTAGCAATATCTGAAGGTAGTCATTAAGGTGAACCAAGGCACATAATATAGTTTGCAGTATAATGTAAACAAAGCCAAAGTTCCCATAGCAACACAAACTTTCCTTCAATGTACACATACTGTATTTTGGATTACCAGTTAGAGTTCTAAATTTATAGTTTCTTATGTATATGTGTAATAAGGGTATGTCAACATGATTCTGAGAACAATGAGATTTATATATTAAGATTCAAATATGTTTAAATTTGCAAGCCCCACCCTTAATTTTCTATATAGTTGACATCTACTAAAATTATTCTGGCATTCAAGGCAATGCCATGAAATTAAATTTCTCAGGGCGCCTGAGTGGCTCAGTGGGTTAAAGCCTCTGCTTTCGGCTCAGGTCCTGATTCCAGTGTTCTGGGATCAAGCCCCACATCGGGCTCTCTGCTCAGCAGGGAGCCTGCTTACCCCTTTCTCTCTGCCTGCCTCTCTGCCTGCTTGTGATCTCTGTCTCTCAAATAAATAAATAAAATCTTTTTTAAAAAAAGAATTAAATTTCTCTCACTCATGACAATGTTTTTAAGTACCTTTATTGTTTAAGCTTGTATGTTTTAGGATACATGTATTATGTGGTGCATGAAATTCAATTTTTAAAATTTTGATGATTAAATCTAGTGGCAATAAAATAGAAGGTTATGTAAAAATAAGGATGTCTGATAGCCAACCCTAATTATTTCACATAAGTAACTATCATAAAACAATATTCTTTGCTCATCAGGAATGATTGTATTTTTATTCCTTTTGCAGAGAAAACTTTTTTCTTCCACAATTCCAGCTCAAGTAATCTATTCCATTATAGTTGTATCTTTACTTTGTTTTCCTTCTTTATAAAACAGGGCTATTTAAACATGTACATTTACAAAGTTCTTTATAATCATTTTTAAGCTTATCCTCATAACATTTTTGTGAATGTACCAGATTGAGGATAATTCTGATTAGTTGTAGTATATAAATGGAGAAAGAGGCAAATAGTAAAGTCACACAACAGTAACAAATGGAAAAAATAGTCACTCAGCCTGCCAACTTTAAGTCTTATATTATAAAGGCAGAAAAATGGGGGAATCTTGTGTTTTATTTCATATTCATATATTTTAGTCACCTAAATACAATTCTTTTTATTTTTGTTAAGAATTGATAATCTAATGTTTAATGTATTCTGGAGAATTCTAGTATCTATTTCAAAGAGAAATTCAAGTCTTTGAGGTTTAAGTTATTGACAGATTTTACTCATGGTAAAATGGAAAGAGTTTAAAAGAGGCTCAGTTTTACTAATGTATCTTTCCTCAATTCCAAGGCCCTCAAATATTTATGTCTTTTGAATTATATTGATAGGGACAGAAGGATCAATCTTTAAGTGAAGATTAGTGTGAAGTTTCAAAGTTAACCATTTGGAATTCAAACTCAGTGGTACATAACTGAACATCTGGCATACAGGAGATAATATTATTTTCTTGTCATTTGAATGGGCAGAATAAAAATATAAAAATCTCACCAACCTTTCCAGAAAACATAAATTGCATCATTCTATTGGTTAAGATGTTTTTATTTCATAAATACATATATAAGAAGTCCAAGAAGCTGAAAACAAGGACAGGGTTAAAATTCCTCTTCAATTAAAAATGATCCAAAATAGGGACGCTTGGGTGGCTCAGTGGGTTAAGCATCTGCCTTCAGCTCAGGTCATGATCTCAGGGTTGTGAGATCAAGCCTGGTCTTGGCTCCATGCTCAGCTAAGAGTCTGCTTCAGATGATCTCTCTCCCTTCCTTCTGCCCTTCCCCTCACTCACACTCTTTCTATCTCGAAAATAAAATCTTTTTTTAAAAATGAAGCAAAATAAATAATAGTAAGAAGGATCATAGATGGCATTAATATTTTAGTATTTTCTAGCACCTAGACATATTCTCATTGTGGTACAAATATAAATGGTTTCATTCATGTTGCTATTAAAGTGAAAATAAACGTGTCAAGATATAAATTTTAAAACAAAGATGTCCAATTTCGGGTGGGAAATCATCCCTTTTGAAGATCATGATAAATATTCAAGTTTTCCTTCATGAAGGTAATATTTTTTGTCTAAGTCAACATACTTTACCATTTTTAAACTTTTCTCATCATATTTTTGACAGCAGGTTTTCCAATTTTGACAGCTCTTTAAAAGTAATTTTAACAGCCGAGTGATTTCTCTTCTAAGCAAAGTCAGATTATGTGAAATGTCAATGTAAAAACTATACACTCTGACACATAATCATTTTTAGTTGAATTTACTTATTAATTTTGCTTGCTATTACTAATAAAACATAAGTGGTTAGCTAATTGTATTGCTTTTTGAAATGTTTTAAAAGTATTAAAACTGTATCCTTTTCACTACAAAATGTCTCACTTTATCACATTAGTTTCCCTTCCGAAAATGGAGAGGAGGGGGAAGTAGTAGCGTGGCTAGGTAGATAAAAGGCAGCTGAGAGACTTAGTAAAGTGGCTACTGTAAAGTAGAAATACAAGTCTGGATTGGTTACACCAGCATGGAGTTGTATCCAAATCCCCGGGGACCTCTTAGAAAATATATGTCCTTCTCTTACCCACATAGCCCTATATTCTCAACTCCCATTGCTGAGGTTCTGATATAATCCCAGGGCAGAAGGATGAGAATATCTTTTCACCTAACACCTGATTGAAAACCCCTGGAAACAATTTAAATAAAAACTGACAATTTTCTTGACTGAATTAATCCAGTTTATTTCCTCAGTCCTTTATTTCATAATCAAAGTGTTGCCGGAGGTGAAGTAATTATCTGGTAAATATAAATAAATGGGTTGTCAATTAAAAAATTATCTTCTCTTTTTAGTATTTGCTCTAAACTGCTGTTCCCTTATCTCTTTGCTTCGGCAGCTGAAACCTTTTTTTTCCCCGCTATGGAATGACTTTGTCATAACTTTTTTTTTTTTTAAAGATTTTATTTATCTATTTGTCAGAGAGGGAGAGCGAGTGAGCGAAGGAGCACAGGCAGACAGAGTGGCAGGCAGAGGCAGAAGCAGGCTCCCCACCGAGCAAGGAGCCCGATGTGGGACTCGATCCCAGGACGCTGGGATCATGACCTGAGCCGAAGGCAGCCGCTTAACCAACTGAGCCACCCAGGCGTCCCGACTTTGTCATAACTTTAAAGAAAAAGTGCTTTACAGAAGAGGATTTCATTTCATTAATGGTCTCCCACCACGTGTTAACTACCATCTGACCACTGTTCTAAGTGGAATTAGAATGTCTTCTAATGCATATCAAAAGAAATGCCAATAAAGCTAGCAAAAGTTAGAAAAGTCAAATTAGTTTTATTGGACAAATTCATTGAGGAATATACATTGTCTAGAATACTAAATTGGATTTTAAACTATCCCACATTCTCCATCATTTTAGAAATGTTCCACTTCACTTTGAATGAGTAGATCTGCCCAAGAGGAATTAGGTGCATTAATTATATTTTGTGGTATAAACAAGTAAACAACAAAGAGCAGTTAAAACACAAATAAGATTCAACAAGTCAATAGCGTCACTCAATAGGAAGTGGAAAACAATAGAAAAATAGCTTAAAGATACTGAGAAAAAAGTTTTCCTACAGGACTATCAATCAAATATAAGAATAGAATATTGTCTTTCCAGATAGTATCTCAAATAACTTACCTTCCAGGTAACCTTTCTCAGGAAGCTATTAAAGGACCTATTCCACCAACTCAAAGAAATGAGTCAAGAAAACGGAGTCTAGAAATCCATAAACAGGAAGTCAAATTCAGGAAAGAGACAAAGGTAACATTTTGAGGAATTGCCAAATTGTTTTACAAAGTGCTGTACCATTTTACCATTCCTCCAACAATATATGAGAGTCCCAATTTCTCCACATACTCATCAACACTTCTTATTGTCCATCTTTTTATTTTAGCCATCCTCATGGGTGTGAAGTGGTGTATCTCATAGTGGTTTTGATTTGCATTTCCCTAGTGACAAATGTTGTTGGACATCTTTTCGTGGCTATTGGCCATTCAAATATTGGCCACTCCTTTAGAGAAACATCTCTTCAAATTTTTTGCCCATCTTTTAAAATCAGTTACTTTTATTGTAAGAGTTCTTGATATGTTCCAGATTCATGTTCTTTGTTATATATGTTATTTATAGATATTTTCTCCCAACCTGTGGGTTAGAATATTCTTTTAACCTAAAATTTATTTACATTTTTAGGATGGAGCTTTGGGAAGTGATTGTGGGGGCTAGGTTCTGGGAAGGGATATTGATTCACTTGGGAATTATCTTTCACTTGAGACTAGAACAGAGCAAATCCAGTTTCTGCAGTCGAGTAATGTGGTTGTTTTCATATTACACAAATAATATGAAGTTGATGAAAAGAAATTTGGAGTTTTCATCAGTTTCTCCGCATCCTCTAATCTATCTCTTTCACTCTCTGCCCCTTAGTCTACATATGCAAAAAGGGAGGTGAGATAGAGAGCATTTGGATATTACTTAAAATGCTACTATAATGACAAAATAAAAACTTGACTGCTAACACTGAAGACTTAAAAGGAACAAACTTGACAAATCAGCCTTCTACAAATTGGCTTTTGGGAAAATGATCTTCCTCAAATAGATTCTTGTAAAGGAAAGTACCAAAAACCCAGGTCAATGTGATAAGCTTATTCTGTGTTAATAGAGTACATTTATTAGGTGATGATTCTTGAAGACACTTTGGTTCTTACCAACACAGACAGTAGAAAGCAATGGCATGTGCCTATATTCATTATTAATTTCACTACATAGAATTACATTCAGCACCATGTATTAAACACTTACTATGCACAGACACAAAATGCAAAAATCATCAAAACAGACATAGCTCCTCTTTCATTCTCACAGGTGTCAATTTAACTGATTAAGTCCTATCTCTAGAGGGCAGAAGTACCCTTATTATTAAATGTTTGTTCATATTTTAGCCATTAAGTTTTGTGAGATGTATACAAAACAAAATAAGACAAGAGACTTGCCTTCAATTCATTTGAAGTCTGTTTATTATGAGACTGAACAATAAACTTTTTCACCAATGTATAGTGTCATGATAGAGGTAAGTATGGCCCTTAATCCCATTTGCAGAGAAGATTTTATCAAGAAAGTGACATCTAAGCTAGACTTCAAGATCAGAGAATGAAAAATTGAGAAAGGAGTAAAAGCATACTGGCCCCGAAGAAATATATATGCAAAAGTCCAGAGGGGAAAGAGATCATTACACATTCCTTCTGACTGTTATTTTTTAAATTCCAGAATAGGTCATTTTAAATTACTTTCAATCATCCCTAATGTATTTTATAAATAGGCACTGGCATTTTTTTAAGTGGGAAATCTGGGGTATAAAAGAAGATTAAATTATTACATGCCTAATATCAAAGCCTTTGAAATCAATGAGTGCGGGGCCCCTGGGTGGCTCAGTGGGTTAAAGCCTCTGCCTTCAGCTCAGGTCATGATCCCAGGGTCTTGGGATGGAGCCCCACATCGGGCTTTCTGCTCAGCAGGGAGCCTGCTTCCCCTCCTCTCTCTCTGCCTGCCTCTCTGCCTACTTGTGATCTCTGTCTGTCCAATAAATAAATAAAATCTTAAAAAAAAATCAATGAGTGCAATGGCAGAGTTGGCAGGTCAGACCAGAAGAATCAGAGAAGAAAAAATACATTATTGTTTCCTCAATTCATCAGACATCACACAATTGTAAATAATTACCAAAAAAATGAAGTTTAATAAAATATTTTCTTTACACAACTTTCCCCAAATCTTCATTTATTCATTCATTTATTCATTTGTTCATATATTCATTAAACAGATACTTATCAACCTTATCTTAGGACATGTTTTAAGCACTGGAGATTTATCACAGACAAAATAAGATGAAAAGACAAAACCCCTGACATCATGGAGCTTGCATTCAAGTGAGAAAGAGAAACAATAAACAATATAAATAAGTAAAATATATAGTATATTAGTTAAATGATAAGGAGAAAAATAAAATAGGGAAAAGTCATGGGAAGTGCGGGCGAAGGCTTAAAATTTTTGATAGTACAGTCTGGGAAGGACTCATTGAAATCTGTGTAAAGGAAGTGGAAAGTCAACCATTTGTTTGTTATAAGTGTGTGTGGCTGGGGCAAGGGGAGCCTTCCCAGCAGAGGGGATAGGAAATGCAAAGGTCCTGCTATGGGAGCAATGTTTGTAACTTTGAGAAACAGTTAGTAGGTCAAAGTGGCCAGACAGAGTGATGGAGGAAGAGAGGAAGTGACTATGAAGTCAGAGGGGTAAGGAAGAGCACAGATCATGCAATGCCTTATAATCTTTGCAAGGATTTTTGCTTTTAGCCTGACTAAAATAAGAAAGCAATAGGAAGTTGAACAGAAAACTGAGATTAGCTGAGTTCGATTTGGACATTTCCTGACTAATGTTTGAATAAAACTAAAAACTAAAGAGAGACAAGGGCAGAAGCAGAGGGTTTTTTAATAATCCAGGGAGATATGATGAATGGCTTGGACCCAAGGTGTGCCAGTGAGGGTGGCAAGGAATGGCTGGCTTTTGGATACATTTTGAGAATAGGACCTAACATAAATCACTGACAGACTGGATGTGGTATGCAAAAGAAAGGTAATAGCTGAAGGCCATGCTAAGGAATTTTAGTTTATGTAATTAGAAGAATGGAGTTGACTTTCCCTGAACAGAAAAAGAATGGGTGAAGTTGACTTTCCCTGAACAGAAGAAGAATGAGTGAAGAGCAGGTTAGGAGAGGATACCAAAAGGTTATCTTTGGACATGTTAAACTTAAGATGTATATTTGCTATCCAGGGGGACATGTCTTTGTGGGTAGCTCTAAAGAATGTAATTCACAAAAGAAATCTGAATCGATCACATATTTATATGCTGATTTATATATAACATGTTTATAGGTTTATATACTATGCATGTATATATTTTACAATATAAATATATTTTATGTAAGATATTTGGATGTTTCTGTATTGTAGATATATATATATTATTTATACATTACATATTAAATCAGCATATCAAAGCCTTGCAAGTGGGCAACTTCGACAAAGTAATTATTAAGAGTCAAAAAATGAATAGATGCGAGTACTGAACCCAGAAACACTGTAATATTTAGAAGTCAGGGAAACTGGAAGGAAATATAAAAAAATCTGAGATGGAACATCCAGAGGTTGGAAAACAAACAAATGTAAAACAAAACAACATGTAAGTTTGTCTTCCTACAAACCAAATAAGGCAAGTGTTGTGAGAAGGAGATAGTGATTGATTTTGTCAAATGTTAATGAGAGTTCAAGTCAGATGAGGCTTGAGAATTGACCATTTGATTTAGCAACATGGAGTTCACCAACAACCTTGATAAAAGCCATTTCAGTGAAGGTTCGGTAGTAAAAGTCTGTTTGGATTAAAGAATCAGAGATAGAAATTGGAAACTGCATAGAAAAACTCTGTTTCAGGGAATTTCTTTTAAAGAAATGAGAGAATAGGAAAGTTTGTAAAGAGAATGAGCCAGAAAGAGAAGTGGAATCAAAAGTGAGTTTTTTAGAAGTACAAGAAATAATGTGTGTATGTGTGCTGATGTGAACTACCCAGTAGCAAGGGAAGTATATCTGGTGCAAAAAAGAGAAGAGAGAATTGCTACATTCATGTTGTGGAGTGGGGGACAGAAGGGTAGGATCTAGTAAAAAGTAGAGAGCTAGACTTTTTCTAGAAGTATGTTAATAAAAAATTCAAGTAAATTTGCACAAAGATAGATAGGTAGAAGTAGGAGCTTGTATGAGATGTCTATCAACAGATGAATAGAAAAAAAATGTGGTACACACACACACACACACACCACACACACAGGAATACTACTCAGCCATCAAAAAGGATGAATACTTACCACTTACACTGATGTGGATGAAACTGGAAGGTATTATGCTGAATGAAATAAGTTAAGCGGAGAAAGACAATTATCATATGGTTTCACTCATATGTGGAACATAAGAAAGAGGACAAAGGATAGGGGAAGGGAAGGAAAACCGAATGGGAAGTCATCAGAGAGGGAGGAAAACCATGAGAGACTCTTAACTATAGGATATGAACTGAGGGTTGCTGGAGGGGAGGTGAGTGGGTGGATGGGGTAATTGGGTGATGGGCATTAAGGAGGGCACGTGATGTAATGAGCACTCGGTGTTATATGCAACTGATGAATTATTGAACACTACATCTGGAACTAATGATGTAGTACATGTTAGCTCACTAAACTTAAAAAAAAAGTATGAGCTCGTAGAAATACTTTTCTGTTTGTTTCATTCTTAGTGGGGTGGAAACTATAGTCAGCAGTTTAGGAAGTTTAGGAAGAAAGTTTAGGAAGTTTAGGAAGAAAGAATTAATAATAATAAAGCCTTTTACCAGGAAGAAAGACAGGCTGGAGATATTGAGGAGAGATGTAAAATAATTGTCTGCATCTTATGAATGAGCTAGGAAAGTGTAGTATGAGTGCTACACAGTATTAAAGATCTGCTTACAAAAATTGACCCCAAACTTAAGCTGAGATCAGTCAACATTGTTTTGTATTTTTTTCTCCAGCCACAGTCAATTATAAGTGGGCAAATGTTGAGTAAGTTAAGGGTTTGATCTAACAAAGGTGGTAGAAGCAGGAGTAGGGCAAAGGAATGGATCAGGTTTGCTGATGAGTGATTATCACTGATATAAGTAGCATTAGTAGAAAGTTATTCCAGTTTAAAGCCAAGACATATTTTAAACATTTTCAGATCTCATCAATTGATAAGTTTTATGATCTTCCTTGACAGCACAGAAAAAACACAAAGTTTTATATGAACCTTCTTATTTTGTGGTCCTAAAGAGGATGCTTTATTCCATGCTTTTTCTTTAAACTATTATCATTTGAAAACCAGAAGGCTCCTTATCAATATAAGTATTCAGATGTGGGCTTCTCTAAAATAGCCAAAAGTTAAAAAAAAAAAACAACCTTAAAATCAAATAACAAGTAGTATTAAATTATCCCTGAGTGCACATTATTTAGTTCCTCGTTAACTTAATTGTTTTCCAGTAAAAGTGAAATGTGCAATATGCAAATTAAATAATATTACATGTCAGAGTTTGAAAGAAATATTCATTTAACATTGGAAGAGGTTTTTTTCCCCAGGAAATCTTGTTCATTTATTTGTGAGAATTTGTGTTTGTCGCTATTTGTTCAAAACATAATACAATTGTGAGATCCAGTGCCTGCTGGCAAAGTTGGAATAGCTGTCAGCAGGAAATGGCAAACTAATAATAAGTGCTGGTAAAATATTTATATTATAGTTTACTGGGAAGCTGAATGTAGTTTTGTGTTTCATTAGTGCTTGAGGCAGTACATAGTAACATGGTTGTGCTCCAAAAAAAAAAAATAGATAGAATTCTAAATACTGTAGTAACTTATCTTTCAAGTATCTGCTGAAGAAAAAAAGGAATTAATAATAATAAAGCCTTTTACCAGCTGAAATTTAAGAAATTTTCAACAAGGTCCATAGGGCAGTAATTAGTTGCATCTCACGTTCAGTGTTATTGGACACTAGGCTGCTGGATCAACTGTTTCTGTATGAGGCCTAGTAATTTAGCTCTGGTTCATAATTTTCAATAACAGAGCTATTCAAGAGGGAGGGGTGGTCCTAAACCACCAGAGGACTCAGAAGTATGGTGATGTTCAAGTACAACACTGTGTTTATGTACTCCCCAAAGTGTATCAAAGCTCAGATCCAGAGAAATAAAAGAAAAGTCAAACAAAACAAGCATTAGACTGCGTAAAATAAGGTATGGACAAGGCAAACAGGTGAGGCATTGTTTAGGTGGCTAAGGTAGATCAATATCTATTCTTGCAAGCCAGGAATCCTGCCTGCTTTCCTCTGGTGCTCAGCAGATCATCTTACGGCTTGCAGACAGACTGTCGCCTAAACCCAACTGACAGACAACCTATTTCACCCCTGTAAAAATCATACGCATCTTCTTCCTTTGTGGTTCACCGAGGAGAGAAAAAATATAACTGCCAAAAAAAAAAAAAGTACCAGATTTGTTTTACCACATTTTAACATCCCTTTTTGTTAATTATAAAAGACTGGCTCTTAATTTCTCTTTCATATATAATTTTAATTTTAATCTGTTCAACAAAATATAAGTATGTCATGAGTATAACAATGTGTGTGTGTATGAAGATATGACCAAATGTATCCAAATAGTAAACATATGTAAAGTGTCTTGCACATAATAATCACTCAATAAATATTAGTTAATATCAATGTTCCTATCAAAATAATTTTTAAAACCTACAGAAGGAGAGAGAAAATATCATGGAAAATGAAGAAATGGATGTTTATATTTACCTTGAATTCCTAAAAAGGCAATATTTCAGTAATTTTGGAAACATATTTAACAAGCTCATGATAGCTGAACTTTGAGTGAAGAACAGAAAATCAGATTGTTTATGTTTTATGACACAATACCATCAGTTTGCTTTGTTCCAATAAACTAGAAATTCATTCATAACTATTAGCAATCTTTTAGTTTTCCCGTATAATCTTTTAATTCTGATGAGAAAATGAAAACCAGAAATACTTTTTCAGGAACAATTATGCTCCAGTTACATAAAAGATAACCAAAACATAAAACCTGTTCTCTAGTTCCATAGGGCTTTAGACAATTATCCAAATTTCTTTGTGGTTAAGCACTCTGTAAAATTTTTACTTTCAATATATAATTTTTATTATATATAATTTAAATTATATATAATTTAAATATATAACTTTTTTCATTTCAGAAGTTTAACTAAAAGGAGAATCCTTTTACTGTAGTAAAAGTGATGGTAACTGCTATAACAAATGTTCTATGTAAAGGAGAAATTACAACAAAGGCTACCTAACAAAATATAAATTGTAATAAAATATAAACAATTCTAATTCTGCTTTGGCAAGTGGGAGACATTTTGAATGGCATTGACTGAGACTTCTCGTTTTTCATATATGTACAATAACTCATGGATTTAATTTTATCCAGATTTTCATACCAAAATCCATCCTGCTATTTTTTTTACCTTCTGAGTTGACTAAGAAAAGGAGGGACAATTTTAATATAATATTTAAAACACTAAAAGTCAAGACAGAGCCTTGTTTTTGTGGTTATCGAGATTTTGTCTTAATCCTGAAGGTAGAAAAGTTCAAATTTTGTAGACTGGTACATATCATATCTCTAAGAATAAGAATATGTCTTTTCATCATTGCTAGAGTTTTCTGCTTTCCTATTTATGGTGGAAGAAATGTAATTTACTTGTCAGATTGAAATGTTTGATATAAATCCTTATCCTATCTTTTGAACTAGCATTTCTGAAACACTACATTATAAACAAATGACATGTTTAATTAAACAACTACTACTACCTGAACAAGAGAGTATGATTATATTAAATAGAAGCCATATGATTAGAATTTAAAGAAAATGTTTGCAATTCAGCAAGAAATTTTGATTATACTAAATTAAAATTTATTAGAATGTAAACAAATATTTTAATTTCCTATTTTTGAAATATCAAAATAGGTATTTTTAGGAGTTAAAACTAATACATTTTAGAACATATTAGCTTATATTAAAATTTCTTCTTTAACTTAATAATCTACATACAAAGCTAAATTTAAAAGTCAAGAAACAGCTTACTATGATGCTAAATATTTAAATGTAAACAATTGTGATTTTCCAAGGGATTCATTTTGCTTTTGTGTGTGACTGATTTTTTACTGCCACAGGTTAGAAACTCTGAAATAGATTAGCTCTATTCTAATAAGAAGGAAAATATGGTAAGGTAAATTTAGCTGAATAATTAGGCATCCTATAACATACATGATTATATATGTGTGTATGCATGTATATTTATGTGTATATGTATGTAAACATGTATGTTTAAGTATATGAGATATATATATGATTGAA
Source organism: Mellivora capensis (assembly GCA_004024625.1). NCBI lineage: Eukaryota > Metazoa > Chordata > Mammalia > Carnivora > Mustelidae > Mellivora > Mellivora capensis. The sequence continues at coordinate 41,366 of PISX010000834.1, read as the reverse complement.
AGCTGAAGATTAATTTTACTTTCAGATTTCAAAATATGAAATAGTAGATTTGCTGTGATTATTCAAAGGCACTTATTGTTGAAGGTCAACTCATTTTTACTCATATGTGGGAACAAAGGAAAATTTTTAAAAAGTCACTGGGTTCTGACCTAATCAAAACCATAAGTTGTTTTTCAAAACATGAATGGTTAGGATCTTAATTATCCTATTTGTGTTTGTTTAGATAGATAAATAGATGAGACATTTCTGATCCAGATGTGACAATCTCAGCGCTGTCATTTACCTTTCAAGGATCATAGAATTTTTGCTTTTAACACATTCCCTCGAGTACCTACATGTTTTCATTATAAACCAGTAGTTGAGAAAACATGTCAGATGCTAAATTCAAAATCCACCATGCAGGAAACATGGGGAAATGTAACAACTGTTTTGGAAGAAAATGTCTTGGAGTCAACTTACATAAAATCTTAAATGGTTTGCCAATGAATTATAATTAGCATTTATGTTACAACTGCAAATGCTAAACAATTTGTGCTTAACTACTATAGGACTAAAGTTATTTTTGTCAAATATGCATAAAACCTTAAGCTAAAATGTCTAAGTCCTATAATATAAAAGTTTTATGATATAAATGCAGCATTTGTAATACCAACTTAAGTTATGAAACAAAAGGAACAAAATAGTCTAAAGTCTAGAGCACCTAAACCTTCATAATCTTTAATACATGATTATTAGATCTCCTAAAGAATATGCAGCACTCAAGGTGATAATTTCTTATATGAATATTCAGTAACTTCTATGTCCAAGTAGACGGAAACTTAGAAATTTTTCTAGAGGTTCACATTTACTAGAGTAAATGGAATTAAAGATTTAGAAAACTTGTGTAAAGGTTAAAATAATGGAAATTATTTTCTCAGCAAATGCTTTGTCATCTTCACAATTGTTATTCTAAAATATAAAGAAAACTATTTATAGAACACAATATAATTAATAAAAGCCTATATACAATTACAGATAATGAAAGACAACTGAATTTATAATATATAACATCTAAAATATTTAATCATAGTTCTTTTATGATTACACAGTAACTTATTTTACTTAATAAAATACTAAAAATGCTATTTTCTACTTCTTTGAATATATATTTGCAAACATTTTCTCTCACAGAGATGTTCTATTAGATAATATGCATTTCCAATAAAGAACTCAGAGTTATGGATACTGATTTTCCTAAATTTATTTAACAAAAACTAAATTTGCTTAGACTATCATGGACATAAAAATTATATTAGGGGTATCTGGGTGGCTCAGTTGGATAAGCGAATGACTCTTAGTTTCAGCTCAGGTCATGATCTCATGGGTCATCATGAGTCCCACATGGGACACCACACTCACCAGAAAGTCTGCTTGAAGATTCTCTCTCTCTGCTCCTTCTCCCATGTGCATTCTCTCTCTCTCTTTCAATTAAATAAATAAATCTTTTTTTTTTTTAAATCATGATGTTATTTTCAATTCTATAACCTTTTAATTTGCAAACAGGTAATTACAGAAAAAATTATAGAATGCAACTAAAAAAACAGTTGGAAAACAACGTTTCATGTAAGAATTACTTGTTAGTGTAATAATTACCATTAAAAATGGAAGTTAGTGCATAAATATGTAATCATCCAAAGAATGTCAATCTTTAACTTCACTTAATTACTAAAATGACCATTTAAGGGCAGCTGACTGGTTTAGTCGGTAAAGCATACAATGCTTGATCTCAGGATCATGATTTTGAACCCCATGTTGGACATGGAGCCGACTTAAAAATAAAAAAAATAAAATAAAGTCTTTTTTAAAATTTAATAAAGGTTAAAAAAATAAAATGGCCATTTAAAAATGTACCTTAATGAGTATCACAAATATATCTTTTGATTAAGCAAGAATAAGGAGGGGTGCACTGTTAAGCATCTGCCTTCAGCTCAGGTCCTCATCTCAGGATCCTGGGATGGAGCTCTGCATTGGGCTCCCTGCTCAGCAGGGACTTTACTTGTCCCTCTCCCTTTGCCCCACACCCCTATTTGTGTTCTCTCTCTCTCCCTCTCTTGCTCTGCTCGCTCTCTCTCTCTCAAATAAATAAATAAAATTTTTTAAAAATTAAAAAAAAAACAAGAATAAGGGATAGTTTGATTCTTTTTAAGCTTTATTTTGATTTCTAGTAAAATGTCAACACAAAAGACCAATTTCACATATGCATATTAATTATGAGAAAATAATTGAAATATTTATACCTCCTAAATAAGTAGTATCAATATAATTTAAAATACTTAGTGGAAATTAAATCATTAATATACATAACCAGTCTCCAACAGATTATTAGTATTACTAAAATGTGAGTGTTGAGTGTTAGCTGCTATCATTTGTGATTTGTGGGTAAAGTGTAAATAATGAATCTTGGAACACTGAAAAAAAAATAAAATTACAAAAAAAAGCGTAAAATAAATAGGAAGCTCTCTTCTATTTACTTAGCCATGATGAATAAGCACCTCAAAAAAACACTTTAAGACTATCCTTTGGAGAATGCCTGGGAACCCATGTGCTACATAGGTTTTTATATAAGGAACTCTCTTATCAATAAAGTGAAACTGTAGAAAAAGTCATATTTTGCAGTATCATAGCAAAGCTTGCACTGTGTGTAAATTTTAGTGTCATAGCAGTTCTTCATAGGAAAAAATTCTTAAATCTAAGGTTGTCAATCTTCAGTTTTTTGAGTATTGTACTCAGAATTAGCAGTTAACAATGAAAAAACCTCTTAAAAGCATTGACTTTCTACACTTCATTCTAACAAAACAATTCACTATTTACTTATTTTACAGTTAATCTCCATGCTAAATCTGAAAGTATGCTCTCAATAACAACTATAATAAAAGAATGTGGAGATAATGACACAAGATGATAAAAGCAAGGAAAATGCTCACTTGAGGATATAATCTCTTTCACATATATGAGCCTTAAGTAGACATGAAGAAGTAGGAGAAATGTTCCACAAAAAGTTACCCAGAGAATTCCTAGAGAATAAAAAACTATCAAAGTGGGTAGAAAACCTTCTGAGATTCCAGTCCCTATTGATAAAGTCTTTCTAATATGGATATTTTGCTCTACAAAATTATGTGCAAATAAATTTTGTAAGCAGAAGTTCCTTACCATTGTTAATTAATGAAAACTTAGAGAAGAATCATAAAACTTAGTTTTGTTGGTGGAAGTGTTTGGATGGTTGGTAAAGCAGAGATAATGCTATACGTTCAGCAAACCCATTTATTTTCCTTCCTTAACACATAACTAAATTATATTCCCAAACCTCCTACGTGATTAGCTTGGGCCATGTGACTGACTTTAGGCCAGTGGATAAGATATTATCTTTCAGAATCTTCAACAAGCTTTCTTCCCTCCCTATCTAGTACAGAGTATCCAGTGGAGGACTCCAGGGCTCTAGAAGATGGCAAAGTGGGCTGAGTGACATAATGGAATAAAGACCCACCCCCACTCTCTATCTGACCCACACTGGAATGTAACATAAAGGAGTAATAAATCTTTATAGTATTAGGCCACTGAAACTTGAGAACATCTAGAAGATTATTCATTCATTAATGCATCTATTTCTCAAATAGTATGAATAATAAGAATTAGTGGGGATTAAAAATAAAATTTTGTACTATGGAAGAGGGCAGAGATGGTAATTGTACTGATCTAAATATTAGATTAGGAATAGTTTTTAGGAACTACTTGAACAATACAGATTTGAATACAAATACAAGTTCATCCTTGAACAATACAGATTTGAACTACACAGTTTCACTTATATGTGGACTTTTTTTATAAATACAGCACAGTGCTATAAATATATTTTCTCTTCCTTGTGATTTTCTTAATAACATTTTATTTTATCTGGCTTATTTTCTTGTAAGAAGAGTTATATAATACATATAACATACAAAACATATATTACTTGACTGTTTATTTATCAGTAAGGCATCCACCCAGTCAACAGTAGGGTGTTTAGTCAAATTTTGGAGGAGTCAAAAGTTAGACACAGATATTCGACTGAACTGGTGTTGATGCCCCTGCCCCCTGCATTGTTCAAGGCTCAATTGTATATGATCACAAGTATTCTGCAATTGGTTCTGTCAGACTCTTGCTTCCCCAGTCATATGCTTAATTTACATCATATTATTATGATAATATTATAAATATTAGTGACAAATGCTTAAAACATTAGCTACCACTCATTTCTTGCCATACTCTGAGCACCTTACTTAGCACTTTATATGAATTTATCTCATTTAATTTCAAAGATACCCTATGAGAGAGTTTTAACAATATACTCATTTTAGAGAGGAAACTGATGTCCATGAAAGTTAAGGTGATCTCACAGCTAGTAAGTGGTAAATCCAGAATTCAGAAGGTCTTTTTGACTCTGTAGCCACCCTATTAATATACAACAATGCATTAAGTATAATATTTTATTTCAAACAAGTACTGCTTGAACAATAATAATTTACTTCAACTACTTTCTCACCCACAAACAATCCTATTGTTGTATGTTCATGTTGTACATTACAAAAAAGGCCAAAAGGAAAAGCTGATCTTAACAAATATATTATAATCCTGGATCTGCTCCTCATAGTGAAAACCTTACGTCCTGATTTTATCAACATGCCCAAAATCCATCCATCTATTAAGGGTAGATGCACAGTAATCACTAATGTTTTGACCCATAAATCAAATTATTCATTTATGATGAATAATTTAAATGAAAAAAAATTCATTGAAGGAATATAGTTAATTGCTCACCTAAAGATAACTACTCTTATACATAAGGGGTACCTGGGTGGCTTAGTCAGTTAAGAATCTGACTCTTGATCTCAGCTCAGGTCTTGATCTCAGGGTCCTGAGTTCAAGCCCTGTGTTGGGCTCCACACTGGACATGGAGCCTACTTAAAAAAATATATGATAAATGATATATATGAAATCTATGTGATTAGTATATATCCTTGGAGCAGAGATACTTTGGAAGCCAAATATAATAGAACATTACTTGAAAAACATGGATTCAGAATGAAGATATTTTTGCAAATAGAATGTTTAATAGCTTCAAGTATAAAGAGCCTGATACTCATTCACCATATGAACAGCGTTGTCTTTGGGAGTGAGGTTCAATGGAATTAAGTTCCACTCCCTCATCTCTGAACCATACTTGGATAGGTTTTAGCCCATATTGCTTCTGACTTTCCTGTTATCTGCTTCCATGACTAAAATTCCTTCTGTGGATATGTAAAAACCTTCAACTAGTTTATGTCAAACCCTGCTGCACAGGAATATATCTGTTCTTTTAAGAGAACTTTGCACATCCTTGTACTGATCTGTTTTGTGCTGCTCTTGAAATCCAACAATCCAAAGGCAACCTCATCTTGTGTCCTTTATTTCAAATCTCTTGCCAATCTCTCTCTCATATTAGTCTATAAGAATAAGAAAAAATGACAAGAATTGAAAGAATTGATTCCAGGATAAGATAGTGCTTACTGAAAAATCCTGCCTATTTATGAGGAATTAGTGAGGATAAATAATAACAGATGTTCTCTTTTTCTTTTACATGGTGTCGAAGCAGTGTATCCACAGGATTCAGTTAATCATTTTTAACATACATCTTGATTGCTGGGGTAAAGCTTTCCAAACTCCTCTTACAAGAGCCACCATGTTATGGTACCAAACCCTATGCTAGGCTAGAACTGTGGTTCTGGAAGGAAGAGTGGCCTAGAATTCATCAAAGCTGTCATACAGTGTCAGGAAAGATGGTGCTTTGCCAGTTGCACCCCATCAATGAAAAACTAAGCTTGTTCAAGCTTTATGCTGCCACCATGCTATGCACTTCAAGAGCAAAGTCCAGTGCCACAGTCCTGGTGTTCTTTTTTCTAACTAGGCGAATGCCACCAAGAGCACTTTCCCACAAACAAGTATGTGGGAGATAGTAAATGCAATAACAAGGTTAATTAAACCACCAGGGTGCTTCAAGACTGGAATGATTCAGTCAGACAGAAACAAACAATTTTTATTCCTTTATTGTTGTTTCTTTTTTTTTATCTGTGAGCCAGGGGGTGGGAAGAGGACCAAGAATTCAGACATGGGAAAGATCTGGATGAACTTAGGAACTATTCTAGTAGTTTAGAGTCTGGAGAATGCTGTCGAGAAAAGTATTCCAAAAACAAATACCGGGAGGAATGCTGAAGCAGCTTTCTCTGGAGATACAGCATACATAGTTAGGGAGTTCCTAGACACTTTTCTGCCTGGATCCAGCTACTCTTCCTTGAGTTGGAGAACACATATTTGGAAACCTCTGACTGACAACAGCACACTGATGAGTAGATATCCTTTGATGTGAAGTGAATGATCATGCCATCAACCTTCATAGTACTGGCCAATGAGAAACCTCTGAAAACAACATGAAAAGAATAAAAAATAAATAAATGATCAATAGAGAAAAGGCAAAACTTCTAATTAGAAGAGATAAACAGACAAAGATAAAAATTAGGTTACAAAAGCAAAAGTAATTTTAAACTATATTAATACCATATTTGTAATTTTTAAAATTCTTGTAGTGTTATAGCATGTTGTTACATTCACCAAACTTTATTTTCATTAGTAGAACTAATTGATAATAAAAGGAGGGAAATGCCACTTAAGCAAGCATCATCTATGGTCTATGGTGTCACTGTAAAAGTTTGGTAAGATCTGAATACACAAAATATTTCAGTAAAACAAAAAGAAAATACATGAAAAATTGTGTATAATTGAACATACACAAAGTTACCTTCCCCAAAAATTATGAATAAAAAATTTTAAAGAATTTAAGAGAAAAAAAGGTCAAGAATATTTTTTTAATATGAGGGATCCTAAAATTCTAATTATCTTACTTTAACAACTGTAAAAGATAAGACACAGCACACCAAACTCACCAACCATCATATGGTTTCACTTGGTTCTTCTTAATCGTTTACTATAGTCAACAACAAACTGTACCATAGTAGTGGAGAGAAATCAAAAGAAACATAAAATTCCAAAAGAAAAAATATATATATATATATATTCCAAAGAAAAAACTTTAAAAATGTCAAATAAAATACTCCATATAAGAGCTAATTACTGTCTGGAAGAACTAATAAATGAAAAAAAAATCAAAGCTGAATGAAAGCTTTATTACATCTCCTTTGCTACTGGAAAACAGCTTGCGGTACTTACTTATACAAAACCTGGGCTTTTTTGGAATAATGACTTTGGATTTGTGTTTCTTTTTCCAAACATTATAGATTAATAGTATATGCACAATAAATGAATAATGGACCATTAAGCTTTCCCTAAGACTCTTTAAAAAAAAAAAAAGATTTAATCTATTTATTTGACAGAGAGAGAGCACAAGCAGGGGGAGCAGCAGGCAAAGGGAGAGGGATAGGGAGAGAGAGAAGCAGGCTCCTCACTGAGCAGGGAGCCCAATATAGGGCTTGATCCCAGGACCCTGGGATCATGACCTGAGCTGAAGGTAGATGCACAACTGACTGAGCCACTCAGGCTCAGCCACCCTTTTCATAAGACTGCTAATGATAATTTTCAAGAAAGAATCTCAAACTCAATTGTAATGGTGGAGGAAGCATCCATTTTTTAGAATAATGTATTAGTCCTATGTAGCTATATCCCAAGAGGCAGGATTTGGTTTTCAAGTCCTGGAAAGTCATTTCAAGAGGCTCTACTTTAGCCATGTAACTGCAAATTTGATCCAGGTTTCCTTTTCTAAAAGTGGGATATCAAAAATAATAAAGGACTAGCCATACTTACAATCTTTTCTTTAAATATATGGGAAACATGATGTCGATGTATAGTTCATTATTTGAGACATTTCGTTTGTCTCATCTACAACAGTTAAGTGAGGCAATACACAAAAATGAAGGCCCATTCAACCTTTTTCACCTTTTCAGTCAGAAAAAGAAGATGCTTATCAGTGCCTGGGTGGCTCCAGTTGGTTAAACCACTGCCTCTGGCTGGGGTCATGATCCCAGAGTCCCAGGACTGAGTCCCACATTAGGCTCCTTGCTCAGCAGGAAGCCTGCTTCTCCCTCTGACCATCTCCCCCTCCTGCTTTCTCTCTCTCTTTCTCTCTCTCTCTCAAGTAAATAAGTAAAATCTTAAAAAAAAAAAAAAAAAGAGGGGCACCTGGGTGGCTCAGTGGGTTAAAGCCTCTGCTTTTGGCTCAGGTCATGATCCCAGGGTCTTGGGATCGAGCCCTGCATCGGGCTCTCTGCTCCTCGGAGAGCCTGCTTCCTCCTCTCTCTCCCCGCCTGCCTCTCTTGCCTACTTGTGATCTCTGTCTGTCAAATAAATAAATAAATAAAATCCTCTAAAAAAAAATAAAGAGAAGATGCTCAGGTCTTGAGAATTACCTGTCCTGTTTCATAGGTAGCACCTGTATTGCTGCTACACATCTGTGGAAGCACAGTATCAGCCAACTGTTAATCAGGGATCACTTCCCTTCAAAGTGACTGATGATCCACTGTTAAAACAGCTTATAAAAATAACTTCTCCTTCAAAAAGGTGCTTCAGGGTTTTCAGACACATCTCACCATTCCTGCTAGCTTAATGCATGTTTGAAAGTTAATTTCTCATTAATATTTAAAGTAGAAATGGCTTCAGAACAAATTTTAAATGATCCATTACATTTTAGAAATAAAATATTATTGGCATTATTTTCATCTCGATTACAAGGAATAATAATGTCCAAGATTGGCTTTTAAAACTGTTAATGAGCCCTGGCAATGTGAAAAAGATATGGATTAGGTAGATGTAATGAGATATGATTAAAGGGTGCAGGCACTGAAGGGTGTTGGGAGAAATTCTTTTCTGAAAGAGTATAATTAGTGTCTGATAAAAGTACTTAGTAGATAAGATTTTTGAAGAAGAAAGGTTAAGATAAACACATACTTTATGACAAACCTGCTTAATTTTTCCCCTTTGGTTCTCTTACATACTCAATATTATGTTGAAGTTTCATACATAAATAATGTTTGTCAAATACTTCATGCAATTCTACCAGACAATTAGAGTGTTTTAATTGCCAGACACCGAGAGCAGAAAATGTGTTGAAACATCTTATTCCATTTTCAGTGTACATTTCTTTGTTGATTTATGTAATGTAGCTAATAATATGCAACCTACCCTAGTTTTAAACAAACAAATGAACTTCTAAAAAGCAAGCTTTCCATAAGTTGCTAAGCAACTCCAAAGGCACATTTTATCAATTTAATAAATAACATTTAGATGACAAATCCTTAAAAGAGATTTCTAACTCTATTTTATAGAAAGTAGAAAATCCAAGCAGGTACCCTTCTGCTTTTCCTGTTTCTGAGGGCTCAGGGCTAGACAGAGGCACTGCCGTCTTCAGAGGTACATCAGACTCACTAAACAAATAAAACATTTTGTCAGTTGAAGTTGTTATATAATAGGAGTTGGGTTCTGGGACTCATTCTGTAGCTCTCAGAGCTCATGCTTCATTCCCATAACTGTTTCTCAGCCTCAGCCCTATTGACTTTTTGAACTAGATACTTTGTTGCCCTGGGGGGTTCTCCCATGCATTTTAAGACCTTCACAATAATTATCCCGGGCTTCTACTTGCTAGATGCCAGTAGTGGCCTCCTAGCTGTTAATACTAAAAATATGTCAGGGCGCCTGGGTGGCTCAGTGGGTTAAAGCCTCTGCCTTCGGCTCAGGTCATGATCCCAGGGTCCCGGGGATCCAGCCCCGCATCGGGCTCTCTGCTCAGCAGGGAGCCTGCTTCTACCTCTCTCTCTGCCTGCCTCTCTGCCTACTTGTGATCTCTATCTGTCAAATAAATAAATAAAATCTTAAAAAAAAAACACTAAAAATATGTCTCCCGATATTGCCAAATGTGCCTGAGGTGGGGACAGGGAAGGTTGTAGGGTGTCAGAAATCACACCCAGTTGAGACAGTTAACTACTACAGATGAATAATGAGTAAAGATGCTGTAAGAAAGGTATCTTGGGCTTAACTGACGAAGAAGATATCATGATACTGTTTCCATCAGTCAACACTTAATATATCCTAGCACCACCAACAATGAAGAATAAAGGAGTAGTACTGATTTCAGGGGTGCTGTGGCTCTTGCTCCATTCAAGGCTCATTATTGATCTTATCATTTCAATGTAACTCCCACTGTTTAAAAACTGGTGAGAAAGGGCCTTGTCATAGTTCTGTCTCTGTTGTAGTATCCCATTCCAGAACCGCACCAAAGTCTTTTCTCCTACTCTTTTTACCTCAGTTTTCATTATACTCAAGTGCTGACTAGAATCATCTAAATATAAATCTCAATTTTAATAAAGCTATCCTCTGCCCATAGCACCACAATAGGTCTCTATCACTTCTATTATCAAATACAAACCCCTCTACGTGGTCTTTAAGGTTTCCTACAAATTACCACCAAACTCCATCTCACCAAACGTCTTTCTCATTCTCCACTTATATCACCTTTACCCCCTCAAACACACACATCTTGCATATGATCATCTTCCTATGTGACACATAAAGGAAAAAACATTTTCTCCATAAAAGTCTTCCTAATTAATCCTTCCTTTATTTCTTATCAGTATCATATTTTTGTTAGAAGAATGGCGTGACTGTAAGTTAATATGTGAGGCAACTGTTCACTGAATGTTTTCAATATGCCACACTGAATATTACTTAGTAGCTATTTCTATCAATTTATGTTTACATTATTTATGCTCAACTAGACTGTAAGTTCCCAGAGGATAAGAACAGGTCTTATTTGTATCCCTCTTAATAATGATGCTAATAAATGTTTTAAATTTGATTAGCAATTATAACCTTTCAAATTCCATTCCTGGTTATTAACTTGTTGGTTATATATTTTCACTATTTTATAGTCAATGAAAATGGCACATTAAATACTCTAGGGACTAATCTATGGTTATACAACCATAGATTAGTAAAACATTCATTTAATATATGCTGACTGACTGAATTCAGCCATACAACTTCACAACTACAAAATTTCTCTCCTGTTTCTAAAGTTATTATGGCCTTTAAAAACAAGTGTTTTTCTGAACAAGAACAGCTGAAGGATGCAGAGGATACAACGCAGAAGTGAGTTAAGGTTTTCAAGGGTTAAATTATGACATAGCAGGAAAGCAAAAGAGAAATTAGTTACTGCCTCAAATTGGGTACAAGAGATTAACTTCACAGACCTTGACCTCTCGTCATAATAAGTAAAACTTTAAAAAGAAAGCAAAATGGAAAAGCCACAGAAGGGCTGATAGACCCCCAAATTCTAAAAATCACAGCCTTTTACTTCATTCACACGAGTAAGTCCAGGAAAACATTTTCAACTCTAGAAGATTTCCTTTCACTGGTTTGGGGATGTCCCTTCAAAAGAAAATCAAAATGCCTGTAAACATCATTTATCTATCAACCTCTCAACTGACTTCAACAAAACACAAGTCAAAGGTCAGTTGATTTCTGAGGCTATTCACTAACCCTAACCACATGTGCCCAAAGAGGCAGCATATTTATTCGTAATTCTTTCAACATTCATTGCATGCCTACTAAGTGCAGACACTGATGTAGGCCCTGGGGGAAAACAAAGGTGCCTGAGTCTTAGTTGCTGATGTGAATTCATCCAGGAAATTCAGAAAGGGGCAGGTGATCTGAAAAGCCAAACAAAACAAAACACCACCAACCAACAAACAACAAAACACGATTATCTTCAGTGGGCCTTTTCTCTCAACCTCTGGGCCTCCTCCACTCCATTTCCCACAGAGGGAAGCAACAAAATTAAAGGAAATTCAGAATAAAGAGAAATGACGGGAACAGGCGAAGGCCCCAGCGGCTACAAAAAGGTATTGGCGACAGCTCTCCACACATCGCCGAGCCATGTGACTCTGCGGAAGTGCGGGCGTAGGGGACGGTCAGGACCCCACAGGGGGACCGGAAGTGCAGGATCTGGAGTGCGCGGGAGAAACTGCCCTGAGCAGGGTTTGACTCTAGAACCGAGGTCGTTCGAAGCCTCTCAGGGGTTTCTCAGACCCAGGGTCCCATCACGTCCTAACAGGCTTTCCGAAAAATGGGGATTTTTGAGTTCTTCCGAAGAGCTTCCTAAATGTGGCTGTAAGCGTGACGTGAGTTGTGCAGGGAAGGGGCCGCGCGCCTCTCGCAGCTTTTTGCTCGGCGACTCTGCACCCCCCACACCCGCACGGGGAGGGGAACGGGCGTTCGGCCTCGAGTCACACGGGCGGCGTGCTGACCTGCCCGGAGCCTGCCGAGCGGCGCCCCCTTCCTGAGAGAGGAAGACTGAAGTGGGAGGCGGGACGGGGTCCCGGCGTAGGGGACGTTAGAAAGCAGGCGCGCTGGGGCACCGACGCTCCCATGGGGGCACTGAAAGTGTGTGCGGGGAAGGGGCTCGAGCTAGGGGCGGGGATGGCGGGGGGTGGGGGGTGGGGCTTCGTTCTCGCCGCCCTCCTTCGCGGAGGCTTCGGCCGGGTTCGCCCGGCTGCTGGTGAACCGGGATGAGGCGCTCCGGCCTTTGCGGACGCTCGGGCTGGGGCGGCGCTGTGTGGGCGGCTGAGGGAGCCGGGGGCGGGGGGACTGGGGAGTGCACCACGGGGCTCTTTTCAAAGTAAATAGTTAAGAATAGCGTTGGCTCCCAGACTTTTATCCAGAGGGTAGTAAAGGAGCTAGAAACCCGGAGTGTCAGTTTGTCTTCCCCGTTCCGGAATTAACTCTGGAGCTCTCAGCGTGGACTGACGATGCGTGACCCGGAGGAAAGGGAGCGCCTCTTTTCCTCTCCGGCTCTCCGGCTCCCGCTGCCTCTTTCTTTCTCCGTGGACAGAATCGCCCCCGCCCCTTCCTTCACCCCACGCACCTCGTCGAACCGTCTCAGGAGTCCTTACATACGCCACAAAACACAGAACGACCGCAGCGTTCCACTTCACTTCATCTCACCATTAGGCGACTTACACCAACATAGGCTAACCAAGAGAGTTTCTTGCTGGTCTTAATATAATTAAAATGCACCAGTACGGTTTGTTCCCAAGGGCATGAGAGAGAAAACAGCTCGACTCCGTGCTGAAGGTCAATAGATCTTCACAACTTGGTTTATGAGATCACTTTTGAGTTCTCCTCAGTCCAATTTCACTGAGAATTCAGTCGTGAGAGGAAATAGCTTTTGAGATAAATTTTCATCACATTAAACGTATGACTTCTCACTCGCTGCTGTCTTTGAACGTCCGAAAATGAAATGGGAGCTATAAATTAATTTCCAAAGGTCTAAGGACCCAGAGGAACCCTGACTCCCCTTCCCTGCACTGCCTGCCCTCAGGCATCCTGGAAATGGGGAGAAACCCTGGGATCTGTGGCCACGGAACTGAGGTCCCTAACAAGTTATAATTGTTGAAAAAGAGGGAGGAGGGAGGGAGGAGAGAAATGGAAAGGAGAAAAAAAAAAATAACATTTGTGTTCATTTACACATTTCCTGTGCGGAACAAAAAAGTCCCACCATCAGCAAAAGAAGTCTCTTCCTCCAAAATAGCAGCCAAAGAGGGAAAATTAGAATATGCATAAATTCCTTCATTTTCATTCGCACAGAGCATGATTTCCGGCAGATTTGTATTTAAACTGCTCGATTAATCCCAATTTCTGAACAGCATTTTACTTAGCATCTTCCCAAAACTCACCTAAAGAATATTACTCTCCTCCCACTACCCTGTTTTGAAGCCTCCCTCTTTCCTCTTCTTCAACTGCCAATGAGAATTTCATTGATAAAACTGTACCTTTATTTTTCCCGTCCACTGTTTTCAAAACTGCACTGATGCATTGGACTACACTTTAATACAAACTAGCTGCTGTCTGTGAGCCATAACTGCAGATGAGAGCCTAGTGGAAAGGATATGTTTTTGAAATGTGTATCTAAAAGAGACTTAACATGATAGGACCAAAGACCTTTGCAACTTCTCTCATGGCATGGAATCCTTTCCTGGTCTACACAGGTCATATTCTTTGACCATTAGCAATAGTTAGAATTCTTGAACTTTTCCTCCCCCAAACTTCCTTCGCTTCTTATTACCAGTTTTTAAGGAACATGATGGACAATCATGACCTTCTTCATAGGAATATTACTCTTCATAAATATTCAAAGTGTGTCAGTCCATTAGATTACCGCCCCCCAGCCCATTACTAAAATGTTTGCTTTGCCACTTGTGCAAAGGATCTGGCTTTATCTGCCTTGAAAAGTTCTTTGTTGGAAAAAAATGTCAGCATCATTTGAAACCATTCCTTTCAAAATATCATCACTTGACTTGGGCTTACTTCTTCTATCTTTGAAACTGTAGATATGTCTTTTCTTTAATAGTAGGATGTTAATGTTTAAAGAATGAAATTACTGCATCTTGGTTTATTGAAAACATATATAGATCGCAATTCCATTCATCCCTAAATTCCTTATTCTTGCAACACCCCAAGACAGAAAGAAACCTATATTTGCTTCTTAATACAGTCTAAGCAGAATGTAGTAGTTCTGCCTTTCTCTCATTGTTTACAGATCATAAACCCCATTTAGTGGTAGTTAAAAAGTTACAAATGCTAATATTTGTTTAGATCTTAGTTTCTATAAAGAATGAATATACACATTTGAACTATATGTAACATGGTATATATAATGTGTATATATGTGTGTATAAATGCATAAGCATTTAAATATCCGGTTTATGTTGGTTAAAGATTTTTCAAGATATTGGGATATAGAATATTTTGTTAAATAAGTGCATAAACTGAGTGCACGCAAATGTCTGCATGACTTTTACTACTTTGGTGTATCTTTACTTTCTAGCAAATATTCCCATTATAAGAGTATTAATTTAGTGTCTTTTAGTTAGGCATGTCTCCAAGGACTCAGAGGTTCTCAGTTATATACAATTAAAATCAAAGTGTTTGAAAATAAATTCTTAAAAGCCATACTCTGGGGGGGTGTGTAGCAGAGTTGAGGGCACTTTTACTGGAAATATTGATTTCTTTTAATTTTCTTATTGAAATGAATGACACTTATCTTTGAATCAAAGGAAATTTTCAAATAAAAATCGCAATAACAATATTTTCCTTAAAATGTTATTGTAATTAGAACTGGATTTTATATGGAAGGCTCCAGTTTCATTTCAAGTTGCAGAGCTGTAGTTCCAGAAGAGCTTAAGTGAACTTAGTAGTTCTTAGTTATTATTAGTGCACGGAGAAAGCCTGGGGAGCCATTGAAGACCAAAGCGATACACAGTTTTAGCCAAAGTCGCCTTATTACCGTTGCAGAGTGAGCATCATCTCAGTGAATTTATCTCTAGAAAAGAAAGCTCCTCAGTCTTGGTTGCTCTTAGTGAAATAATATTCTCATGAACTAGAATATTTTTGTACTTAAAAAAAAAAAAACTAGACAGAAACGAAAAAAGATTGTTCAGCCTCCCTGCTGTGAAAGGTGCAGAGATAGATGCCTGGTACTACCAGCAGGGAGGCCGGCCCTTTCTTTCCCACCCTTGCTTCCTTCAACTACTGTTGGGTTTAGTTATGGACTGTGTGCATATATGAAGTTGAAGACAGTATCTAAAGAAAAAAGTTTTCTAGAGAACAAAACTGGCTATTGATAGTTATGCCTTTTGTAATTTGTTTTTTAAGAAGGCACACAGATATTATTTTCTAGTAAATGTTCAGGGCTACATTGATTTGCAGGAAAATACAACAAAGCCTAAAAATTTAAGTCACGCTTCCTTGCTCCCTCCCAGTCCATTCTTCTGTGACTAAGGTCTGTTTCAATTTGGCCTTAGCTGCTGGGCTGCTGAGGAATTTCTGTTTCAGTCCTGCTCTCCTCTCCTGTAGCTCCCCTTCATCTCCTAACCAGCTTTCTTTCCTCTCCACAAATGAAGGCAATTATCAGACAACCTGCTTTAACCCCAACATCTGCCAGACAAGCATTGAGTCTCATTCCCTCCCCACCTGATTTTTATTTTCTCTCATTTCCTTTTTCGTTGGGGGGGCAAGGGCTTGGGAGATGGAGAGAACATTCTGGCTGAGAGGAGTTAGATTCCTGCAGGTACAAACTTACTGGCAGATTCTTCAGAGCATAGACTCAGGTACTGGTGGCTGTTCTTGCACGTAGAACAGTAAACCTTGGCAGGTTTACAACTGACAAAAGCACTACCTCCCCCTAAGGAGACAAGCTTAGCTTTACTAGCTGGATCACCACTAGTTATTAACATCTTCAACCTGGGTTCTTCCTTTCACTTCTACCCCCCTCATTTTACTGTCCCCTTTCTGTCCCTTCATTCCGAAAGTAATCAAAAGAGTTGATGATCAGGGGGACCTAATTCCTTATTTTTGTGTCTTGCCCTTTGGGCTGAGTTCCTCAGAGCCAGTGTTCTCTTTAGACTCAAAGGAACCTCAGCTACTTTGTCCTTCTGAAACTCCTCAGCTTTGTGCACACGATTCCCAAATATAACAATTTGTCCATTCATCAGCAGGGCTCCAGCCAGAAGGCACCAGGTTTTTCTACCCTAGAATCCCTTCATACATCTACCTCAGTTTCCAATCTCCATCGCAGATTGATTTACCTGGGAATGGTGCCCAAGGGGGACATGCCTATAGCAATGAAGAGGAATGGGTACAAAAGTACTTAGTGCTATTAAAAAGACCTACCATATTAGACCAAGGGAGTCTTTTTTAGAACACTTGAGTTGGACTGGAATGGATCATCCATCTAACCAGTGAAACAAGAATTCAGAGGAATGCCCGATTACAGCCATGAAACACATTTCAGACTGAAATGGATTCCATCTTCATCCTGTCGACCAGAGAAATTATTTTAAAATTGTTTCTGCTATTATTGTTTGCATTATTATTAACATTTTATTTCTGTCATTATTGCTGCAGTTTTGTTGTTTTATTTTTGTTGTTGTTGCAGCTATTATACTATTCAGTAGAAGTTTAGAAAGATTAGTCAGATTAATTAGTTTATTGGTAATTTAAAGCTGAAAACTGGTAATTAAGCCAAAAAACTAAAAATGATCAGGGATGATTCATACCAATGTAGGATTTGGGAGGAAGAGAGTCTAAATTTTGGATATAAAATTTGGCAGCTGTGAAATAAACAGGACTTGGGGATCAGAAATATGGTAACTGAAATATTCTTAGTCACTCAACCTCTCCCCCTCCTCCAAATTCAACTAAGATCATTCTGTAATTTGCTTGATAGAGGAAAAATACTATATTTGCTTTTGTTGACAGAGAACAAAGACCCCATGCTTTTTCTTCATGTGATTTGCATTTGCACGTGGATTACCTTGCTTAGGACATCCAAATATCTAAGCTCACTCCCCTCCAAGTTTGCCTCTCTTTGCTCTAGTTATGCACCTCACTGGAGAGGGTGCATCATATAAGACAGGTATACAATTTCAGCCCTCTCCACAGACAGATTCCATGGAATATAAATTCAATAATGCAATTCTCTCCACAACAAGCTCTCTGCTCTCTTTCAAATATAATTAATGTTTTGATAGTGTAGTTCTTTAACTACATATATACACACAAAAACAGACGCACCCTCTAGCTTTGCTGTTTGTGCATTTAAAACAGAAATGGATGTGGCTCTTTCAGTGACTCCTAAAATTCCTCAACTCAGTCAGCCCACAGAGAAGAAATCTGTTTAGGTAATAACTGCACAGTCTGTTGTGTGCCCAGAAATATTTAAAACAATAAAAAATGCAAGCCCCTAGTTTTTGATAGTCATTTTTTGTCAAATTTCCTAGAAAATAAAGGATAGTCTGAATTGACATTCTGATACAGACATTCACTAGATAACAGTCAAAATCAACAAAAACACGGTCCTAAACTACTGGTTGTCTTTTCCAAGTTTTGATGGTGGAAACTGAATTTCAATACCTTCCATTTTATCCAATTGGTGCTAAATGAACACAGATGTATAAAAACTAGCAACCATAATAGGCAAAACTACAATGACTTCCATAGAAATTCCTTACTCCATCAAACACCTCAGTCATGTTTTAGGTGGATTATTTCATTTAATTGCAATTGGTTGTATATTAACATATTCATGTGTGAAATAGATGGTCAGAAAGAAAGATGTAGATGACAATATGGCTAGTAGGAGTTAAGTGAGCAAATGCTGCTGAACTTCCATATTCAAATGTGCCATATCCCTAACATTTCATTTCTACAAGCTGGTTACAATTATAAGAGGACAAATAACCTTTCAGACTATAGGACATGATATATTTTCAGTCTTTAATAAAGAAAAATACATAACCTATGTTTCTTAATCCAATGGAAGTATAAACTTTAATCTTCCCATATTGTTACTTAGTTGAAGAAGCTAGTTATTTGGAACTAATACACTGGTTTCCAAGCATCTTGGACATTTTGTTTGACTCATAAGTGTGTATGAATTGCTGGCAGGGGAAGCGTTTTACACATTTTGCCACAAAAATTTTAGAGGGCATATGTAAAACGGATTTCTCTTACATCTTTTGAGGTTTAATTTTCTTACTCTTAATGTAATTTTTGGTGTTTGGAATTGTGAAAGAAGATAAGAGAATGAACAAGGAAAGGAGAGCATGTGGCTGATTCCAAATAGATCGTTTAACTGGATGGAAAGAAACAAAAATATTTCCCCAGTACAGTTGTACAAAGAAAGGAAAAAGTGTATGATCCATCAAGAGCTCACTTGTGCTTTTTGTTATTGTTTTAGATGGTGGCCCATCAGGGTTCCTTTGCCATTACATTCCTCCAAATTGTTTTCCTTGAGAGCATAAATGTGGAAACTACTTGTCCCTTCATTCTCTCACAGGCTAATATTTAACAGCAAATATTTTAGTTACATTTTCAATAGAAAAAGTTTTTACAGGTATAGAGATTCAGTCTTAGTACAGAAGCAAATTACCAACTCCAATTGGTTAGATACACTTGATATTTGCTTGTAAGATTTTATACATATGTAAGATTTTTACAGTATTGATCAGTAATGACATGTGAGCTATCAAAAAGAAATCCTCTCTGAGACTATATTTGTTCTAATTTCTTCCTCATTTTCCCCTTTTCATTTGTTTTTGAAACAGTGACACGACTATTTCTCTGACTCTCAAATGAGGTTTCCTTTGGCTCAGATTAATATTAAAGAAGATCACATACACGGTTGGAAAATATTGTTATTTTTCTTTAATGGGGAAAATTGGACTCCCGCGTGTCAGATCTGTGGTTTTCCGAAGGGCAATGGAAATGGTACTGACATCACTTTGCACTTTAACAATCGGATTTGGTCAGGGTACAAGTTGTTTGTTTAACCCGACAGCTCGGTGCACTCCGTCGCACGCTTTGCACACTCATTAAAACGATTATTCACGACCTGTCGAGTGTTTTCGGGTTCATTCACAGGAAAGTCTTGGAGCAAGCGAGAGCAATTCAAGTCAACACTGTCCACTACCCCGTGCACGTGAGGACGAGCTGGTGCGTGCGTAAAAAGACGGAGGGAGGGGTGGGTGAACACGCCTTAGCTATAAGTCCTGTTCATTCGATGCTCTGGAATCTCAATCTCGAAAGAATGCCAAGAGTGCTTAGTCTTAAAAGGCTATGTCGCTGTGTTAACTTCAAGAGCTTGGCACAGGATAGAAAAATAAAATAAACCAAATAAACAAACTCAAATCTCTCCCTCCACTCCTTTCAACCTTCTGCAAAGCCTGAGGTCCCCGGGCTCGCCCACCTTCCGCCTGCAGCTGCCGGACTGTGAGGCTCCACCTCTCACGTCGCGGAAGCTGAGGATAAGTAGTTTCTGGTGAAGAGATTAATTCCCTTTCCATCTCCCAAGGCCCTTTCGTTCTCAAGAAAGAATTCGGTTACTTTTCCTTTCTATATTTCTTTTAAATAATGAAGGGAGTGGCAGGAACGGGGGCGCGGATGGGGGGGCAAGAGATGAAGAATATGACTGCTAACCATATTGGTAGATTTCTTCCAAATTACTAGGAAAGAAAGACTCCTCTTCCAAACTGCAAGCAAAATCCTATAAAACGAGGAATAAACAGCCCTCGATAAATTAGACCACTCTTTTCTTCAATTTCTAAGTCATCTTTCAATATTTTGTGATGATAATAAGCACAAACAGGAATGAATCTCAATCTCCCACAAATGTCTGTACCTATAAAAGACACACTCCGTGGTCTTTAGCTGTTGTATTTCTTCAAATGAGCCTTGATATATAACATTCACATGTGAGCTATTAGTTCAAGAGAATACCTTTTTTCCTAAGGTGTGATTGTAGATATACACTAAAAAATAGAACAGATGAATGTATAAATGCATTTCATATATACTGAAGAATTCTGACGTATCCAGTTAACAAGAAGTAAATCCCCAATAACTTAAAGTTAACAATACCATTTCTATATTCAAATCTCGCTGCCCCTTGATTTTTCATCTACATCCTTAGTAAACCCAGCGGCTAGCTTATTATGAGAAAAACCTAGTTATGCCAACAGAAAAAGACAAGGCTCACTCATTGGTTTCACCCTATCATATCTGACATAATAAAATCATCTGTTTTTCTATTTTATTGAAACATCCATACAATATGTGAAGAGAAGAATGGAAGTTTTCAAGTATCATGAGGTTCTAATCAGAAACAGGTTTCTAATTGCTAAAAAGCAAGTATGATAAGTAATTTTGTAAACTCTTTGGGTTGCTATAATTCACTATCAAGTTTACTTAAAATTGATCTGTCAAGTGTGTTTCCTGTACAAGCTCTTTCATTAAAACCAACCTGCAATAATAATCAAGAGGCAGATGCTGAAATATGTAAGTAAATAACTGAAAGTCTCTGCATAAATAAACACAAATCAATGCAGTAATAGACAACACTATCGATGTAGGAATGATCGATTTTAGTCTTCCAACCTGCAATCAGAGCTTGCAACATATAATTAAAAGTAAAATTTTCAACTCTACTACTACTACTACTACTACTACTACTGGGGAAATAAATGAATAAATAAACAAGCCGCGCTTGCTGCCAGTTTTACCTGATCCTACTTTATTCCATCTAGAGTATTTCTGAAGGGCTGGGAATATTCCACTTTTTAAAGAAAGCTTTGTCAAACTTTAAAACGTTATTAATTATAAAAATTATAAAAGTATCAAATAATAAAATTCCCTCCTTTTTCTTGTTCTGAATTTTTCAACCTTTATCATACCCTCTAATTATTCAACACATTTTAATAGGAAAAACAGACACTAGTGCTTACTATTTTTAAAGATTTTTTCCCAACTACTATGACACTTTGGGTTTAAAGATTCTTTGGTCCTTTTGTTAAAACAAATAAGAAAAATTTAATTTATTCAATATACCCTGAAGCTCTCACACCCATGCCTGCATATACAAGCAAGCTGAAATAAGAAAGGGGGAAAAAGCATATGCATTATTCCAAAATTGTTTCTTACAATGATTGCAAAACAGTGTCTGACTGAAAGAAATAAATATGCCTTGGATTTCTAGAAATTGATATCTAGAGTGGTTCAGATTTTGCTTAACATCAAATTTCCTTTTTGAGACTATTTATCCTTGGAGGGCAGAATTAATTTAGATTAACAAAAACCAGTATATGATGATTTTGAGTATTTAGGTTCTGAAGAGTAATGAAATACGGTGTTCATATTTTTCTCTTAATCAACAAAGATGCTTATTTACATTCATCCTTGAATTACTGTAGTCCTTCTGGAGCACAGGCCTTTAAAATAATTTCTTAGTTATGAAATTCAGCTTCTTTGAAAGTGATCTTTCTTACATAATAGCACCTAAATATGGGTTTTGATTATATTACTATGTGATCAAGCATTCTCTAACTCCTCTCCTTCCCATCCAAGGGCAACCAGACCCAAATGGAAAAAAAATATCATCAGTTATTGTTTAGGGTTAATTTAACAGATAATTTAACTTCAAACAACAATGATCAGGTCATTACATTTCAGAGCAATGAGAAAATGAAAGAACCCAGAAACAATTCTCCCTAACTCCACTATAGTTTTTGGTTTTTCTGTCCAATCAACAGCATCAACAACGTCTGCCCTACAGACATAGAGTAAGATATGTTTGCACCTTAAAAGTGCTCTGATTCAAAGAATGAGACACTAAGGGGAGCAAAAGGTGGGGGGGTAGCCAAACTGAAGAAGACAACCCAATTCAGGGAGTGCTAGCCCTGTAAGAAAATTCAACCTAAGGCGAAAATGAATAACCAAACGTGTCTGGCAACAGAACACTTTCATTACGACACGAATCCTCAAATCTCGCAAAGTGCACTGTGCTTTCCTCCCATGCAGCTTTTCCGCAAGGCCAAAGACCAGGGGAGAGGATCATATGGGTTAAGCAACGGACTGCCAAAAAGACGCGGGGGCATTTTCTCTCTCCTCTCACCTCCACAGACAGAATTTTGAGAATTATTTAATATTATTTTAAATGCCTTTTCTGATGACAACAATTTCAAGATTTCTGCCTACCTCAAGTTTTAATAGAGGGCCAGGTGAGGCTGGAGTTAGTGTCGAAATTGGGTCTTCTGGGGGGGGGGCAGTTGGAAGTGGACGAGCTCTATTCTGCCTGTCCTTTTCTTCCCATCCTCTTTCCAAATTGAAGCATCCCAGAGAATCTCCGGCACTCACGGGATGCTCTCTGCCACCCAAACCCCGGGCACCCTCTCTCCAACCCTTAATGTTAAGGTAACTCTTATTCAAGGCCAGCTCTTTTCCTTTAAGAACCCTTCACCTTGGACCACAGGCTTGGGCAGAAGGGAAAATGGGGTAGAGAGCGAAATAGAACAGGAATAGGGAGTAGAAAAGAGAAAAGATGTCTATTACAGAGAAAACAGTTTTATCAACTAGCAGATAAGTGCTGAGATCTGAAACCGCACCAGGTAAATAAAAAGAAACAACTTTCAGGGAGGAAAAGGGTGGGGTGGGGGTGGGGGGACAAGAATAAAAAGAAAAAAAGGTGGGGAAGCGCGCCAGCCAAGGCTGTGGAGTCAATTTTCCTGGCATCAGGCAGTGTGAGCTACCAAACTCTAAACTCTCCTTGTCCTGGGCAAGAGCGCCCTCACCTTGCTGCTCCTTGCTCAGCGTCGGGCTTCGCGTCCGCGGGAATCTCGGCCGCCACTTCCCGAAGCGCCTCTCCTACCCCGCTACCGGCCGCCAGCGCCGCCCGGACTCAGCAGCCCAAATCACTTTTCTACTTGATTCCAAAGGCCGAGAAAACAACGCGGCTGGATTCCTGCCGCGCCACCGTGCCCTTCTCCAGCTTCACCCAGGAGTCCCTGAGGCGCCGGGAAGGCTAATAGGAAATCTCGGCGAGGGCTCCAAATACACTTCGGGTGAAACTAACCTGTGTCTGGCGCGCCCCGGGCACTCTCGGGACAGCCAGGCTCTCGAGCTCACACTGCTGTCTCCTAAGTGTGCATTAAGAATCAATTATTTGCCTGAGATTCCCAAAGCCGGGAACTGGGATATTCCCATCAGGGACAAAGTCAAGCCCAGAACGGTGCGCTTTTCCCGAGTCCTCCGAACAGGCGGAGGAGTAGCCTCCCACCCCCGTCCCGCCGCACTGTACCTGGAGCTGTTCCGCTAAATCCCGCGGGGACCCTCGCCTGACCCAGGCCAAGGAGCTGGGGGCGGAGGGCCAGATCTGGGAGAGGTTGGCAAAGTTAGTGTGAAAATAGAGGGAGGAGGGGCGTACTCAAAAAAAAAAAAAAAAGGGGGGGGAGAGAAAGAGAAGAAAAGAAAAAAGAACTTCAGAATTAGACAAGTCCTTGGCTCTGGAGCAAAGAGCTCTGTCTCAAATAGGGAGAACAAATGCCTAAGAGTTTGAACGTTAAGAAAGGTCCGTTAGGGAATTCTGGAAGCTGCGGCAAGACTCAGAAATCTTATTTCCACCAATTGAATTACTCGCACTTTGGGACCTATTTCAGTCTCCCACTACCCCTCCTACGCATAAATTCAACTCGTTTTCTCTTCATCCCTGTTTGCCATCTCTTCATCCTCTTTACTTAGGGATCCACGGTGCCTTTCTGCCGACGTGGAAAAATCATGCATTCTCTCAGCTACTTCTGTTGATAGCGCGCCCGCTAAGAAAATTTTTCCAAAAGAAAAGGAGCACTTTAGCCCCGGACCTCAAAGACGCGGTTTAAGCCTTAGTAAAAAGCAATCTGGTGTAGCTCTCCTCCCTCCGAAAAGCACTTGCACTTACCAATCTTGGGGTAAGAGTGTCCCAGTCCTTAAATCTTTTTCTTCGGCATCCTTCGGCCAACACCAGGCAGAGTCTTGGGTGAAGGGAAAAAACAGACAGAAATCGGAAGGGAGAAAAGAGACTCAAACACAACACTACACCATATATTCCCCAGAGCCACTTTGGCCTACATCCTCGGGACATGGTCCAGGCAAACTGACCGCTAGAGTGGGGAAAAGGTCGGTTTGGGGGCCAAACACCCAAGAGGTGGATTATTTTAACTGCTGGTGGTTGGGGGAGGAGAGGCCCTAGAAAGAAGGTAGGGAAAGGGGGATGACTGGGATGAGAACACGCAAAAGGAAAACACGCAAAAGAAAATCGAGAATGAAAGCCCTTTTGAACTCTTACAGGTAGGTAGTTTTTAGGAAGAATGCAGACGTGTGTACTCGCGAAAGGAAAATCTAGATGACCCCTGTTCTTTCCTTATCTCCAGGATTTGGCCTCAATTGGCTTCAAGTTGAGGAGGGGCGAAGGGGAGAATTTTAATTCAAATTTCACCTACCCCGCTTGTTGGAATGGCTGCGCAGATTTTCACGTTGGAGAGTTCCATCTGTCTGGCAGAAGCTGGAGTGGTGTTGGGGGCAGGTTATCTGGTGAAGTAGGAATGTACAGGAACCCCGCCCTCTAGGCACAGTTATACAACCCCAGCAACCCGTCTCAGCCAGCTCTAAAACCTCTAATGATCTTCACCTTCACCCTTTGTTAGCCTATTTCTCCAGCAGGCATTTAGTTCCAAACACAACTAGCCACTTTAGATATTTATAAAATTAATTTCTCAAAAGCAAAATTATTTCAACACAAACAGATTCCTCAACAATGTTGTAGGAAACAGTTTTTAAAAACCACATTTATATATTTAGAGCTCTAAATATATTCAATTTATCCACCTACTTGGGTGAAATATCCACCAACTTAAATATATACAATTATATCAATACTCTACAGGACTCATTTTTTGGCCTCTCTACACTTGATTGTATGCAAGTTATAAAAGCCACATGAAATCTTCTATTGCCATAAAGATACTTGAATTGAATTTTGTTAGTTCTGGACTTCATGTTCACTTGACTTCCAATTTTGTAACAAGTTGGAGAAACGTATTTGGAAGAATTCTCTCACTGCTCTAGTTTAAATGATTTTCTCCATGTTTTATATATCAATAATCTATATTAACTTTGTATCAGACACATTCAAGTAAAATACTTTAACCTGGAGATAAACTGCAGTTTGATAATTCAAGTTTTAGGCTGTGATCATTTTCAGTTCTAAAATCTCAAAAAGAACAAACTTCCTCTCATTAAAAATAATTATTAGTATGAAAGAAGAAAAGCTTCTAAAAGTTTTGAAGTGTTTTTCTGGCATAAGCTAATTTTAACTGGAAAAAGTTGGTGATAACAAATATCAACACAATATTACAACCAATTTGTTGCAAAAAAAAAATCTATTAAATGCCATGCTAGAACACTGAATGCCTTTGAAAAAGATAACTTGAGAGATGACGGGACAGATTGAGATAAATGAAATGTTCATATTGGGCTTTGGGAGGCCTTCACAAATTTCTCTCTGTATATCCTTCTTCCTCTTTTGTATGCCTATTCAACAAGCTATTCTTACTTCTAGTCACATCCATTATATATGTAACTTGGAGATGTATCCAAAGAGACCTTCCACTCCAGTCTTTAGGTCCTATGAATTCAAAGAAGTCAGTTTTAAGTTTGACCTCAAAGTATGAAGTTTGTCATTGAAATTTGATTTCTCAAATCATGCAAATAAACATTTATCACAAATAAGTATGCTTATTTAATATGGCCAGAAAAAAAAAAAACTCATGGAGTAACTCTTTCTTCTCTATGTCCCTTTTACCACAATACAAGAGTTAAACTTTCTTTTTAACTTTTGATAGGCAAAAGACTATTTCTTCTGTGCCAACACATTCTCATTCCACAAATAAAATCCATGGTAAGAGCAAACAATACATCATCACCTTTTTCAATCTAAACACATGCTTTTCGTTGAGCTGTTTTTGTTCACAAATATGTAATGGGGATTTCCCTTGCCTAACCTCATTCACTTAGACTCTATTACTATTTTTAATGTCAGTCATAAATTTAGCTTCTAAAACAATTTATTTGTGGAATTTTCTTTTATGCTTCATTCTGAAAAACTGTT
This sequence comes from Mellivora capensis, assembly GCA_004024625.1. Taxonomy (NCBI): domain Eukaryota; kingdom Metazoa; phylum Chordata; class Mammalia; order Carnivora; family Mustelidae; genus Mellivora; species Mellivora capensis. The sequence goes on along the minus strand of PISX010000834.1, from coordinate 14,779 downwards.
AGATATCAAGAAGTTGGACCTCTGCTTGAAACTGCTCTCTAAGAAAATAAAATCATGTCCAGTCTGCTTAAAGGAGATAATTAAACTAGCTGTCTTGGTATATTTCAGTCTATTTCCCATTTGTGTATATTTGGTTCCAGCTCTTTTAATTTTCCTGGACTTTATCTTTCTATCTTTCTTTGAGAGCACACTCTTTCTCTTTCTTTCTTTCCTTCTTGATCTTTCTTTCTTTCTTTCTTTTTGGTAGTAGGAGATGCTCCCCCCACCCCAGATCCTCTTTCCCTTTCTTCTGTCTCTCTTCCTCTGTCTCTCCCTTCCACAACCCACCCATCCCTATGTCCCAATATTAACTATTCTGCATTTCTATTTCAGTCTATTTGAGTCAGCTTGCTTCTCCTAAGCTTTTTTTCTTTTTTCTTCCTTTTTTTTTTTCCCCCTGAGCAACTCTCTTAAGTGTTTGCCGATAACATCTTGGGGACAGATTATTTTTCATTGGGCCCATTGTAAGAAGTAGCCAGCTTATTGCATTACTGCAGAACACATTTCAGACTATACAATTGTAACAAATGAACAACTTGTCCTCCATAGACTCTCCACAGGATCCAATTAGTTACTAAATCTTTTACTTAGGTTTTCTAATTATTTTCTGGAGCCATAGCAATTGGGATGCTGAAACAATTCAAAAAATGTTTTTTGTTTCAGATTGATATATATATATATGCATATATATGCATGCATATGTATACTGTAAGTTAAAACAAAATTATGACTGTAAGCAAAAGGAACAAATCTCTAGATTAAATTATACAGACACTTAAAAGGGAATCAAATAAATACCTCTATGTTGTAAGAATGAAAGAAAAGGAGAGAGAGGCATTTTACTTCTTCTGAACATCTAGAATTTTAAGTTGTTATAATTAAAAATAAAATATAAACATTGATCTGAAAGTCATTACAACAGGTGATCACTTGAGCAAATCTATATTGCAACTTCAGCACATCTTTATTAGAACTCTTTCATTGTGGGTAAACAGCCACAAAAATAAATGCTGACTTAGAAAGTATAAATACAAATATTTAAACAAAAATATTTGCAGCATTCATAGCGCAAATTGTACCTGAACTGAAGGGCTCTGTGTGTCTATATATATATTACATATGTGTGCATTATATTCACTTCTATCTAGCCATATACATATATTTATTTATAATTTGCCAAATGCTATAAACAAGATACCTGAAACAAAATATATAAAAAGCATTCTATCAACTGATTTGAAAATAAACACAAGGTAAATAGCTATGCACATAAAATTATCATTTTTTTTGCTGTATATCTACAGAAACTTGAAGATATCAGCTGAAAAGCCTATACTTTCTTTAAAGCTAGTGTTTATTAAATAGCCTGCTCCTTGTAAAATTTGATTCCACAATGGAAAAAAAAATACTATTTTAATTTTTAAAGTCTCAATTCAAATGAAGGAGCAGTTAAATTTTAGTTGGCTGAAAAAGCCTTTGAATTCCCTAGAACTTTAATGGTCTTTTAAAAATTAGCTCTATTTAATAAAAGAGACAAAAGTATCAAGATATATATGAATTTAGCCTATTTTTTATTTCTGTGTGTTCATAGTAAACATTTTTGTAAGTGACAAACACGGGCATATGACCACAGTATCACAATCAAGAAATTTTAAGACAACATTAACAATCACTCAAATTTATGCGGCATTTGCGCAACACAGGTTACATATTTGCAAGGTTTACCTATAAGTACAATAGGTATTAACATTTCACTACATTTAGAAAAAATAAAAGTGACCTGTTAGTGACCACATACATCAAAATATACACAACACAAACTGAAGGCAATCATTAATTTTGTCCCCTTCCGATTCATTTGAATGGGCAGTGCTGCCAACTGAAACAACTTTCCTTTTTTTGTTTTTTTTTGTGTTTTTTTTTTTTAATACTTAGCATACCAAGTGCATTTTAGAACCCAATCTTTGGTCTAAAAGTAAACAAAAGAAAAAAAACAGTTTTTTAAAGAAAAGGACAAAACAATAAATGGCCAAAATAATTTCCTGGGCACCTTTACTACGAATGCTTCTTAAATACAAATTACAGTTTAACATTTTAAAACTTTCCCCATAATTTAGGTTGTTCTCAAGGTCTGCGTCCACCATAAAGATCCATGATAACTTATAATACTGCACACATGGAAATCTGGTGGCTCTTAGAGATAGACTTGTCAGGTTTGAATGAAATGGCAAAGCAGTCACTATTTAGATACACATTCTACTATAATTTTGACTTCCAAACCTTATATTCTACAGTGTATTCTCCCCACATTGCACCTCGCTGACACTCCACACCTTGTTAGAATAATAAACAATCCTAAAGACTGAACAAACGTACAGAAATGGGGGGGGGGCTTAATAAAAAATACCTGGACTTATTTTTTAATTATCATTTACAATGCAAATGTGTGTAAAACGTTCACTTACAGTCTGGTCCCCGGGATGTTAATGTATTAAAGGGTTGGAAGAAGACCCCTGATTTTGATGTGTGAAATAATCAGACAGTCCCCCGGACAGTCCCGTCGTGAAACTTGGCAAAGAGGGTCTTAAAGACTCACAGGGCAGGGTCGAGGGGGCCTGCGGAGATGTGGAGGAGGACGCGGCCCGGGCGCTCATGGACGTGCTGCTCTGCGAAGTCATTGACGGGTGCGGGACGTGGGGGAAAAAGTAACTGGTCTGGCCCGCAAGCAGGTTGACCGAGCAAGGGTTGAGGGAGTAGGTCCCGGAGCAGGGCACCGACAGGCCGCAGGGCACCGAGGCAGCGAGCGCGGCGGCCGTGAGGTGGTGCGTGGCGTACGGGATCTCCCCGTTGACCAGCCGGTCCACGCTCAGGCCGTTGGCCGTGGAGAAGGAGTGGTTGTTGCCCAGCGAGTTCTGAGTCAACACGGAGCTGTAGGGCATGGGGTGGCTGGGGTAGGCCGACGTGGTGCCGTTGTAACTCAAAGTGCTGCTGGCGCGGGGGTGGTGCAGGGACAGGAAGGGCGACATGGGCCAGTAGAGGGAGCCGGCGCGGTCCATGAAGGTGAGGCCGGTGGAGGTGAGGCGCGCCCCGCGCTTGAAGGCCAGCTTGGCCCGCGACGTGGTGGAGCGACGCCGCAGCTTGCCCGTGGTGCCGCCGATGAACACGTCGTCGCTCGACGGGTCCAGCATCCAGTAGTTGCCCTTGCCCGGGTCGTCGTAGTGGCGGGGCACCTTCACGAAGCACTTGTTGAGGGACAGGTTGTGGCGGATGGAGTTCTGCCAGCCCTGCTTGTTCTCGCGGTAGTAGGGGAAGTTCTTCATGATGAACTCGTAGATGCCGTTGAGCGTGAGCCGCTTCTCCGGGCTCTGCCGGATGGCCATCATGATGAGTGCGTTGTAGCTGAACGGCGGCTTCTCGTACTTGCCGTTCTTCTTCTCGCCCTCCTTGCCCCCCTCCCCGTCCTTGCCGCCCTCGCCCGCCCCCTTCTTCTCCTCCCCCCCGGCGCCGGCGCCCTTCTCTTTCTCGTCCGGCCCGACGGGCGCCAGCTCCCCGGGCCCGCCGCCCGGCTCGCCCTTGCCGCCCAGCCCGTCCGCTTTGGCCCCGTCCAGGGCGGCGGCCGGCGGCGGCGGCGGCGGCGGGAGCAGCAGCTGCTGGGGGCCCTTGTCGTCGTCGGCTGCCGGGGCGCCCCGCGCCTGGGGGGGCTGCGGTGCCTGGGGCGGCGGCGGCGGCGGCGGCGGCGGCTGCTGCTGCGGTGGCGGTGGCGGTTGCGGGGCGGGCGGCGGCGGGTGATGGTGGTGGTGGTGGTGGTGGTGGTGGTGCTGGGGGTGGTGGCTGTTGTGGTGGCCGTGGCTCGCGTGGTGGTTGTCGTTCTGGACCGCCTCTGGCACCAGGCTGTTGATGCTGAACGAGGACTTGGGGATCATTTTCACCTCTTTCCTATCTCCCATGTCCAGCATCACCCAGTCGTCGGGGGGGAAACGGCGGCGGCGGCGGCGCGGGAGCGGGACAGCGGCGCGGCGGGCGGCGGCGACCGGTGGGTGCCGAGCGGGGCGCGGGCGGCGCGGGCGGCGGCGGTGGCACTGAGCGCTCCGGCAGCAGCGCAGTTGGACCGCAGGCTCCGGCGCTGGCAAGTCATGTAGCAAAAGCAGCAACCACCCCTCAGGAATTAGAAGAAAAAAAAAAAAAAAAAAAGGAAAAGAAAAAAAGAAAGAAAGAGAAAAAAGAAACAACCACCGCCCCGGGGGTGAAGCTCCCTCGCTCCCAACTCTACTTCTTGGTCTCCCCCCCACCCCCCGCTCCCCCCCCCTTCTGCTGCTTCCTCCTCCTCCTCCTCTCGCAGCAGCAGTCACAGCAGCAGCAGCAGCAGCCCAAAGGGGGGGAGAGCCGGGCGGCGGGCGGGCGCGTCCCGGAGCGGCCGCGGCGAGGCTGGGGAGACAGCGATCGAGGCGGCTATAGCCACAATTAATTTTCCGAGCTACAGGCGCACACTAGGGCTGTAAAAAAATTTTTGGTTTAACCTTTCCTACCGCTGGGCCAATCAGAGCTGGCGGCGTGCGGGAGCGTCTCTCCTGCCGTCGACCAATCGGCGGATCTGGGCCCACCCACCCCCGCCCCGCCCGCTGGCTCCCGCCCCCTCGGCGCTCGCCTCCCCCTCACCGCGGGCCTGGGCCTCGCGGCCGCGCGGAGCCGCGCAGGGATACGCCGCCGGGAGCACGCTGCGCCGCGGCCCTTCTCTGCGCCCCCTCCACCCCCTCCACCCTGCGGGTCTGCCCAACCGAAATCCCCCTCTTAGGACAAATATCTCACATTTCTGGCTGCCTTCGCACTGTATTGGGTCATTTTCTTTTGAGCGTCAATATTTGTCGTTATTGATTAAAGTTTGTATTCAATTTTTTTTTTTTTTAAAGCGGGGGCGGCGGCGGCAGCGGTGGTGGAGCGAAGAGTGGGAGTGCAGGGAGAGGATGCAAGGACAGGGCAGGAAATGGAGGAGGAAGAGGCGAGGCGCTCCTTTCCCGAGTCGGCCCTGCAGGCCCGGGTCGGCATTTCCGAGCCCGTAGGAAAATTGTGCCCCTTGTAGGTAACACTCCAGCGAGGCTTTGGATGGTTGGGGAGGGAAGGCCCACCCCTGGTGTGGGGAGGGGGGTGTCCTGCACCTTGGGGGAGGAGGGTCTGGATGGGGTTTGGAAACGAAGGGATGAGGAGGAGGAAGTGGGCTGGCGGGCGCGGGGGCCAAACAGGGGTTACTTACTCAGTTCCTGCGGCCGGGCGGCGGCGAGCTCGGAGCTCGGGCGCCGCGGGGAAGCCGGGCCTGGGGTCCCGGCGCTGCTGCGGCGGGCGGGGGCGGCTCAGTGGTGGGCGCCTATGAGAGCCTTCCGAAAGGAGGGGTGCTCAGAGAGAAAACAATACCAAACAATCTCGAAATAAACCAGGTAACACATGCTATGTATATGTGTCTCTTCCTTCCCCTTCTCTCCTGCTCCAGACCGTCGCTCACACGCTGGGTGACTCGGTGTCGTTTTCTCTTCGCCGCTCGAGCGTCTCCTCAGCTTCTAATCCGAATTGGAAGCGAGTAGCCGCGAGCGATCACCCTGGAAATGTTTCATTTTGCTTGTTGACATTGGAGGGAAAATAAGGGTGGGCGGCTATTTCTTTCCGTTTTTTTTTTTTTTTTAAGCCTTCCTGTTTTCACCCCCTCTTTTCTTTTTTTCTTTTCGTTTCTCAAATGCTTTTGATTTGTGCGGGCCTTAATGCTGAAATAACCGCATGCTGAAGCCAGCCCTTTCCCACTCTGAATGCAGATGGAAGGCAACTAGAAGCCTTGGGTACGTGGGTCCCACAATCCCAGCTTCTTGGGCTTTAGAACTGGGAAGGTTCGGTTGAGGGCTGAAGTGAGTGGGGAGATTGTGATTCGGGGGCTTTAAAAGGATCCCGTGGCCAGGGGCAGGGCTAAGGCCCAGCATTTCCCAGGGATTGGAATTTGGTGCGGAGCACACTGATCAAAGGCTGTTTCATCCCACATGGGTATGAAACATACCACATTTTACGGAGGATGTAGCCCTAGAGAAGAGGGAGGTGGAGGAGCAGCATAAACGAAAGGCACTTTCCCCCTCCTCTGTAAAATAATCATAAAATGTAAACATTTACTAACTTTGATAAACTATCAAATTGGCAGATTTAGTATTTAGAAAAAGGAAGAAAAAGCAATGCCTATGTGTGATGTTAAAGTTCAATTCTCATATAAAGAATGCAGTTGATGAATACAAGAATACTCAGGTTAATATGGAGTTATTGCACTCTCCTCACCCCACTCCCTACCTTGAAATCCAGAGGAAGAGAAAGCGAGAATAAAATCTGAAGAGAGTAACAATTACAAATAGCTAGTGATTTTTAAAATCTCTGTTAGGAATACTGTAAAGAAACTTTGAATATTGGACTAACCTCATCTATCCTTCCACTGTATGTATGTATCCCCCCTCCCATTTCTACATATTACCTTACTTAAGCTATATTTACATGTGGGAAAGTTCAAGGGTCCCAACTATAAACGTTGATAGTGACATGGTCCCAAACACTGACTTCTAAGCTCCAATTTCTTACAGAGCTGGGTGAGCTAATGGGCTTTGGGGACTGGTTGGAGAGATCTTGGAGCCTTCCTCTTCTTTCTGCTTACTTTCCTCCTTTCACTCTTCCCCCCACCCCAGGCCTGTTATGCCTACTCTTCCTCAACTCACTTTCCTCCCTCCTCTCTTCTTCCCCCCTCCTCCCCACTCACTACCCCCCCTTATCCTCAGCCTATTCCTCTCCCTCACTCCATTCCTCCACCTACTCCTCCCCATTTCTCCCCCCACAACCCCCCTTCTCATCATCACTTATAATGGCACACAAGGGCTCCCTCTGAGGTGGACGGCCCGGTACGTTTTCGTAGTCGGTCTAGCGTGAAATGATTCGGTGTAACCGGATTCTTGGGAAAGGACAGGTTACGTAAACATTTACTGATGTGGAGTAACTATACTATTTGTACTCTGATATGCAGGAAGGAAAGTGTTGATTAACACAGAAGAAAAAAAAGCGAAATTAGCTGATTGCATGCTCATAAGTGCAAGCTGTCATTGAACTGCTTTTAAAATAGACACAGCTGGGTGTTTGTGTTGAAAAATTTCTTGTGTTTTTGCTAATACTGAAATAAGCATGATTTTGTATACCAAACATTTTCAGATCATTAAAATTTGTAATCTGTGCTGGTTTTAAACACAAAGAAAAGAAACAGAATCATTTCGATGTAAAATTTGCTGATATTATATTAACTCAATCAGGTCTGTACAAATTGTGCATTGTGCCTCCTAAAATCTGTTTGATCAATTTAATACACAAAGTGCCAAACGTGGGTATTGTTTGTTAACATTGGACATTTTATTCAAATCTGAGCTCAGCAGCAAACTGGATGAACATTCCTTGAATACAACACCAGCACTGACTGATGAATTTTTAATGTTTTAAAGGTGTTTCTTAGGTCAAAGCTGAGTGTGCATTGTTTCGTAATCTTGCATAAAATTTTAGCAGGTGAAAATAAGTTTTTCTTTTGTTTACTTTCAAAAAGCAAAAACTGGGGTCTGCTAATGAGAGCTGTAATAATCTTGTTTGATGTGCCAGGAGCTTATATTGACTGGGAAAATATTTTGCATGCAAATTAAGAATGTGTTATATTATTTTAAGGATTGCATGGATGCAAGTCTCAAAATAGGATATTTTTGTAAGAATAAATGGATTATACTTTAATATAATCATTGTAAAGATCTATTCTCCCTAATAACAGAGGTCATTTGCAATCTGGGGGGAAATGATTTTATTAGCCTTTTAATAATTTTAATGGACTTCATGGTGAGATAGAGTACTATATATATATAGGTGTGGGGGTAGGCTTGTTCAACAAAACATGCACTATTTACTCAGCAGCCCACATTTGTCTCAGCAATGGCTTCTTTTTAGAGCTGCTACTAGATGAAATGGAGGGGGAGGGGGTACTTGGGCAGAGCATTGTGCAAGTTGAAAGTCCCTGGATGGAGCTTTGTAAATCCTACCGGTCAATTTGGGTGCAAATTGGATTTGAAGGACTGCCCACGTCCACCTCGGGCTTCTGTCCTAAACACATGAAGCCCCAACTCTATTTCTACCTCACTCAGTCCCTATGATTACTTTCAGAAGACAGAGGGCATTCAGTGGTCTCAGATCTAAAACAAATTCTGTATCATTCTACTAGTTTCCCATCATCATCTTCATCTCTCACACAAGAACATCTATAAATGTACACCGTTAATGAATCAAAGCATAAGTCAGAGCAAATGTAATTTTCTGGTATAAAAGTGGTAAACATCTCTCCCTCTCTGTCTGCTGTCCTACCCCACCACCTCCCCCCAAAAGAGGACAGGCCTTGTAAAGAGTGAGAAGTTCCAACAGAAGAATTGCTTGGGTAATGAATTAGATTTTTTCATCTCTAGTTTTAATTAATAACCAAGGCTCCATAGCCTATTGTTTCTGAGTAGGGAGCAGCACATTTAGTTTTTTTTCATTTGGCGGTGTTACATTAAGTCTTCCTTAAGGCCCTTTTCCTGCTTTCTGTCCGTTTTTCACTTCTTTTTCCCCTTGTTACCTGCTGGTTAGAGGAGGGAGGGCTATTCTTAACCTAAAATTCACTTTGCTTTCCGCTCCCTGGACAGAGTGTCCTTGGAGTGGCATCAAGCTCTGGCTAAAGCTCTCTTCCTGCAGATGCATAGGGAGTTCCTGGCCCTGTGACATTTGGGAACAAGTGGAACTCATGCAGAGGCATCCAGGTATTTCCAGAGACTGAAGAGAGAGGTCTGCAATCCCTTCCTAACAGCAGGTAATGGTGCTAACATTTAGTGATTATAAGTTACTCTTTAGCGTGTTGTATCCTTGTTCTGTGGGTTTTGGTTACAGGTTATACGATTAGGTTTGCGAGAACAGTAGTGAACTAAACTTCTCAGTAAGAGGTCTTCACACCAGGGAAGTGTTACTTTTCTGCAGCAGCCCTGCCTCGTCACTCATTAGGGAGCTGCAGGTTGTCAAGCGGTTGCTCTTACCACGCACGCGCGCACCCCCAATATCTCCGGGGGCGCGCACATGTGTGCGAGCATGTGTGCACGCGCACAAGCACAGACACACACACGCGCGCACACACACACACACACACAGCACTAAAACTAAATTAAGAAGCCGATGATTAAGACAAGCCTCTACTAGGCCTGTCATTTCAGCATCCTTCCATCATAACATTGTGGCACTGGCAATTTTGCTTGAGAACCTTGAGGAAAAAAAAAAAAAACTATGGGAGAGCCTCGTATTTGAGAATCGAAATATTTAACTGGTATAAGCTATCGAAGCTGCTTCGGAAGTGAGAAAGTCCAAGGTGAAGAAAGAAGAAGAAGGCCTGCATAGAGACCCCTGGGACTCCCTAGGCAGGTTTCTTAGATGCTGTCAGAGGTCCCAAGCTCTCTGAAGGCAAGTACATACTCATCCAAAGAAACCGCAGGAGATCTGCAACAAAATACGCTTGGGAGTAGCTTCTTCCCATTGAAGAGCCAGGCAGAGAGATGGACAATGAAATATTATCACCCCAGGGCCAAGGACTTTTAAAAAGTCTCTTGGAGCCTTTCTGTCAAATGCTCTACACGTATTTTGTAAATACATATTGCCCACTATCCTTTACTTGTTTCCCTTTATTTGCCAGCACCTCAAGACCTTGGGGGCAGGGTAGACAATTTTCAGAAGGAGTTGAGTCTCTAATAGTTTAAGGGCAAGCCAGTTCCATTTCTTGACTTGATCCAATTGGGAGATATGATCCTACACCTTTTGGGCAAGATGCTCTGAGAGGTTTTCTCCTCTACTTGCCCAAGGAAATGGCACAGCTCTTCTTTCAAAGGGGCCAGGAAATGCTAAAGAGAAAGACAAAGAGTTGGAGGGGTTATGGTAAAGGAGAATGACGAGAATGATGGAGGTTTTTAGCTTTAACCCTGGAGTCTATCTGAAAAGGGAGGAATTGAGACTTGGCAAAAGTCAGCACACAAGATAATGGATTTTCCATCAGTGGGACACCAAAAGAGGGAGAAAAAGAAAGACTTCATAAATAATATATCAGGCTGAAAGGAGAACTTACAGGCCTCAAAATGCTGAGCTCCTAACTATCCTGTCACTATTCTCCTTAATTAGTTGGAGCTTCAATTTGATTTCCCATAGGAGCCTGAATAATCTACTTTGGGAAGTGTTATAGCACTCTTCGGAGAATGTGGCGCATCCAGTCTCCTCTATTTTGAAGCACCCTTCTAACAGGCCCCCCAAACTCCGGTCGTTGTGAGGAAAGATGGATTGGTGCTAGTTGAGGTTTTTAGATGGTCAACTCTCAAAGGTACACGGAGAGCACTGAACAGCCCAGGGTCCCTATAGGAGAGTGATGAGTGTATTTGAGAAACTGTTCATACCCACTAATGGTCTGTGAAGGAATGAGAAGAGAGAAAACTGCAAGCGTTTGGGTGGGCAGGACAGAAGGCACGCTGAGAACCCTCCATCACAGAGTCGCTCTTCTCATGGGGAAAGTCAAATGAGAGAAAGTAAACTGTTTGCTAATCCAGTACATCAACTCCCTTTCTAAAAACCCAGATAGACAAACCAATGAGCCAGTTTTGACTTCCTGCCTATCTCATACCCACCTGCCTCCTCACTCTGGAACTGCGGTTCCTGTAGGTCTCCCTCCTCCCTCTCCTAATAGAGAAGGAAGGAATATCTATTGAAGCAGCGTTTCCCAAAAGATCCCCATCTCCACCCCCCCCCCCCACCCTGGGAGACTTTAACCCGGACAATTCCTGGTGAGGAGTGTCGCGGAGTCCTGGGCCCGCCGCTCCTGCCCGCACAGACCTGCGCGCCTGCCCGGAGCTCCTTTGTCGCGGAGCCTGCCGAGCGCAAGCAAGCTAGAGGACTTGCTTTTAGGTTTTGTTTCCAGATTTCCCCCCTTTATAGTTACCTTTCCAGACGAGTTGTCTCGTGTTTGCTCATCACGCCGAAAGCATGCACACAGATCAATATTTTTGGGCTAAGAGGTCATGTGCTACGATGAACGCGGAGGAAAAAAAAAAAAGAGACCAGTTAATGGTTTTAAGCTTGTTATTTGTATAAAGCACAGCTCAGAGTTAAAAGACTAGGGTACGTGCAAGTGAAGTTAATGCGAATGTTCAGTTACGTGTAAGGGGTGTTGAACCCTCTAGGGGAGACCAGTTATACCCCTATGTCTCTCCTGCCCTTCGGAAGGAGCCGCATGCAGGGAGGAGAGGAGCGGGCAGGGTAAGCTAGACGCAGTCACGTCAGGAACAAGTTTCCGCTAGCGTGTGAAAACAAAACACCCGACTCCTCCATTTCAGAATCTACAACAAAGGTAGTGGGGGGTGGGGATGGTCACTTTTATTTTAAAGACAATCCTAGATTCTTGTTTACCAATTTTAGTATCTACCTTCTGGGTTTGTCCTAAGGCATGCAGGAGAGAAAGTAATGTTCAGGGAAAAAAGCACGGTCGGCAAAGTTGGGCTCGTGAATGTGTGAACTATGAATCACCACGGTGAAGAGGGTTTTTTTGTTGTTTGTTTGTCCCCCCCCCCCCCCCGTTTCCTTTTCTCTTTGGAGCGTGAACTTGTTAGATAAGATAGATGAGGCCACGGGGAAGTGGAAACGCTGAAAAAGCCCAGCTCCTTTGGAGAGCAGCCTGGCAGGCGGCGGAGCGCTGTCTAGGAGCTGAGCGGCGCGGGGCTTGCTCAGGAGCTGTCCCAAATCCTGCCTTCGCGGCCACAGGCGACACCCAGCACTGCGCTGGGATCGCTGCCCAAGCAGCCTACCCTTTGGCCTTGGAGTAAACAACCCAGAAGATGCAAGAAGGCTCCTAATTGAGCTGAGTGTCTGCTCTTCAGCTCCGAACACTAAACTGGGCCCGCAGGTTTTCTGGAGGAAGTTGGAAGTCTGACCACAAAACAAGCAAAGGATGGGAGACACTGGATTTTAGAAAAGTCTGGAGTTATACATGAAATGTTATTTTTCTCATTAATTAGAAGTAATTCTCTTTCTCTATTTATATGTATGTACACGCTATTGACTAGGTACCACGATTTACTTGAAAAATGCTTAGAGTATCTTTAGGACACACTCCTCATTCTTTGTCTCCTCAAGCATTCTCAGCTGATAGTGTAGCTGGTTGGGATCAATTAGCAGTGGATTTTGCCCCAAGACTGCTCCCCAGGGCGGACAAATGGAGCCAAGTCATCTCCAGCGATGTTTTTCGCCCACGTGCGTATCCCCGCCAGGGCTTTAGAAACAGTTCAAAATCCCCAGCCTTGGTTTCACTTGATTTTGTTGTTGTTGTTGTTATTGATAAATATTGGGTCATACACAAGGCACTTGTCAGAGACTTTGGCTCAATCTCGCAGCTGCAGCTCCTAGCGGGGCGTTTGAGTCGTGTCCTGGGAACTGAAGGGATTTATTGGGAGAAGAATTGCACATTCTCTGTTTCCTCAGTTGCAGAGATGGTCTCCCAAAATCCTATGTCCCGTCTGCTGTCACGTTTATTTCTTGATTTGTTCAGATATGTGAACATTGGGTAGATGCATGTGTCTTTTCATGTATCTTTTTATTGAAATTGTCTTTTAAAAAAGAGGGAGAAACTTATTGATCCTTGTTCTCTAGGTATATCTGAACATAAAGAACATAGGCGAATAGATAGATAATTGTAATTATGGGTTGGGTAGGGGTTTCCTGGTGGTGCTTGTTGGGTAAGTAAGACATTTGGGGGTTGTGTAATTAGAGTAATATATACAGTTTATCCTTCGGCTGTGCTGTGCATACTCTTTCCCTTGATACATATTGCACATGAACTGAACCCATGGTTGGCTTGTCTTGGCATGTTTGAAGCTCCAGACACCCAACAGTATCATTACAGGAAAGAGACAAAACCCCAAAGACTCCAGGCAGGGAGATGGCTGCCTTTGGGGTGAATGGGGAGTTTGTCTTGGCACTGGACTTTTTGGGTAAGCGCAGCCACTGGTTCTGACTGCCTGGCAGCCGCAGTTCAGGTCTTTCCCGAGCTGAAGTGCGGAGAGGGGGTGGGGATAGGGGTGGCGAAAGAAACAGCTGATTTTCGACATTTCAAAAGGACTCTTTCTATTTATCAGTGTTACCGAAGTGTACGTTACTGGAGAAACAACAAACCAAGCATAGAGCTGCAATTTTCAAGAAAATAGGATCCCCAAATATAAAAATAAAAAAGTAGCAGATAAGATGTATAATTCAATCAAATTACACAAAATTGCTTGAAAATCCAGAACAGTAGCGATCCATTATGCCTCTGTTTTATTAGTGACAAGTACAATTACTCTAAAATAAAGAACACTGGTGAATATATAATTGGCTGTAATCATGTTAGTGTTTGAATAAAAATGACGGGAACATTTAACACTTTGACAACAAAATGTTCAGAAATAACTTATTTATTCAAACAGTTTTTATTTTCCACCAAGTGAAGGAGAAACACAGTTTGCTTAGGAAAATCAATGGCTTTTCCCTACAATAAATAAATATCCAAAAGGGGGAAAAACAGCCCCACACCTCTATATTATTACTATTATTATTATTTTTTTAACCAGCAAGCAGCTTAATCCTGTGTTTGGAGTCAGCACCCGCCTGTCGTTGGGTACCAACGTCCGCCACCTAGAGGAAGAGCTCTGCAGCTCACCCAACGCCAACCCGTTTTCCCGCGGTGACCTCGGGAATCAAACTTAATATTCCTTTGCAAATCGCTCTCCAAACTAACTCCCCCCTCCCACACCCCCTCACATCCCCTTCCGCCCTACAACATCGTCACAATATTTTCTTAGTAATTGCTCTGTGCAATTGACAGAAGCGCCAAGTCTCCGGCAGCGCGGCGCTCTCCCAGCAAAGCGCCAGAGCGCGTTGGGAAACAGGTCAGGGAATATTTGGGTCTGAAGCGATAAACCATTTTTATCCAAAATTCGTCTAGAGCAGCCTGAATTCGGGTCTCATAAAGCAGCGTCTGCTGCCGACACCACCACATTCCAGTGCTTTTTTAGGGCTCTCTTAGAGAAAACAGCCCAGATTCCTCTGTCGGCCAGTGGCTTACTGCGGAGCTTTTCCCGACTTCTCGTCAGTCCATGCTCCCCTCCACTCCCAAACACGAAGATCTGAGATCCCGGCTCTCCCCAGTCAGTTCTTGGAGCCCAAAGGGTCTTCGATTTTTCCAAATGGGTTGCTTGATGTACTGAGATAAAGGCATTGATGGGGAGACTAGATTTGGATGGGTGACCCCTGTGGCCTGGGAGACCAACCCCGAAGAAACCCCAGGTCTTTACACTGAGTCGCGGAGTTTCGAAAAACTTTCACAGTGTGCGGGGAAATTTGAGGCTGGGCCCGCAGGGACTAGGGGGCCTTTCCGCATTTTAGTCTCGGTGGATCCTATTGGCTTCTTTCGCAGAAAAAGCCGGCCTCACTCCCAGACCTTGCCTGGCTGCTCTGAAGCCAATCTTGGAGAAAGGAAATGCTAAGCGAGGGTGAAGGGGCTCTGGAAAGAAAAGTAACGAGGATGGTCCGTGCGCTCCACGACTGGTTGACATCCGAGCAGCAAGCAGACTGTTGACATCAGCGCGGGGGTTTTCAGGCATTTCTACCCGCCCGCCGC